>JBCNJP010000025.1:73320852-73396317 GCA_039602395.1 Deinandra increscens subsp. villosa
AGAACATGTTTAATCCCATTCCAGTGCCTTTTCGTAGGGGCTGAACTAAACCTTGCTAGTAAATTAACTGCAAAAGAAATATCAGGTCTAGTACAGTTTGTAAGATACATGAGAGCCCCAATTGCACTGAGGTATGGTATTTCTGGACCAAGAACCTCTTCATTATCTTCGCAAGGGCGAAATGGATCTTTGTCAACATTTAGTGATCTCACAACCATTGGGGTGCTTAAAGGATTTGCTTTATCCATATTGAAACGTTTCAAGAGTTTTTCAGTGTAATTTGATTGATGAACAAGTATTCCATTTTTCGCATGCTCAATTTGTAAACCAAGGCAATATTTGGTTTTGCCAAGGTCTTTCATTTCAAATTCTTTCTTTAAAAGAATAATTGTTTCATGAATTTCTTTATGTGTCCCCATTGTATTTAGATCATCAACATATACAGCTATGATCACATATCCTGATGTTGTTTTCTTAATAAAGACGCATGGACACATATGATTATTTGTATAACCTTTGCTTATCAAATAATCACTCAAGCGATTGTACCACATCCTTCCAGATTGTTTCAACCCATATAAGGGGGGACGGTATGGTCCAGGTTACCGCAATGCGGTTCCTGGAGTGTCGCGCGGCACATGGTGGCAACCATACCGCCCAAGGCGGCTCATGGCAAGGCTCCGAATTTTTTTTGTTGAGCGGCAAAATGAAACCGAGATGAGCCGGGTAAAAAAATAGAACGTTGGGGTTTTTGACCGTTAGCCTCAACGGCTACTTTCCCCCTTTTTTTTTTCTTTTTAACAATTTTACAACTATAAATTCTACCCCTTTTATAACATTTTTACACCATCTTCTTCACCTATCTTCTCCCTCTTTCACATATTTTATATTCTACTCACCATGGATCGATCAAAGAAGAAATCACCCGCTACCACGAAAAAATCCACCGCTCCCACCAAAAAATACAAACCGAAGGTTCGTAATACCGGTCAAGCCTCCAACGCAAATCCTCCACCGCAATCACAACCGGCTTTTTTCGCACCACACCCTTCTCAACATTCGTTAATCGATCTCCTATCCGGTCGTTATGGGGCTCAAGGGGAGTTATTTCCCCCACATTCTTCCCAATACCCGTCTAACGTCATGTACCAAAACAAGCAATTTCGAGAGCCACGTCGTCAAATCGATTCCGAGTCCGAAGAAGAAGTTGAAGAAGAAGGAGGAGAAGAAGAGGAAGAACATGCCGTTGAAGAAGACGAGATCGAGGTGATGGACGAAGACGTCCAAGTAATTACGAAGACGAAAGCTAAATTTCCGGGGAGAGCAAAATGTAAAACTTGGACGTCGGAGGAAGAGCTTAACTTGACAAAAGCTTATATTCATTGTAGTGAAGATGGGAAAAAAGCGGATCAACAATCCCGCGATTCGTTTTGGGCTAAAGTTCTTGCCCACTTTGACGGTTTGATGGGTGCACCTAGTGGGCGATCTAGGGACCAACTAAGCTCAAAGTGGAAGAAGTTGAACACAAAGTTGTCGAACTTCAACGCCCTCTACATTCAAACGGTAAAAATACATTTATTTTTTTTCTAACTCGATATATGTATATATATATATATATATATATATATATATATATATATATTTATTAACTTTTTTTTAAAGAAAAATACTTGGGCAAGTGGGTGTGCGGATGGGGACATTTTGGTGAAAGCCCAAAACTTGTATAAACAAATATACGAGAAAAATGGGTTTTCTCATTTGGCGTGTTGGGTCGAGATAAAAGACCATCCCAAGTGGGCACCGGTTGAGAATGTACATGGTGAAATACCGGAACCGGGTAAAAGGACGAAGACGTCCGAGTCGGGGGACTACACAACTTCAAATGATGTTGGATCGACTCAATTGCCCGATCTCAATGAAGACTCGACCCCTACATACCCAAAAAATAAAGGGAAAAAGAAGTTGGGCGAGTCTTCGTCCACCGCAAGAAGTTCGGCATCGGAAAAGGCGTTGGAAATGATGTCGGATTTTCAAAGCAATTGGATCAAAGAAAGGGAGCTTAAGGCAAAGCTTCGGGACGAAACCTTTGGAAAGAAGCAAGCGATGTACGATGCGGTGAAAACTACAATGGAGGCTCAACGTCGAGTGATCGAGTTCAAACAAGCACGTGAACGACAAGAGAAAAAAGCACGTGATCTCGAGATATTTATGAAACCGCATAATGATGTTGATCCTCAATTCCTACCGCTTGTTCTTGAACAAAAAAGAGAAATCGCGGAGGAATACGAATGGGATTGCAACTTTTAGTTGTTTTTTTTAAATTGTATTCGTGTTTTTTTTTTTTAATTTCAAGTATTGTAACCGTTTGATTTCGTAATGCTAGTGTTTTTTTATATAAAAGTTGTTTGTTTATTAAAAGATGTTAAAAATAAAAAAAAAAAAATTTAATTTTTCGGTGGCTTCTCCAAGCCACAAGGCAACCATACCTTGTGGTGTGGCTTGACAAGGCTTCAAAAACATCCCAAATGAGTTGGCACATGATGATTGGTTGGGGAGCATGGCTCCTTGAAGCCACAAGGCAACCATACCCCCTCCCCTAAAGATCTTTGTAATTTGATTGAATACATTTCTTTGGGTTTTGAACCTAAAGCTTCAGGCATTTTGAATCCTTCTGGAATTTTCATATATATATCACTATCAAGTGATCCATATAAGTAAGCAGTAACAACATCCATAAGACGCATTTCTAGGTTTTTAGAAACTGCTAAGCTGATTAGATATCTAAAGGTAATTGCATCCATAACAGGGGAATATGTTTCTTCATAATCAATTCTTGGTCTTTGAGAAAAACCTTGTGCCACCAGTCTGGCTTTATATCTAGTAACTTCATTTTTCTCATTTCGTTTTCGAACGAAAACCCATTTATACCCTACAGGTTTGACGGCCTTGGGTGTAAGGATAATGGATCCAAAAACCTTTCTTTTGTTAAGTGAATCCAACTCAGCTTGCATAGCATCTTTCCATTTCTCCCAGTCGTGTCGTTTTTGACAATCATTGACAGATTTTGGTTCAGAAATATCATCTCCCTCCATGATATCACTTGCTATAGAATAAGAAAATGCGTCATCAATATTTTTCATTTCTGACCGGTTCCATAATGTTTGTGTATGACCATAGTCAATTGACAACTCGTTGTTGTCGTCATTTACTTCCTCCTCATGAAACACTTTCAATGTTTTTTTAGGATCATTTTCTTTATGGTCAATTTCCTTTTTGGGTCCTTTTCTTTTCCGGGGAATTTTATCCTTTGAACCAATTGGTCTCCCACGTTTTAAACGTTCTGGGATTCATGAGCAATGTTATTATCTACTTGTTTACTCGGAATATGAACTCGAGCTGGAGCATTTACAGCAGGTATGTGTGATTTAGTTACTCCTTTTGTATCAGTAAATGCATCCGGTAGTTGATTTGCAATTTCTTGTAGATGTATAATCTTTTGAACCTCTGATTCACTTTGCTTTGTCCTTGAATCGAGATGCAACAACGAAGGCTCACACCATGAGATATCCTTATCTTGGTTTTTCTCTTCTCCCCCAAGTGCTGGGAAGATTTCCTCGTTAAAGTGGCAATCAGCAAAACGTGTTGTAAATACATCACCAGTTAAAGGTTCAAGATACCTTATGATGGAAGTTGTTTCATATCCAATATATATCCCCAACCTCCTTTGAGGACCCATTTTTGTGCGTTGTGGTGGGGCAATAGGGACATATACTGCACAACCAAAAATTCTAAGGTGAGATATATTTGGCTCGTGGCCAGAAGCAAGTTGTATGGGAGAGTACTTGTGATTTGCACTGGGTCTTAAACAAATTAATGATCCAGCATGTAAATTTGCATGGCCCCAAATAGACACAGGGAGCTTTGTTCTCATTATTAATGGTCTAGCAATCAGTTGAAGGCGTTTGATCAATGATTCGGCTAAACCATTTTGCGTGTGTACATGAGCAACTGGATGTTCAACAACAATTCCAATAGACATGCAATAATCATTAAAAGCATGCGATGTAAACTCTCCTGCGTTATCAAGTCTTACTCTTTTAACCATATAGTCGGGAAAATGTGCTCGTAATTTAATAATTTGAGCGAGCAATTTGGCAAAAGCTACATTACGAGTTGATAACAAAGATACATGAGACCATCTGCTAGATGCGTCTATCAGGACCATGAAATATCTAAATGGTCCACATGGTGGATGAATTGGTCCACACATATCACCTTGAATTCTTTCAAGAAACATGGGTGATTCATTTTCAACTTTGAGTAGTGAAGGCCTAGTAATTAATTTCCCAAGAGAGCAAGATGTACATAGGTGTGTTTTATCATTTTGGGGAATCTTTTGGTATTTCAGTGGATGACCATGTGTATTTTCAATTATCCTTTTCATCATGGTGGATCCTGGATGACCTAATATGTCATGCCATAAACTGAATGAGCCATGATCATAATATTTTCCTTTGACTGCAATGTGTGCTTGAGGCACACCAATATGTGTATAATGAAAACCTGAGTTAAGCATTGGCAGTTTTTCCATTGCATGACCTTTGTTCATGATATACAAATATTTTTCACTATCGACAGTTTTTGATTGAGTATCATATCCGTTATGGTATATGTTTTTGAAACTTAATAAGTTTCTTGTTGATTTCGGGGAGAATAATGCATTTTCTATGAAAAGCTTTGTTCCATTTGGTAACACCAAATTAGCCTTTCCGACTCCTTCTATTAAGTCAGTAGGGCCTGATATTGTATTAATGGTGCCATTTGTTGGCTTCAGTTCATAAAAATATTTCTTCGATTTAAGAATAGTGTGTGTGGCACCACTATCTTCTATACACATATCACCATCATTTGTTTGATCTTTTGCTCCAATGAAATTCATTTTAAACTTCACATACGAAGAAAACAAAAACTAGTAAGACATTATGAGATATTATAACAAGAAAAATTATTTTAGAAAATATAATAAGAACATTTATTTCAGAAAAACATATTACATCAACGAGAGGGAAACACTAGTTCAAACATAAATTAAGAAAGTGAAATACACGAATAACACATAAGAGTGTCAAGTTCCAACAACATTTTTCAGGCTTCATCGTCATTGAGAAAATCCGAGTTATTTAGTTCAATATCGAGATTTTCAAAAGTACCCACATGGTTCACTTCTTTCTCTTTTCCTTTGAGGGATGTTTGGTACAACCTGCATAGATGTTCAGGTGTACGACAAGCTTTTGACCAGTGATTCGTTATTCCACATCTATGGCAGGAATCACCGCGATTTTGAGAAGTGCTAGCTTCATTCTTAAGCTTATTTTGCTCATTGAAGTTACCCTTTTGTGGAGCATGATAGGTGTTGTTTCTTTGGTTGTGACCATGACCACGACCACGACCACGACCACGACCACGATAATTGTTGTTTCCTTTGAAGGAGTGGTTGTGATTATGGGAATGGTTTCTATTAAAATGGCCACGACCACGCCCACGTCCACGACCTTGTCCATGACTTCGTTCCCATCTTTGCTCAGAAGGTTTGGTATCATTTTTATTAACAACATGGACTTCTGGTATGGTTAGTGAACCTGTGGGACGAGATTGATGATTTTTCAGTAGTAGCTCGCTATTTTTTTTCTGCTACAATGAGGCTTACATTTAACTCAGAGTACTTTTTGAAATTTTGCAATCGATAATGCTGTTGCAAAACTATGTTTGATGCGTGAAATGTGGAGAAAGTTTTTCCAACATATCAGCCTCTGTAACAGGATGTCCACAAAATTGAAGTGTGGAAGTTATCCTGAATAAAGCAGAGGTGTACTCATTTACCCTTTTGAAATCTTGGAGCCTGAGATTGTTCCATTCATTTCTAGCAGCAGGAAGTAAGACTTCCTTTTGATGATCAAACCTATTTTTTAAATCATTCCATAAGGTATGTGGATCATCACAGTTTGAGTATTCAATTTGCAACATATTATCGATATGCTTATGGAGGAAGACATCAGCAGTTGCTTTGTCTTTTTCCTCGCATGTGTTGCCTTCATTTATGGTGTCTAAGACACCTTTGGATTTGAGATGTCTTTTTGCATTTGCCGTCCACGACATGTAGTTTTCCCCAGTACTTTCAAGAGCAGGAAATTCAAGTTTAGCAATGTTTGACATATTGTAGCTAGACATAAATTGAACAAGTAATAAGAGGAACATTAGAATCCATATATATCAATAAGCAATGAGATACAATAGAGTGGTATGACAATAAATAAATATACGAACAAGGAAAGATAAAATTCACTAGGTGGGAGTTGAATAATTGGGTAAAGGGCTAAGATGATCATTATGGTAACTATCACCAGAAGTGGATGAATCATTTTGAAAATCTCGTCTTGAATAATCCTGAGAAAATGATTTGTTTGTTGTAAAAAAAAAAGATTGATAATTGTTAATTTATAGGAAAAAAATATAACCGTTTGCAACGGTTATATAAACTTTTCAAACGGCTATATTAATGTTTATACATTTTTAATATTTTGAAAAATAAGATAAAGAAAATGTATTAAATACGGGTTATAAAAGTATAAAAATTTGGTGTGGATAAAATTAAGAGAGAACAAAGATATAAATAAATGTTAGCATAATAATATAATGTTAGGATTAATAGACAAACATAATTAAACATTAGTCATATAATCAAAGTTAGTAGTCATAAGAAAATGTTAGTTGCATAATCAAAAGGTTAGATGCATAAATAAAAGTTAGTTGTATAAATAAATGTTAAAGCATAAATAAAATTTAGTTGCATAAATAAATGTTAGATGCATAAATAAAGGTTAGTTGCATAAATAAATGTTAGATGCATAAATAAAGGTTAGTTGCATAAATAAATGTTAGATGTTAGTAGTCCCATGGTTATTAAGTGTCTTTCATAAAATGTCATTTCATCTTAGTATTTATTTTCATTGATGAATTTCTTACCTTGATTATGGATGTCTTTATGCTTGATTACGAGACTAGAACCTCGTGCTGATAACGTGTTATAATTTAATGAAGATTACCACCACTTGAAAATATTAATTGTGATTGTTTGAATCACTTTTCTCCTTTAAAGGAGTTTATAAGAAAGAAGATATAAAAACGTAGAAAGAAGTTTAGAAGATTAGAGAGAGTTGAGAGAGATTTTGTATAACATGTAGAATGTTTACAAAGAGGTGCATTTTTACCACTTTCATTGGTGTGGTATTTATACTACAAACTTGGGAGACAAGATGACATAGCTAGTAAATGCAAGAGTGTAAGAATGATGAAAACATTTGTGTATGGGGAAGGTTGCATAGTTGATGTGAGAGTAGTGGGCATCCAAATATATTTTGTAGATTTCATAATAAGTAAATAACTCATGCTCGTTGTTCCAGACTTCCAGTGGCCCCAATATGATTAAATTTTTTGGACTTCCCTAAAAAGAAAAAGTAATGACAAGATTTGATAACAATCTTTGAATAACTTTTGAATAACTGATTCAAAAGATTTGTTCAATAACTTTAAGAAAAGATATTTAAAATATTTAAATCTATAGGTTAATAACTTAACCTTAATCATTAATTTTATATTTTTTTATTTAAAGTGTGTCTAATAAGATATATTTAAAAATATTAAAACAAGATATGTTTAAACGGGTAAAGTTCATGTAAGAACCATTATCTATTGTAAGAACTTAAGAACCAACTTAAATGAGGGATAATTAAGTAATTTTATCATTTCTTTTTAATTCATCCACTACATTCTATTGTACAAACTTGTAAGAACTAAGGAAAAATTATTTCAAATAAAATTTTTTGGGTAATTTGATATTTTTTTTTAATTTAATTTCACATATATCCACCCATATCCACCCGATGACTTAAAAAAAAGTTTTTTTTTTGTTTTTTTTGCCTGTCTGAATATGTTGCATATATGCAACATATGAAACATAAAATGTTGCATATATACAACATACAATGTTGCATATATGCAACATACAATGTTGCATATATGCAATATGGTATGTTTCATATGTTGCATATATGCAACATACCATGTTGCATAAATGCAACATTATATGTTTCATATGTGCAACATGGTATGTTTCATATGTTGTATATGCAACATACCATGTTGCATATATGCAACATTATATGTTTCATATGTTGCATATGTGCAACATTATATGTTTTCATATGTTGCATATATGCAACATAGTCGGACTTAAAAAAAACGATTTTTGTTTTGTTTTTTGTTTTTTTAGGTTGTTAAGTTGTCAATATGTGTATAGACATGAAGTAAAAAAAGAAGAAGAAGCATAAAATTATCTAAATAACCTTTATTCAATTGAAATTTGATGGTTCTTACATTAGTTCTTAAGTTTTTACAATAAAATTGGTTTCTACTAGAACTTTACCCATGTTTAAACTTAAACTTAAACATTAAAATGATTTTTTATTAGATGTTAAAAAAATGTTAGGATCGATAACCAACTCAAATCAAATCACAGAAGGAAGTTTTAAATCTAGATCAATATATAAACTCAATCGAATGATTTCATTAGCATCGTTGAATGATTATACACCGGAGTATACATCTCTCTCTAAAGCACGAGAGAGTCAACCCTCTCATATACACACTAGATCATAAACTTATAAAAACATACAACACATGAACTAATATGGCGAACCCAGATTTTTTTTGATGGGGTTCAGAAATTTTCGGCGTTCGGTCATCCACCCCTACATACAAAATTTTCTAGACCGATTCAGGTCGGTTCACGTTACATGATAAAAAAACCAACTTAAGATATGAAAATGTATAACAAAAGTAATATCGTACGTCATTCGTCGTTAGATGATAGAATTATAGAACACCTAAAGTTGCTCTCTACGAGTTTCTTTTTTGAAACCTATCAATCATATCATCTCTCGACACTTTTCTCAACTCCTTCTAAATATAAAAAATGATATAACAAATTTACAATAGAAACTATTAATTGGGTTATGGTTATTGAGTTGGGTAATTGGATTAAAACTATTAATATTATTGGGCTCATTATGGTTGAAAACTTAAATCATATTTTAAAACTAGATATTAAATTTATTTTTTTAAAGTTGAGGGTCGGTATAAAAATTTCATGGGGTTTAGTGACCAACTTTTTTGGGGTTCGGTTCAGAAAAAATCGGATATATACTACACCCGTTAAAAAAATTCATGGGTGTCGGACGAACCCGAAAACCACTATGTAGGTACGCCAATGTGAACTATGTGTACTAACCATTCATCCCATCATGAGAATGAGTGTGAAAATAAGCATGAGAATGAGCGTGAAAATGGTGGTGAGAATGAGTATGTGTATGAGCGTGAAAATGAGCTCATACTCATGAAGCTCATGCACATCAATAACCTCATCTACACTTCTTCATGTGTTGTTCTGGTAAGCTAATCCGTATAGCAACAGACAGAGAACTTGCATGAACATTAAAACAAGATATGTTTCAAAAGACTTTCAAACTTTCAAGGTTCGTTTCTTATCATGCCCTTTTCAATTAAGGAGATCAAAATGGCGGTTTGAGATTATGGTAGCGAAAAAAAATTCAGATCCCGACGATTTCATCTTCTTATTTTTCAAAAAATACTGGGACCTATTTTCCAAATATTTCAAAATGGTGTTAGATTGGTTTCAAAGGCATGAGGACCTTAGTAAGAGAGTTAACTCGGCTTTTATCACCCTTATACCGAAGTCAAAGATCCATTAGTTGTGAGTGACTTTCGTCCTATTAGTCTCATTGGGTCTATTCTTAAAGTTATCTCTAAAATGCTTGCTAACCGTATCGCTTTAGTTATGGATTCGATTATTAGTGGGACCCAATTCGCTTTCATAAGGGACATGTATATACTTGACGAGCCTATGATTATTAGTGAAATGTTAGGGATGTTAAAGAAATCATAGGTGGAAGCTTGTTTCCTTAAGATTGATTTCGAGAAGGCGTAAGATTCGGTTAATTAGAGGTTTTTAGATCATATTCTTTATTTTATGGGTTTCCCCTTACTTTGGAGAAAGTGGATGAATGGGTGTCTTAAATCCGGGGGTGGGGGGTGGTGCCCAATGGGGGTCCTTGTTTGTCCCATTTGTTTTTTGCAAATGATGCTCTCACTATGGGAGATGCCACTAGCTTTACCTTTGCAAATCTAAAATGGATTCTTAGATGCTTCTCTCTTGTGTCCAGTTTAAAGATTAATTTATCTAAAAGTTTACTATTTGGGGTTGGGGTGAATCACAACATCCTCTATACTTTGTCATATTCTTTACATTGTGGGGGCCTTCATTGTGATCTACTTTGGGGTTCCCATTGCTCTCAATGTGGACCGTGTTTCTAGTTGGAAGCCGGTGGTTGATAAGATGACGAAAGGACTCTCTAAGTGGAAAGCGGACCATCTTTCCTTTGGAGGAAGAAAAACTCTTACAAAAGCGGTCCTTGGAGCTATTCATTTTTACCACCTCTCTCTTTTTAAAGCTTTGGTTAAAGTTATCAATGACATCGAGGCTATAAAAAGGAATTTTTTTTTTGGTTGGGGGGGGGGGGGGGTGGGGACGATTGGTACAAAAGGATCACATGGGTGTATTGGAGAAATATAATGGCAGATAAAGAAGATAGTGGTTATGGAATTGGCTCGGTTAAAGTGTTTAGTGAGCTTAAAAATTTAGGTCTTCATTCATAAAATGGCTTAAGATGTAGGATGGGTAATGGGCTTTTCATCTGGTTTTGGGCTGATAATTAGTTGGGTTTTGGTTGGCAAAAAAACATATTTCCTTAGGATGGGTAATGGGCTTTTCATCTGGTTTTGGGCTGATAATTAGTTGGGTTTTGGTTGGCAAAAAAACATATTTCCTTCTTTATTCAAGGCTGGAAAATGAAAGGAGTGTTTGGTGGCTGAGAGGCTTTCGATGGGTGATGATGGCGTTGTCTTCAAGGGTGTTTGGCATCCTAAGTGATGATGGCGTTGTCTTCAAGGTTGTTTGGCATCCTAACTTTTCGTTTCCTGCCCCTTTTGACGACATTTAAGCCCTTAGGTTTTTTTTTTTTTAACAGCAAATATCTATTTACACATCAAATACACCACTATTAAGATTTAAACCCGTGATCTCCAACTAAAAAGACAGCCTTTACCAAGTAGGCTAGTTTCATATTGACAAGCCCTTAGGTTTGTTGTGCAAAGTTCTAGACTTAATGAGTTCAATAACACGTGGGGATGGGGTCCCAATTTTGTTAATGTGTTCGAATTTGAGAAGTTAAAAAAATGTGTTTTAATAACATTTCTTAAACTCTTTCCCCCCTTAAAATTTATTGGCTTTGTTGGATCGCTTTTAAAGTTAATGCTTTTGTTTGGCAAACAGGTATGGATAGGGCTGTTCAAAAAGCTCGCGGCTCGTGGCTCGCTCGAAACTTGCTCGAAAAAAGCTTGAAAAAAGCTCGCTCGAAATCGGCTCATTTGTAAACGAGCCGAGCCGAGCCGGCTCGGTCTATAAACGAGCCGATCCCGAGCCAAGGTCAGCTCGACTCGTGGCTCGCTCATTGGCTCGCTCATTGGCTCGCTCATTGGCTCGTTCGTCTAGCTCGTACAAATTATATATATTTAAAAATACTAGAAATTATAACACAACTATGGATGCATATTATCTCATTTGTATGACCCAGCTCACCTCCCACTTAAATCTAACCAATGTTAAACCTATAATTTTATTTTCAATTTGCAGATCCATATTCACGACTTCTGCCTCCCGCCTCATTAATTCTTATTTTCTTTCCCATTTCCCATAACTTCATTGCCTCCTTTTAAGTATTTGTGGATCTTTCTGATTCTCGAAGAATGCGGGGCAAGGGGATTGATCGAGAAAGATCTCTTGTTCTTATTATAAGATCGTGATTGGATCAGCATATGTTTGGTAAAGAGAATAATCTTCTCCTTTGAGAATAATAAAAAACGGAAAGTGTTCAATTGGAACATGAAAACGTGACTAAATTGGTCCTAGTTACTCTTCGGGACGGAGTGGAAGAAGGGATGGGATTCTCGAACGCGAAAAAGGATCCAATAACTTCGAAAGAATTGAACGAGGAGCCGTATGAGGTGAAAATCTCATGTACGGTTCTGTAGAGTGGCAGTAAGGGTGACGTATCTGATCGTGTTTTTTATAACATCATCAAGTATCTTCCATATTTGCTCTACTTCTTCTGTTCTTTAATTGTTTTCGCTCATTTATCTTTAGTTTTATAAATTTACTACTAAATATTATTAGAATTTAGTTGTGTTAAACTTTGCATTATAAGTTTTGTGGTTATAAATTTTTCATTGCGTTAAAAATATTAGTTTTTTTTTTCTTATATTAATTTGTGTTAAAAGTAAAAGATATATATATAAAAGTAAACAAGCTGGTTCGACGAGCCACAAACTGGCTCGAGCTTTTAACGAGCCGAGTCTGAGCTCAACTTTCCGGCTCGTTAATATAAACGAGCCGAGCCAGCTCGGCCCGGTTTTTAAACGAGCCGAGCCTGAGCCCACCCTAGCTCGGTTCAGCTTGGCTCGTTTACAGCCCTAGGTATGGATATAACCCCTACAAAGATGCCTTTGAACAAAAGGTGGGTTCATATTTGTTCGCTCTGTCTTGACTCTCGAGTGTGGCATTTTTTTGAAGAAACAGTGGATCATCTTCTGGTGTCGTGTGCTTGGGCCGATCAGGTTTGGACTCCCATTCTTCGTAATTGTAAGGAGCCTTTTATTCGGTTCGTTTTGGTGAAGAAGGTCCTACGACGGATGATCAGTGGCAATCCTCGAAGGCTCATAAAAAAGTCTTTACGTGAAATAATACGCATTATGATGAATTTGAAAGAGGAGAAAAAACCCTGTGTTTGATAAAAGGAGCTCTAAAGCATAGAAAGTTTTTTTTTTTTTTTGAATTTCTAAAACAGAAAAACTAGACCAAGTTACGTTAAAGTGATTGCTGTTCTCCTTGCCATTCAACTCTCTGTCTCTCGTCTTCTTCTTAGATCTGGTATCCAGTCAAGCCGCGGTCACCGGCTACCGGTCCAACCGCCGGACGTCCTAAACCGGCCGGTTGATTTAGGGGCGGCTCAACCACGTCCAACCGGTCCGGTCCGGCCACGAAAACATTTGTTTGTTATCCACAGCCGCGACGACACAAAAACGAACACTTGGTTGTGGACTCTATTCCAACTTGTAAATCCGGAGGACCTCAACAATGAAAGCCGGCGGTGGATTGGTGTTCGGAGCTCCACGCGCCGCTGCTCTTCCTACCCTATTCCTCAGCCGACGCCGCAGTTCCACATTTCGATGCTGTTCTTCTTCTTCTCTTCCTTCAGGTATACTACTCAAAAACATCATTGAATTCCTTCCTCATAATGTGCACATCAGAGCTGTAATTATTGTTTCAAAAGTTGTTTCTTTCGTTAATTTGATTTTACCGCACTTTCTATTGTTCCCTATTTCCGGCGATTTCAAAATTTGAAGTTTGTTTGTTATTCATTTCATGAGTTTGTTTCAAAGAGATTGTAATTTGCATCAGTTTAGACGAATATAAGAAGTCCTCAATAATAATCATGTTAACGTAAGAATGTAGTTATTTTTAGGGATGAAAGCAGTTTTACAGTTTGCCCTAATTTGATGTGTAGATCATGTTACATTCATAAAGGAAGTGGCTGCAGCTCAACCTCCTGAGCACCTGCATCACCTTCTAAAGATGCTTCAGGTGAGAGGTAAAACCTTGATAGACCTCTTAAGATTCACCATCAATCAACGATCATCAAGTTCCTCGATGAATTTGTTCATCATCAATAACTTGTGACAGGTGAATCTATAATCTCACCTGCCATGAAGCAAGGGATGATCCCCCTAGCGATTCCTCTATCCAAGAACAACTTAGGTCTGTATTAAATCCAAAGATTTGTAAAAATGAAATATCATAGAAGTAATAACCTTTCATTCGCTGTGTCTGTTTGACTGTTTCTAGGTTCTGTAACAGCATTGTTGAGATGGCCAACAGCTCCATTAGGGTAAACAATTTTACAACTTTGCTATCAGTGGAGGTTATTCTGTTGGCATAATCTGGTTGTTCATATACAGGATGGAGATGCCGGTGGTGGAGGTTCGCAGTTATGGAGTGTGGCTTTTGGCCAAGACTGTGAGTTTACACATTTTCAGTTGCATTATTGGAAGATGGCAGGATATGAAGGTAAATGGTTACGTATGATAAATTACAGGTAGACCAGTATATTCACAGAATCCTAGTCGAAGAGGATGCTAACGGTTCTACTGAAGGCATCAACCAAATGGTTCAAGCTTCAGGTGTAGCTGGTGAAAAACTATACACAAAGGGAGATTTTGCAAAGTCTAGAAATTCAAATTTAGACGTGTACCTTCTCCAGAAGGTACTGAGAATTTGTCTCTTAATCTTAATTCAGAAATGGTTTTACAAACACCATAGTTACAAGTTCAAGTTGAAATCGATCATTTTTAGTACTGGGGAAACAGGTCATGTGAAGTTGACCCACTAATCTTTTTTACATGTTGATTATACAATAATGATATCATCTTTGAATAAAGACGATATGGGGGTACATTAGCTGATTATTATTTATAAGTAAACAAACATATGTTGGCAGGTTGGTCTGTTTCCCGACATCTTGGAACGCAAAGTGATGAATCATTTCAAGAAAGGAGATCATGTAAGATGACCTTTTAGTCCTGCATATAAACAATTTGAGTTGACCATGTTTAAGCTACTTTTAATCATCTGCAAATGATGGTACAAGGTTTCAGCCATGGTGACCGGAGAATTCTATACCAAAAAGGAGCATTTTCCTGGATTTGGACGGCCTTTCGTTTTTAACGCTGAGGTTTTGCTCAAGTATGAGAAACCGTGTCATGATGAGCTAGATTAAATCATTAACTTCAAATGATTTGGCTTACATATTTCTCGTTTTCTGCTTATGAAGCCGTTTCTTGTATTTGTAGGGTTGGGCGTAATCCAGAAGCTAAAGATGCTGCAAGAGGGGCATTAAAGTCACCATGGTGGACTTTAGGTTGCCCATACCAGGTGTGGTTGTTAGGATTGACCAGTTCTTTACTGTTTTAATTGATGTTGAAATTGTTCTCTAATAAACTCGTGGTGTGAATTTTTGTTGATTTGAATTAGGAAGTTGCTGAGATAGCCGAATGGGATGATGAACAGATTGAATTTATAAAGGAAAAGGTGTCAGAAGAGGGGAAACAAGAAGATTTGATGAAAGGGAAGGATGCTGCTCAGGTGATAATATTGTTAGTCATAGTGGCATTGCTGTAATTTCATAGTTTGCTGCTTTGCTAGATGCTATTACTTCCATCTCATTATAATTGCTGCATTTAACTCTACTTGTAGTTGTGTGTTGTTAAAATGGGTAAATAAGTAATTTTAGCCATGGTGGCATTGCTGTAATACTTAATGACAACTGCGGTTAATAAGTAAGGCTTAATACCAAAAAAAAAACTCATATACTTTCTTAAATTTCATGTAAAAATCAAGACAAACCGGTAAGTGTATTTGAGAGTTAACAGCTTATTATAAAAAATATAAAAAAAAAAAAGAGTTTTGTGACTTTCTCATGTAACTTTCACTAGTTGAGGGGTTGTAATATACTAAGCATATTGGTTTTCTATGGTGTTAACCGGTAAGTAATTGTCACCAATTTAATCTGGTTCCATTGTTTGCTGTTAAAAATGCAGATTTTGTTAGATGAAGCTGCTTTTCTGCTGGATTTGGCATCGATTGAAGGGACATGGGATGAACAGCTGGAACGGATTGCTGAATGTTACAAGGAGGCTGGGCTACCGGAAATTGCCAATTTTGTCAAATGTAGAGACTGATATAGTGTTTGATGAATACGGTGAGGATAAATGCTACCAGGAAATAGATTTCTGGTTTTTCGCATAGAGCAGATGTCCCTAAATTCAAGATTATCATAATGTGACACCTGAAAAACATGTGTTTTTTGCACCTTAATAACTCTGTATGCAAGTGACGGTGTACGTCTTGTTGAAAATTATAATGACAGAAACACAGTTCTAAAGAAACTTTGACTAAGTCTGATGGCGTTTGGTTCATGGAATTCAATGGAATTGGAATTGATAATTTTTTCTTTCAAAATTGTTCGTGGTTGGGTAAAGAAGGAATTTGAATTGCAATGAATTTATGTAATCAATGGAATTTGAGACTATGTAACTTTCCTTCGTTAAAGTGGAGGATTTTTAAGGAATGTTGAAATAGTACTAAATTCCATTGATTAAAGGAATTCGTTGCATTTCAAATTCCTTTTTACACAATCAAGAACAATTTTAGAAGGAAAAATATCAATTCCAATTCCTTTGAATTCAATGAACCAAACGCCTCATAAGTTTTTTTCTTCCAATAAAACAAATAAAAATACTCTATTTATATAGAGTAAATTGCAAAATGGTCCCTGTGGTTTGTTCTGATTGTAAGTTTGGTTCCCGGATTTTAAAAATTTGCAAGCTTAGTCCAAAGCTTTGTGGTATGGTTGCAAGCTTAGTCCCTAGCCCTAACCTCCTGTTAGTTTTTAACGGAAAACAATTTTGTGTGATTAGAACTCAAAGAAGTTCTTTTTGTTGGTCCTGATGTGGCATTCAAATTCAAGTTCCAGTCTACTGGTTATCTTAGGTTGTGGAATTGATGAAGTATTTACTATCTTTGTTCTTGCACCAAGCTTCATTTTTAAACAGACCAAACACAAATGACTATTAGAATAAAACTGATAATTACTATCTACAATATAGAGGCGGAAATATTAACTGATTGAAGATGAGAAAGAACCAAGTTGAGATTGAGGATGTAATGGATAAAGGTGGGAAACTGTCAAGGAGGGGGAAAACAAATTTAGGCTTTTGGGATGGTTTCTCTTGATGATTATGTACAGACTTTATGGTTCAAATGAGAACTTTTTCTTTTAAGAACTTTTGATAACTAAATCTCAACCACATATTTCAGGGGGACCACTATAATTCATGGGAGAGGGGATACATGTAAATAAACGTGTGGCTCAAATTAGTTCTTTTTAGTTCTCAAATCAAATTAGTTCTCAAATGACCCTCTCCCTATATATATATATATATATATATATATATATATATATTTATTGTTTTGTATTAACTTTATGCTTTTGATGGTTTAATGAATTTGGTCATTATGGGTCAAGTGGGTGACTTTGGGTCATTTCGGATAAAATTGGCCATTTTGACCAAATTGGACAGTTTATAAATCATTTGTACAAATCTATTGTGAAATCTGTCCGGACACCTTAAAAACATATGGGCCCGAGCCATCAACAGACGCACCAAAGGATGTCATTGCAAACATGGAATTATAGCGACAGATATTTTCCATAAACGCGCGGCTCTGATAAAGCTCCCTTAAACGCGCCGGAGGCTGGACCGGGGTGCCTAAACGCACACGACCTTTTCTACAACACATGTTATACCTAAGGCTCTCACCTAAAGGAGTACCACGAACACGTTGAGCATACCAGAAGCTAGCGCCACAAAACTCACATTTGTTGTTAGCATCCCCGAGGTCCTCATACGGATAGCGAACAGAAGCCAGCCCTGCGTCACTTACACATGCATTCCTAGCACGACAAACCGCACGACAAACCGCACGGCGACTGGCCTGCCTCAACGTGACAGAAGGTGAACCCACCACGGCACCCACGGCCTGACCATCGCATACCTGTGTTCTCTTTCTCTTTGCATGACGCTGTGTGGGAGGCACACATACCTGCGCTCCCTTTCTCTTAGCAGCACGCTGTCTAGGAGGCATTACCTAGTAGGTAAATGACATGACCTCTAGCAAAACGACACGACCCCTAAACTATGACTGATACAACCAACATATAAAGAGCAGCAGTAATGAACACCAAGCAGCAGGGGAAAGATACATATGTATAACTTACAGTGACACTCTGACAACGTCAGAACGAAATTGCTGAAATACAACCACCTGAAAAAAAAGATCAAGACATCATTCAAAGAAACCTCAAAATATAAGATGAAGACATCATTTAAAGAGATAATAAGAATCAGAAGCTATCACGCTCTAAAAGGGAAAACCAAGACAACCCTAACTCTAAGGCTAAAGTTGAGCAAACTGAATAACAAAGAATCAGCACACAACACAACAAAGGCAAAATGAAACCGCACAGCAAAACAGAGAAACAAACAGATGAAAGCCCTCAGGCATCCGAAATCAAAACAAAGCGGACGCAATGACATGCCGGAAATCAAACAAAGTGGAGACGTAACTCGGTAATGAAGAACCGAGATCGCCCCTGAACGTACATAAAACCCACTAACCTTAATCTGGAATTGAGAGCAACATAGGAATAGCATCGGCGATGGGTATGTATAGGTGCAAGAAAGAGGGGCAACAGTCATCGGTTATAGATGGAGTAGACGGGAGCATGGCGTAGGAGGTGGTTGATATCAACAACCGGACAAGCAACGTGCGCCTGCCAGAATACTTGCGTAGCCCATGCCTCTGCTATACGTGTACATCCGTGTAAACTAAAAGCAAAGCATAACCATGTTGTACCCAATGCAATAAAATATGTACACCTGGTGATGGAAAAGGTAAATGCATAAGGACCTTGTACAACATGCTTAGGGGGAGGTAACCGTTGGATTTAGGTGTCCAGACCCGACTAAATCAAGTACCCGACCCGGTCAAGACCCGTAAGAGTTACACCGGAGGAAACGGGTATTTAAGACCGCTTACTTTTATAACTGGCAAATTCGCAGAGGAATCAATTATTTGTTTATTAAATAGTTTAATAGATAAATAATTAATTACTATTAAGTTTAATTAAGCGACAAAAGACTTTAAATATTATTTACGTCATGGACGAGAATAGACAGATTATTAGTTTGACTAATACTCGGCAAGCGACAAACATTTAAAGGGTTAAATGTTAATTTCATAAATTAAATGGTTCGATTAAGGATTAGGTGAAATCGAGGGGCCAAACGGAAATTAAATCAGTTATAAATATAACTGATTAAAGGAGGCTAAAATCCTAATCCAAAAGTGAGATTTTCGGCCTCCCCTTCCTCCCTCTCACGATTCCGACGCCGTCGGTAACCCCACCGCCGCCGTCTCTTTTGTTCTCCGACGACTCAATTGCGAGAACCCTAATCCAAGTCGCCGTCGCCGCCCTGTCGTTTTCACTGCCGCCGACAGCCGCTCACGAAGCCGTCGCCGTTCGCCCTCCTCCATCGCCGCCGCCGCAGCCACCGAGTCGCCGCCACCCGCCGCGACCAAGCCGCCGTAGCAGCAGCCCGACGAAGCCGAGCCGCCGCCGCCTGCAGCCCAGCCGCTCACCGCCGCCGTCACCGTCGCACCTCGCCACCGCCTCGACAACCGCCGGCCCTCCTCGCCGTCGCCGGCTCCGCCGCCGACAAACCCCAGTCGCGAACCGCGTACACGCGTGTTCCGCCGTCGTCCGCGAAACCCTAGTTCGCGCCCGATCCGACGTGCGAGTTTTTCTCGGTGCTTGATTCACCGCGTTGAAAATCCGCCTCCGCGAGGAAAGTTAGATTCGTTAGACGAATCACGTTCTGCGAAACCCTAGCGTCACCCGTTGACTTTCGGTGTCTCAAGCGTTTGTTTGAATCACCGCTCAGGTATATCTAAACTCGTTATAAGTTTAGATTCAATTATTTAATTTATATACATGTTGCGTTTCTCGTTTAACGCGTTTTGGTGTTTGCGCGTTTGGTGATTGTCGAATCCTGTTGATTTCGGTTTATGCTAATTATCTGGTTTTCGCGTTTGTAAATTAATACGTTTTCCGCTGCATATTAAATTAAATGTTAATTTAATTATTTGTTTTGATTTACTCGGTAATCGTTTAATAATTATTTATTGTAAATAATTATTTCTTTAAAAAAAAATAATTTGCTACTACCGAGACCCGAATGCCACTGTCATAACCCAACAGTGGTATCAGAGCCTTGATCACCACACGCAAACCCAGGCCGGTCAATTTTAAACTGGTATACTTTCGCGAACTGGGGTTCTGAACCCGAAAGTCGCGAAATTAAATGAATCGCCTTTTAATTGTGTTTAGTCGATTTGGATCCACTAAACATAATCGATTCAACATAATTGATTGAATTATCTTTCGTGCATATTCGGCCCAACCCTATATTATTTTGTCATGGTTTCGTTATGGTTTGGCCCATTAGGCCCATGTGTTTTGTTTTGGATTGGCCCACTTTTGCTGGGTTCAAAGTTGTAATTATTTAAAATAGAATAGTTTTATTTTAATTGTTATCGCTCATTTTCGCCTGGACGAACAAGACGAGCTTGATACAAAGACCCATTTGAGATCATCCCTGTATGGGATTTTCGAAAATGGCTAGAAGTCAAAACAAGACCGACGCTTCCCATGACACGCAGGAGCTTGTTGAAGCCAGTGGGAGCAACTAAGTCGATCAGGGAGTTTTTCTATTCTCGTGGTTGATTTACTTTTATGTCCCTTGCCCTTATTCGATATTGTCATAGGCTCTGACAATATCGAAGCCCCTGCTAGGCCGGATATGTGCATGTGTGTTTGCTTGTTTTTGGTTGCTTGTCTTAATTTGATTAACGCGCCAACTAAAAATCCAAACTTAGTTTTATCAATATAAAACTAATTTTTCAATCAATTAAATAAAAGTCCTAATTTATTACGACTTCATAAAATTTATTAACCAATTCAATCCGACATTAAATTCGGATATTTCGATAATGTAATCGAACAATAAAAGAAATTGGTTATCGTCTCGCGACACGTAGATCATTAATATTTAGGTTATTTAAATGATCGTCCCGAGTGAGATAGGATTCACAAAATTTATCGTCACATTTAATATTAAAATATGACCTAATAATCTTATCTGGTAAGCCTAAAACCGGTAGTCTATGCCATCCTATGTCAAGTCTAACTTGGAACATATTAACCGATGCATCCGTGTTGGAGTATTTCAACACCGCACGTGGTGTTTAGGGTATCTTCCGAGGTGAGCGTATTGGAGTATTTCAACACCGTACGCACACACTGACCACTTAGGACAACTACCATTTTCTTTACACGCACCTTTGGTATTGGAGTATTTCAACACCGTACCTCTGGTTGGCTTGTAGACAAAATGGGCATAGATGGGGCTAAACGTATTTCGTTGATCCGTTCGCGAAAGCCCCATAACGGGAGTTGTGATAGTAGACTCACAAGTGACAACCGTTATCCGTTCGGCTACTTAGAAATTTTGAAAGCACTTTACGCTGTCTGGAGAAATTGTCTAACTAATTGAATTCCCAATTCCTATTCAAGATTAGCTTGCCATCCTTGAATACGAATCAAACATCGAAACACTAAAACATTTTCCTGTTGTTTCAGATGGCTAACCGCGCAAACCAAGAGATTTTCCATCTCAAGTCTCTCCTTGAGAAGGAGAAACTTAATGGCGCCAACTTCCTAGATTGGGAAAGGAATCTGAGAATCGTCCTGAAAATGGCTAACATGGAAAACGTGTTAGATGCTGAGGTTCCTGAGGAACCTGAAGCTGACACGGCCGCGGCGCGAAACGCCCATAACACACTGCGCACAAATACCAAGAATGTCGCGTGTCTTATGCTAGCCACCATGGATTCTGAGATTCAGAAGAACATGGTTGACAGGACGGCTTTTCAGATGATCGGTGATCTGAGGGGCATGTTTGAAACTCAGGCCCGACAGGAGCGCTATGACACCGTTGTGACACTCATTAGTTGTCGCATGGCCGAAGGCGCTCCCGCCAGCCCTCATGTCCTAAAGATGAAGGGTTACATCGACCGCTTAGCAAAGCTGAATTACGTTATCCCGGCCGAAATGGCGACAGACCTGATTCTTCACTCACTGTCCAGTGCCTTTACCCCTTTTCGGGTAAACTTTAACATGCATAGCATGGTAAAGTCAGTGACTGAACTTCACGGTATGCTTAAGACCGCTGAAGTTAATTTTGTTAACGGTAAGGCACCCGATGTACTCGCGATCCGATCAGGAGGCGTCAAGAAGCCTGAGGTAAAGAAGGGCAGACGTGGGAACAAGAAGAGGGGCAAGGCAGCTGTAACCAGAGCGTCTGGAAGCTCCCAGAAAAGCAAGCCTAAGGCAACCAAAGCACCACCGCCTGAACAGCGCGAGTGCTTTGAATGCCACAAGATGGGGCACTGGAAGAGAAACTGCCCAGAGTATCTTGCCAATGTGAAAAGTGGAAAAGCCCAGCCGGGTAATTCCTCAGGTATACACATAAGATTATGTTGTATGATGCTTCACTTATTCCTACAAAATATATGTTTGACATACTTTACATTTTGTAGGTGCATGAAGCTGAAAGGAAGCAAGCCAAGACGACGCTGAACTACCCTGCGATTGTCGCACCCAAATAAAGTTCGTGTCCTGAGTTTTGATTTAAAACAATTCTTGGTGATTTTAAAACAACTGGTTTTGTTTGGTTTTCCCTGGCTGTTTTCCAGGATGAACAAATTGCTTTCTTTGGATTTTGATTATGACATGTTTTGACAATGGTTGATTTTCGAAACATACATGATTGGTTTTAATCTACTTTGAATTTGATTCAACCTTTTGATAGATTAAATTCAAAAATCCCATAACAACATATCTTCCAACCTGGTGCACTTGATTTGATTAAGGCTAGCTCAAATGCGACATGATAACCCTTGGTTATCATATCCCATCAAAGACATAATGCCTTTAGCGTATATCGTAATTGTTACGTGACAACGCACGACGCAATTATGGTTCATAAAGTCCAGTGACTTTAAACCATCCAGCGTCAATAATATTAAATCAAGTCGAACCGATTGAAGATCGCCGTTTCGATCTACAATCGTATGAACATATCAATCCTCTGCTTCACGTAGACGTTTGATCATATAAGTTCGAATCACCAGCTAAACAACTACAGGGGTAATCACCTGTTGATTACAATATTGTAGTATGGTCACACCAATTCTGGTGCACATTACCATTAAATGTTCATACCTAGACACATCTTGGAAGTCTTAGACTACAATAGTTGTACTCACGTGTGTTTTAAACCGACAAGCACTAAGTGTTTTATACGTCGATCCAACATTTCATTATGAAACTGGTAACACACAAGACTAATGACTTGCCACAACAAATCCCTTGACTTCATGTAACCATGACGCCCCTTCACACAACACTTGCTTAACTAACTTCCAATCCCAAGACCGGAATCTTGCGAAAATGGAATTTAGCAATTACATGTCCAAAGCTAGATCTTTAAATATCTAAAGAAAGGTGACTCTGATAAGTCACTGGTCCGTGTAAAGCAACTCTCGCATCTAAACGAGACGAGCCAGATAAGTAATGTTTCGCCAACACTGGATT
Source organism: Deinandra increscens subsp. villosa (assembly GCA_039602395.1). Lineage (NCBI taxonomy): Eukaryota > Viridiplantae > Streptophyta > Magnoliopsida > Asterales > Asteraceae > Deinandra > Deinandra increscens. The sequence goes on from JBCNJP010000025.1 coordinate 73,344,438, forward strand.
GTTGCTTAGTGGAACATATTGACATTCAAATTAGAGTTGGCATGTTTAACCTTACCTGAATAAGGAAACATCCTCTAGTGTCGGTGTGACATCCGAGAATTTCAAGGTTTACTTCCGTTAGACATTTCCGTTAGTTACGTTATAAGTGCTAACTTAGTAACTAATACTTAACTAGGCCGAATACGTCCACGTCCTTTGGTTGATCACCGAACCCGCCCATATGTGCTATGTATTCATTATGGTTGTCATTACGTGCAATATGATTCAAAATGCATGATTTAATATTATGAATAGCATGACGAATTGTAAATCCTTGATTATGTGAAAACTGACCACTTTTGGGTAACCAGCGAAACTACCGGGCGAAACTATAATGTCGCCCGGCAGCTTGTTGGCTCACTTGTGATCAGAGCCAGTTTCGCTTGGCCAGCGAAACTGCCAGCGAAACTAGGCCCTGATATATAATAACATAAAACCCTAGTTGCCTCATTTTGTTGCACCATTCTCTCCAAAACACACATACACACCTCTGGAAATCTGGTCAGTCGAGAAACACAACCAAACATCAAGATCTCAGCCTCAAGACAACATCCATTCGATTCCTTGATCGAATCGTGAGTCCCAAAACCTTTCTTTTATGCCTTTTCTTTGAGTTTTCTTAAAAAGCATGCTTAAACCTTCATGAAACTGCTTGATCTGCTAGTATGTTGCTTAGGGATGCTAGATCTGTTATAAAGTTCACAACTTTACGTATGAAATCCAACCATGATAGAGATTTATGCTATTTTAGCCATTTTAGGGTTTTATATGTATTTTGGGTGATTTGATGACAAAATGCATGTTTAAGGTGTTAAAGCTTACTAATTTATGTTGGTAAATGCCTATGTATGCTAAACAATGAATTGCATGTAAAATGGAAGCTGTTAGGTTGATTTTTAGGCTGATCCGTATGTTTTTCGCGACCAGCGAAACTGTGGTGTTCTCTGGGCGAAACTGTCCAGCGAAACTATGCATATCTTCATCCAGCGACACTATGCAGCGAAACTGCAGTGTCGCCGGGTAAACCAACCAGACCAGCTCGAGCGAATCTATCGAGCGAAATTCCCTGAACGAAAGTTCAAACCAGTTTCGGGCGAAACTAGGCTAGCGAAACTGTGTCAACAGTTTCGAGCGAAACTAGCCTAGCGAAACTGTGTCATCGGGTATTGCCTAGCGAAAGTGCTGCCCGTGCACACAGCGAAACTGACTAGCGAAACTGCTAGCGAAACTGAGACCAAAATCCAAACTTGTGCAAATTGCTTGAATGTTATGCCATGACTTGCATGATTATGCCATGATGATACATGCTATGATTTCTGATAATATGTGAACCCTTATTGATGATCAACCATCGGTGTCGTGTGTCTGTATGTCGAGTCATAGTTCCAACGTGCTATGTTATGGGCCATAGTGACGTTAAGTAAAGATTAGACACAAAACTAATACTTAAGACCTAAACGTGTTCATAGGTCTTCATTAAGCATACTTGGAATATTAGCAAGTGTAGCAGTGCAACCAAAGGTGAGTGTCACTAACCCGATTACCGTGAACCCGTTTGGGTCACACCAAATACCTAAAAGTAAAACAATGCTGACAAACTCGAGAGTGCTAGGCACCTCCCTGATAAACTTGAAAACCTGGAGTGCTCGGCACCCACTTGACGAACTTGAAGTGCTTTATGGAAAGCACTTGCGAATTACCAAAACAACGATTTCTAAAACGAAACTGAAAACACTTTTGAGATTCATGAGAATCCAGTAAACCGTTTTAATATGGCTAGTGTAGGTTAAAGTCTAAACCACATGATATCACATGATTTCTAAGGATGCCTTGAAAACTTAAAAGTCCTCAACTAAATGTACCATTAATTGTAAAGCGAGGGGATGTTGGGTAGATCTACTGGAGTTTGACAAACTCCGCCCCGTGGCACGGGGAGTGCACGGAGGTACAATATCAGCCTATCTGACCGTGATCCCGAGAGGACACGGGGGAGGCAAAACCGCGATGACGTAGGTCCGCAGTACTAGATGGCACGGCCACTACAATAAATTATAGTCAGCTTTGGTGCAAACCTCCTTAGTGCATGGAACAACGGATTAGCTACCCGCGATATCGGTTGAGCACTTTAACTTTACAAAACTAGTTCATACCCGATGACGTAGGTCACGGACAATTCCTTTATAAACTAAGACATAACATTTTGCATTGTTTTCCACAAACAAATACTATGTAAGTATACCTTGATACAAATTATGATTATGAGACCGGGCCAATGCATGACAAGCCCACTGTGAACTCACCAGCCGTTAGGTTGACACTTGCGTGGTTTAAACTTTTGCAGATCGCTAAGGAGTATTCCGGAGAAGGTTGGCATGGCACGTGAAGACAACTTTATTTCTGTTTAAACTTAACTTGGGAATTTTAAAACAAAGAATTATGTAAAGCACGTGGTTAGTGCTAAAGACAATATTTTATTCCGCTGCGTACTGTATTTGAGTACTTTCACTATTATAACTGATTATTTGAACTATACTCTGATTCATTTAGTATTTGTAACTAATGGTTGTGGATCCTGGTTTGCTCGCACCCCTTAACGGTATAAACTCCGTTAGTGGTTAATTTGGGGGTGTGACAGATTGGTATCAGAGCCATAAGTTGCAGAGAACTGGAATCAATTTTGAAAACGATTTGGAAACTGCAACTTGAAACCTTAGTTACAAACGAACAAACAAATTCCCAAAACCAAAATTTTTACGTGCCAACCTGGGATACTCGCTCTGCTGTGTAAGTAAAAGCTTAGTACGTATGAATATATATATATATATATATATATATATATATATATATAAATATATATATAGACCGTGTCTAGGAAGTCTAACGGAAAACCTTAGGAAAATTTTCACACACGAATACGAAACGCGAACGCTAATGCGCGCACTATGCTGGGGGAAAGCGACAACGAAACGATGCTACGCGTTACGTCCTGATTTCTACTGCGATGACTACGCCGACGGTGACTTTTATGGGAAAGCCGACTTTCGACGATAGCTACCTACGACTTACGACGTTCTCCGACGACGCCTCCATTATGCACAAAACTTTTTCTGGACTAATAGTGGGATAACGGGAAAATGTTATCATGCATATTATGGGATATGTATAAAGTATAAATGTGACTGAACACTGGCTACTTTAACTATTCAGCAAGATGTCTGGAAGAGGAAACGGAAGAGGCAACATAAACATGACGCCTGCACAGCTGCAAGCAATGATTACTGAACACGTGCAAGCCGCGGTGGCAGCCGTCCAAGCTGCATACGCCGCACAGGGTAACTATTATGCCGGTTAAGGCACAAAGCGATTATATTTTGACCTGTTTAATTTTAAAACCCGAACTATTTATGCATCAGGAAACCACCACCACTGCACGTTCAAGTCCTTCATGGACTGCAAGCCGATGACATTTTCCGGCGAAGAAGGGGCTGTAGGACTCCTCAGGTGGATTGAGAAGTCTGAAAAGGTTTTCTCCATGTGTAATTGCCCGGCTGAAAGCAAGGTGAAGTTTGCTACTGGTACCTTTGAAGGAGCTGCACTCTCCTGGTGGAACGCTGAAATCCAGATGATTGGGCTAGACGCGGCTAATAACATGCAGTGGGCAGCATTTAAGGATCTGATTATGGATGAGTACTGCCCTCGTGACCAAGTGAAGAAGCTAGAAGGCGAATTCTTGAATCTGAAAATGATTGGGTCTGAAGTCGAACAGTACACTGCACGATATCATGAGTACGAGGTCTTGTGCCCCGCAATGGTCGATGCTGAATTCAAACGCATTGAGCGTTATCTGGAAGGCCTCGCGCCTCAAATCAAGAGTTTGGTGACCGCCAGCTACCCCGCCACCGTGCAGCAAGCCATCCGACTGGCTCACAAACTTACTGATCAGGAGGTTGAGAAGGGTACACTTCCTGCAAAGACCACTGAGAAGACTGCCTTAAGTGGCAAAAGAAAAGCTGATGATGAAGCTCCTGAAAACTCCATGAACAACCAGAGTGTTGGAAACAGCACTGGGAGGTCTTACAACTCCCAAGGTCAAAGCAAGAGGTCTGGGAACAACAGTGGTAACTACCGCCAGGGCGGTAATGGTCAAGGCAACTACAAAGGTAACCTGCCTTTGTGCAGCAAGTGTGGAAAGCATCATGCTGGTAATTGTAGGAAGAATTTGAGCTGCGAAAGGTGTGGCAAGGGGGGCCACGAAGCAAAAGACTGTTGGGCAACTTTGCCCGAGCAACAAAACCGCCCCAGGAGGAACAACAACAATCATGGAAACAACAACTATGGGAACAATCGGGGTAATGGGAATAACAACGGTCAGAACCAGAACAACAACAATGGGGGAGCCCGTGGCTGTTTTGAGTGTGGTGCTCAAGGTCACATTAAAAGAGACTGCCCGCAGCTGAGAAGGCAAGGGAACGGTAACCAAGGAAACAACGGTGGGAATGGTAATGGTGGAGGTAATGGTAATGGGAATGGCAACGGAAATGGTAATAACGGGAATGGTGGAAATGGTAGAGGTCGAGCTTTCGTCATGGGTCAGGGTGAAGCTCGCAATGATGCCAACGTGATTAACGGTAAATTCATCCTTAATGGTTTCTTTGCTACTGTATTGTTTGATTCTGGCGCTGAAAGAAGCTTTATTTCTACAAAATTTGCTAAATTGATTAATGCTAAACCTATTGCCTTAGACGCTAAATATGTGGTAGAGCTAGCTAATGGTAAACTTCATGATACGACTCAGATAGTTAAGGACTGTAAGTTAGAACTAGCTGGCCATACCCTAGGAATTGACCTTATGCCTTTCCCGATTGGTAGTTTTGACGTTATAGTAGGAATGGATTGGTTATCTGAGAAAATCGAGCTGAAATCTTATGTAAAGAAAAAGTGGTTCGTATCCCACTCGAAGGAGGTGAAATGTTAACGGTTCAAGGTGAAAAAGGTGGAGCGGTGACTGGTATTATTTCGTTCCTCAAAGCTCAAAAGTGCCTTCGTAAAGGTCACTTCGCGATTCTTGCAAACGTCACTGATTCGACACTTCCCGAGCGCAGAATCGACGATTACCCGATCGTCCGCGACTTCCAAGATGTATTTCCTGAAGATCTGCCTGGTTTGCCTCCATTTCGACAAGTAGAGATTGGAATTGATTTAGTTCCTGGAGCGTCTCCGATAGCACGCGCACCCTACCGTTTGGCAGTAAGCGAACTCAACGAACTTTCCTCACAACTTCAAGAGCTACTCGACAAAGGATTTATTCGTCCAAGTTCGTCTCCGTGGGGAGCACCGGTTTTGTTTGTTAAGAAGAAGGATGGAACGTTCCGAATGTGTATCGACTATAGAGAGCTTAACAAGGTTACGATCAAGAATCGGTATCCACTTCCTCGAATCGACGATCTTTTCGATCAGCTGCAAGGTTCGAGCTACTTTTCAAAGATTGATCTACGGTCTGGATATCACCAACTCCGTGTTCGTGATGAAGATGTCCCCAAGACTGCTTTCAGAACTCGTTATGGTCACTACGAGTTCCTGGTTATGCCTTTTGGGCTAACCAATGCACCTGCTGTGTTTATGGATCTGATGAATCGAGTGTGCAAGCCGTACCTCGATAAGTTTGTGATAGTTTTCATTGATGATATTTTGATTTACTCCAAGACAAAGGAAGAACACGAGGAGCATCTGCGACTAATTTTGGAATTACTCCGTAAGGAACAGCTTTATGCTAAGTTTTCGAAGTGCGATTTTTGGATTCGCGAAGTCCAGTTTCTTGGACACATTGTTAACCAAGAAGGAATTCACGTCGACCCAGCTAAGGTAGAAGCTATCAAGAATTGGTCTACCCCTAGAGCGCCGACCGAAATCCGACAATTTTTGGGACTTGCCGGATACTGCCGAAGGTTTATCAAGGGTTTCTCGCAGTTGGCTCAACCCTTAACGGCCTTAACGCACAAAGGAGTGCAATACAGATGGGGTGAAAAAGAAGAACGCGCGTTTCAAACTCTTAAAGATATGCTATGCTCAGCTCCAATTCTCGCGTTACCCGATGGGATTGACGACTTTGTGGTTTATTGCGATGCATCTATCCAAGGACTCGGTTGCGTGTTGATGCAACGAGACAAGGTGATTGCCTATGGGTCCAGGCAACTGAAGGACACTGAGAAGAATTATACAACGCATGATTTGGAGATGGGAGCCGTTATTCATGCACTCAAAATTTGGAGACATTACCTCTATGGAACAAAGTGCACGATATTTACCGACCACAAGAGCTTACAACACATTTTTAATCAGAAGGATCTCAACATGCGACAACGACGGTGGGTCGAGCTACTGAATGACTATGACTTAGCAATCAAATATCACCCGGGAAAAGCCAATGTTGTGGCTGATGCATTAAGTCGGAAGGAGTATGAAAAGCCTCGACGGGTACGAGCGCTGCAACTTACCATCCACACGGGATTGCCGGATCGGATCCGCGATGCCCAACAAGAAGCTTTAAAGGAAGAAAACTTCGCAGCCGAAGCACTGCGAGGGGTGGATGGAAATTCTGAAGTTAAGTCCGACGAACTCAGGTATTACAATGACAGAATTTGGGTTCCTTTACTTGGAAATCTCCGTGAGCTCGTGATGGACGAGGCTCACAAATCAAGATATTCGGTGCACCCTGGATCGGATAAAATGTACCAAGATTTAAAGGGTTTGTATTGGTGGCCGAACATGAAAGTCGACATTGCGCGATATGTGGCAAAGTGCTTAACATGCTCAAGGGTAAAAATTGAGTACCAAAAGCCTTCTGGGCTATTGCAGCAACCAAAGATCCCAGAATGGAAATGGGAGGATATCTCGATGGATTTTGTAACGGGATTACCTCATCGATCAAATCGACCGGATGCGATTTGGGTTATCATTGATCGATTAACCAAATCTGCACATTTTATCCCGATGAAGGAAACTGACAACATGGATAAGTTAACTAAGCTGTACATTGACCGAATTGTGGCACGGCATGGAGTGCCTAAGACTATTATCTCTGATCGAGATCCTCGATTTACTTCCCGATTATGGCAATCTATGCAGGAAGCTTTGGGAACTAGACTGGATATGAGTACAGCTTACCACCCGCAGACCGATGGTCAAACGGAAAGAACTATTCAGACTCTAGAAGACATGCTCCGTGCTTGCGTTCTCGATTTTGGTAAAGACTGGGAAGCTCACCTTCCGTTGGTGGAGTTCTCCTACAACAACAGTTATCACTCAAGTATTGGTGCAGCACCATTTGAAGCTCTTTACGGCAGAAAATGTAGATCGCCCGTGTGTTGGGCTGAAACGGGTGAGAAGGGGCTCACCGGACCAGAACTCATTCACGATACGACTGAACGGATTATACAAATCAGAAAACGGATAGCCACAGCACGTGACAGACAAAAGAGCTATGCCGACAAACGCCGTAAACCTTTGAAGTTCGAGGTAGGTGACAAGGTGCTATTGAAGGTATCTCCCTGGAAAGGCGTGATACGCTTCGGAAAGCGTGGGAAGTTAAATCCTCGCTATATCGGACCATTTGAAATCATTGGGGAAGTAGGCCCGGTGGCCTACCGACTACAACTCCCTGCTGAACTCGATGGAGTTCACAACGTGTTTCACGTTTCGAACCTAAAGAAATGTCTGGCTGAAGACATCGAAATAATTCCTTTGGAGGAATTGGAAATTGACGAACATCTGAGATTTATCGAGCAACCAGTAGAAATCATGGGACGCGAAGAGAAAGCCCTCAAACGTAGCAAGATTCCGATCGTCAAGGTGCGATGGAACTCAAAGCGTGGACCTGAATATACTTGGGAACGAGAGGATCAGATGAAGAAAAAGTATCCTCACTTGTTCGAGCAAACGTCCACGGAAACTCAAGGTATGATTTAATTTTGGGGACCAAAATTCCTGTAACAGGAGGAGGATGTGACGACCCTAAAACTTTTGCTTTCTTTCCCCAGCAAATACAGCAACACCGACAGCCGATGACTGCGAACGCTACGACGCAAGAATAATTTTCGGGACGAAAATTCCAATTACAAGGGGATGATGTGACATCCGAGAATTTCAAGGTTTACTTCCGTTAGACAAATTCCGTTAGTTACGTTATAAGTGCTAACTTAGTAACTAATACTTAACTAGGCCGAATACGTCCACGTCCTTTGGTTGATCACCGAACCCGCCCATATGTGCTATGTATTCATTATGGTTGTCATTACGTGCAATATGATTCAAAATGCATGATTTAATATTATGAATAGCATGACGAATTGTAAATCCTTGATTATGTGAAAACTGACCACTTTTGGGTAACCAGCGAAACTACCGGGCGAAACTATAATGTCGCCCGGCAGCTTGTTGGCTCACTTGTGATCAGAGCCAGTTTCGCTTGGCCAGCGAAACTGCCAGCGAAACTAGGCCCTGATATATAATAACATAAAACCCTAGTTGCCTCATTTTGTTGCACCATTCTCTCCAAAACACACACACACACCTCTGGAAATCTGGTCAGTCGAGAAACACAACCAAACATCAAGATCTCAGCCTCAAGACAACATCCATTCGATTCCTTGATCGAATCGTGAGTCCCAAAACCTTTCTTTTATGCCTTTTCTTTGAGTTTTCTTAAAAAGCATGCTTAAACCTTCATGAAACTGCTTGATCTGCTAGTATGTTGCTTAGGGATGCTAGATCTGTTATAAAGTTCACAACTTTACGTATGAAATCCAACCATGATAGAGATTTATGCTATTTTAGCCATTTTAGGGTTTTATATGTATTTTGGGTGATTTGATGACAAAATGCATGTTTAAGGTGTTAAAGCTTACTAATTTATGTTGGTAAATGCCTATGTATGCTAAACAATGAATTGCATGTAAAATGGAAGCTGTTAGGTTGATTTTTAGGCTGATCCGTATGTTTTTCGCGACCAGCGAAACTGTGGTGTTCTCTGGGCGAAACTGTCCAGCGAAACTATGCATATCTTCATCCAGCGACACTATGCAGCGAAACTGCAGTGTCGCCGGGTAAACCAACCAGACCAGCTCGAGCGAATCTATCGAGCGAAATTCCCTGAACGAAAGTTCAAACCAGTTTCGGGCGAAACTAGGCTAGCGAAACTGTGTCAACAGTTTCGAGCGAAACTAGCCTAGCGAAACTGTGTCATCGGGTATTGCCTAGCGAAAGTGCTGCCCGTGCACACAGCGAAACTGACTAGCGAAACTGCTAGCGAAACTGAGACCAAAATCCAAACTTGTGCAAATTGCTTGAATGTTATGCCATGACTTGCATGATTATGCCATGATGATGCATGCTATGATTTCTGATAATATGTGAACCCTTATTTATGATCAACCATCGGTGTCGTGTGTCTGTATGTCGAGTCATAGTTCCAACGTGCTATGTTATGGGCCATAGTGACGTTAAGTAAAGATTAGACACAAAACTAATACTTAAGACCTAAACGTGTTCATAGGTCTTCATTAAGCGTACTTGGAATATTAGCAAGTGTAGCAGTGCAACCAAAGGTGAGTGTCACTAACCCGATTACCGTGAACCCGTTTGGGTCACACCAAATACCTAAAAGTAAAACAATGCTGACAAACTCGAGAGTGCTAGGCACCTCCCTGATAAACTTGAAAACCTGGAGTGCTCGGCACCCACTTGATGAACTTGAAGTGCTTTATGGAAAGCACTTGCGAATTACCAAAACAACGATTTCTAAAACGAAACTGAAAACACTTTTGAGATTCATGAGAATCCAGTAAACCGTTTTAATATGGCTAGTGTAGGTTAAAGTCTAAACCACATGATATCACATGATTTCTAAGGATGCCTTGAAAACTTAAAAGTCCTCAACTAAATGTACCATTAATTGTAAAGCGAGGGGATGTTGGGTAGATCTACTGGAGTTTGACAAACTCCGCCCCGTGGCACGGGGAGTGCACGGAGGTACAATATCAGCCTATCTGACCGTGATCCCGAGAGGACACGGGGGAGGCAAAACCGCGATGACGTAGGTCCGCAGTACTAGATGGCACGGCCACTACAATAAATTATAGTCAGCTTTGGTGCAAACCTCCTTAGTGCATGGAACAACGGATTAGCTACCCGCGATATCGGTTGAGCACTTTAACTTTACAAAACTAGTTCATACCCGATGACGTAGGTCACGGACAATTCCTTTATAAACTAAGACATAACATTTTGCATTGTTTTCCACAAACAAATACTATGTAAGTATACCTTGATACAAATTATGATTATGAGACCGGGCCAATGCATGACAAGCCCACTGTGAACTCACCAGCCGTTAGGTTGACACTTGCGTGGTTTAAACTTTCGCAGATCGCTAAGGAGTATTCCGGAGAAGGTTGGCATGGCACGTGAAGACAACTTTATTTCTGTTTAAACTTAACTTGGGAATTTTAAAACAAAGAATTATGTAAAGCACGTGGTTAGTGCTAAAGACAATATTTTATTCCGCTGCGTACTGTATTTGAGTACTTTCACTATTATAACTGATTATTTGAACTATACTCTGATTCATTTAGTATTTGTAACTAATGGTTGTGGATCCTGGTTTACTCGCACCCCTTAACGGTATAAACTCCGTTAGTGGTTAATTTGGGGGTGTGACAGTCGGACCCAAGATTCTGATAGAATATATATCATCATCTCGATCATCACGAGATATTTTCAAACAATCATAGACGAACACATTTTCATGCTATCAAACTCTGAAATGACTTTGACATTCGTCTATGAACTTATGAGCAAGTCATAACATCTGGATATTAAGTTTTGAATCCCGTACCACATACTACGAAGTCAGACAATTTTGTTCTTGAAAACGATAATTGATTACAACGTCTTTTTCGTGTAAATTAATATCCAAGCGGTTTGAAAGAAAGATGAAGATAGGAATGTCAATCTGCCTCAAGCAAGTGGGAGCATCGCCATAGATCCTTACTGGAATAACGATCAAGTGCCGATCCAAAGATCATTTAAATTTACTGGATTGAAACGTTAAATGACACCTCAAATAATTGTAAGTTTCAAGATTAAATTAAGTATTGATCGTAATATGGCTGAGCAACCATTAACGCGATCAATCTCTTGAAACAGTTCAAATCATACTAAATATGATGTAGACATGAATCCAATACTTGAATATTGCATGGAATATTGCCGTAAAGTGTTACGCCATGACCATAGATGGAAAATCACATCATCACTGCTAAACACTGATGAGTGAGAATATATGTTCATCGACCGAGCACAAATTATATCCGTTGAACATTGATAGCCACCTTAATTGAATCTGAACTAAGAATGCTATAAAACATTCAAAGGGTTAATTCGACTCCATAAATAGTCGGTTAACATGCTCAAGTGATAACACAGTCATACGTGTGCTTACCAAGGGCACTTCATTATCACAAGTTCGATTCACTTAAAAAAGATTCATTGTTCAAGATAAACGCTGAATCTCAATAAACAACAGATATTAGCAATTCTAAATCGAAATACGAGCACTTGATAGCGAATTCATAATTTCTGCGATCGGGTTAGATCAGCGAAATTAAACTACTACATAGTACACGAATTCTGCATCACTTCGATATTCGATTCTAGTGTTGGATGTCGAACACTGTCGTTTGCACCATATCATTCGGCCTCCTCTAAGTTGTTAGACGAGAGTCTGAATTCTGCGTAACGCGTTCGAATTTTATACGTTTTAATATCCATGAATATTTCGTTAATATTCTAAAAGTCCGTAGTCGATCAGACATTGCGGGAGCAATGCCTGAAGCAAGACTATTCTGACTCTGGACTCAAGGTGTTGACCTCTAGACTCACAAGGCCTCATTGGAGAATGACGTCGGGACGTAACTCGTATCAGAATGTCTTCATGGATCTTAGCATAAGACAAATCTGATTGATGGTATACTCAACGGTATCCTTTGACCTGAGATACATGAGCGACCTCCCGTTTGCCAAAGAACATTCTTTGATTGTAGCTTAACGCTGTCGCGTAACTGCCAGCCATAACGGTTACTTTTGGGAATGGATCTGAAGTTTAGTGGGAGCTGTATGTAGTCAATATGGGATTCTGTACTCTTGCATTAACAATGCGACAGTTTGACATCATGGGCCCTCTCGTTTGTTCCAAGTGTGAAGTGTAAGGCCTTACCCAAACTTACTGTGTGTTTGATTGGACCACTTCGAACAGTAAAACGAGAAATATAATGATCGAACACAAAGAGAATGCAAAGATCCATGTCTCTGGTTCGATTGGTGTCACATACAGAAAGGATCTGATGACATTACAAATAACATAAGTCTAAACTATATCACAAGTTTAATGATATGCCTTGGTTGTTTTGACTTGAAGTGTCATGACTGGTTGGGACAGCCACGTGTAGCTAGAGCACCTCTGACTGTAACTTGATTAATAGTCGCGATCAGTCCAAGTGGGAGACTGTTGGATTTAGGTGTCCAGACCCGACTAAATCAAGTACCCGACCCGGTCAAGACCCGTAAGAGTTACACCGGAGGCAACGGGTATTTAAGACCGCTTACTTTTATAACCGGCAAATTCGCAGAGGAATCAATTATTTGTTTATTAAATAGTTTAATACATAAATAATTAATTACTATTAAGTTTAGTTAAGCGACAAAAGACGTTAAATATTATTTACGTCATGGACGAGAATAGACAGATTATTAGTTTGACTAATACTCGGCAAGCGACAAACATTTAAAGGGTTAAATGTTAATTTCAGATATTAAATGGTTCGATTAAGGATTAGGTGAAATCGAGGGGCCAAACGGAAATTAAATCAGTTATAAATATAACTGATTAAGGGAGGCTAAAACCCTAATCCAAAAGTGAGATTTTCGGCCTCCCCTTCCTCCCTCTCACGATTCCGACGCCGTCGGTAACCCCACCGCCGCCGTCTCTTTTGTTCTCCGACGACTCAATTGCGAGAACCCTAATCCAAGTCGCCGTCGCCGCCCTGTCGTTTTCACTGCCGTCGACAGCCGCTCACGAAGCCGCCGCCGTTCGCCCTCCTCCATCGCCGCCGCCGCAGCCACCGAGTCGCCGCCACCCGCCGCGACCAAGCCGCCGCAGCAGCAGCCCGACGAAGCCGAGCCGCCACCGCCTGCAGCCCAGCCGCAGCCCGCCGCCGCTCACCGCCGCCATCACCGTCGCACCTCGCCGCCGCCTCGACAACCGCCGGCCCTCCTCGCCGTCACCGGCTCCGCCGCCGACAAACCCCAGTCGCGAACCGCGTATCACGCGTGTTCCGCCGTCGTCCGCAAACCCTAGTTCGCGCCCGATCCGACGTGCGAGTTTTTCTCGGTGCTTGATTCACCGCGTTGAAAATCCGCCTCCGCGAGGAAAGTTAGATTCGTTAGACGAATCATGTTCTGCGAAACCCTAGCGTCACCCGTTGACTTTCGGTGTCTCAAGCGTTTGTTTGAATCACCGCTCCGGTATATCTAAACTCGTTATTAGTTTAGATTCAATTATTTAATTTATATACATGTTGCGTTTCTCGTTTAACGCGTTTTGGTGTTTGCGCGTTTGGTGATTGTCGAATCCTGTTGATTTCGGTTTATGCTAATTATCTGGTTTTCGCGTTTGTAAATTAATACGTTTTCCGCTGCATATTAAATTAAATGTTAATTTAATTATTTGTTTTGATTTACTCGGTAATCGTTTAATAATTATTTATTGTAAATAATTATTTCTTTAAAAAAAAAAAATTCTACTACCGAGACCCGAATGCCACTGTCATAACCCAACAGTAACTTTGCCTCTATGCATAATACAGTTGTACAACATGCTTGGGGGAAGGTAATCTTGCTTTGGACTGCATCTATGCATAACATGCATGCACAATATGCTTGGGGGGAGGTAAGCTTGCTTTGGATACTATTTATAGTAACATGCAAATGTTAATTGTATAATTAACATCCCAGAAGTGTGTTGATATGTTTAATTCATTAGAAAAAACATTTGGTTAATGATTTATGCAACAAAACTACCCTTAATGGGTCAAAACGCATAATTCTTATGTTTATGATAAAAATCTAGTTTTGATGGTTTGAAATCATCATAATATACTTATAGAACTTTTTAGAACATATTAGAACCATTGGTTATTAGTAATTATGATTATAAGAAATTTTCCCCAAATTAAAGTGTGTAATTAATGTTTGACTTTTGACACATAGGACTTTTGGTAAAAATAAACAATGGGGTATTGTAGAACATATAAAATCACGAAAGTTTGAAGAAGAAACTTACCCTTGAAAGTCGAAGGAGACTGATCAAATCGAACGGTCAAACTGACGAGCGTTGACTTTTGAAATCTCACACGAATGGACAAGGCACGGCATTGCAACTTTCAGAGGCTTGAACAATGTTTATTGAAGACATATTAACAGGTATTTATAGGGTAGAAGGTCGGTTAGGGTTTAATTTGAGCATAAGTGTGATTTTGGTAAGTCTTGGAGAAAAAGTCAATAAGTTTAAATATGGAAACAAATCAAATTGATTATTGAATTCGAAATGAACAATGTTGGCTTGAAGAATAAGTTAGGGGACATTGAGATGAATTTACAGAAGAAAATGGATCGAAAAACGGATTAAAAACTGAAGTTTCTAGGCCAAAAATAGTGAAGAAAATGAGCTGGTCGCGATCAGGTCGCGTTAAGGATGTTATATATGTTGGGATACGACAGTGGCATTCGGGTCTCGGTAATAGCAATTTTTTTTTATTTAGAAATAATTATTTGCAATAAATAATTATTAAACGATTACCGAATAGATAGTAAATTAAATTTGGATAATTAAATTAACGGTTAATTTACTAGGCAGCGGAAAACGTTTTAATTTACTAACGCGAATACCAGATAATTAGCGTAAACCTAAAACAACAGGATTCGACAATCACCAAACGCGCAAACACCATAATCGCGTTTAAACAAACGCGACATATAATAAATATAATCAAACAATTGAATCTAAACTATATCGAGTTTAGATATACCTGAGCGGTGATTCAAACAAACGCTTGAGACACCGGAAGTCAACGGGTGACGCTAGGGTTTCGCAGAAGTGATTCGTCTGACGAATCTGACTTTCCTCGCGAACACGGATTTACTACGCGGTGAATCAAGCACCGAGAAAATCTCGTACGTCGGATTGGGCGCGAACTAGGGTTTGCGGACGACAAGCCGAACACACCAAAAGGTGGTTCACGGCTAGGGTTTGTCGGCGGTGAATCGGCGACGGCGAGGAAGTGCGGCGGCCGGCAAGGTGGCGGCGGCGGCTTAGCGACGGTGATGGCGACGGCGGCAGCGGGGCGCACGGCGGTGGGGCGTGCGGCGGCGGCTGTAGAGCGGCGACGGCGAGGGTGCGGCGGCGGCTGAGAGCGGCGGCGGCGTGGAGCGGCGGCGGCGGAGTGGACGGCAGCAGCGACTAGCCAGGCGGTGGAGGGCGGCGGTGGCTAGTGGGGCGGCGGACGGTGGCGAGGGGTCGGAAAAACAAGAGGGCGGCGGCGGCGGTGGTGTGCCGTCGGCGTTGGTCACTAGAGGGAGGGGAGAGCGACGGCCGAATTTTACTTTTCGGTCGATTAGGGTTTTGCCTCTCTTAACAGTTATATTTATAACTGAGCATGTTTCCGTTTAACCCCTCGATTTAATTTAATTCCCGATTGAACCATTTAATTTCCAAAGTTAACCTTTAACCTTTTAAATGTTCGTCGCTAGCCAAAATATCAGTCATACTAATAATCCGTCGATTTTCGTCCATTACGTTAACGACAATATTTAACGTTTTCGTCGCTTAATTAATCTTAATGATTAATATTGATTTAAGTCATTAATTATGTACTAATTAAACTATTTAATAAACACATAATTAATCTTTCTGCGAATTTGCCGGTTACCAAAGTAAGCGATCTTAAATACCCGTTGCCTCCGGTGTAACTCTTACGGGTCTTGACCGGGTCGGGTACCTGATTTAGTCGGGTCTGGACACTTAAATCCAACAGTCTCCCACTTGGACTGATCGCGACTATTAATCAAGATACAGTCAGAGGTGCTCTAGCTACACGTGGCTGTCCCAACCAGTCATGACACTTCAAGTCTGAACAACCAAGGCATATCAATTACTTGTGATATAGTTTAGACTTAAGGTATTTGTAAAGTCATCAGATCCTTTCTGTATGTGACATCAACCGAAACAGAGACATGGATTTAAACATTCTCTTTGTGTTCGATCATTATATTTCTCGTTTTACTGTTCGAAGTGGTCCAATCAAACACACAGTAAGTTTGGGTAAGGCCTTACACTTCACACTTGGAACTAACGAGAGGGCCCATGATGTCAAACTGTTGCATTGAAAAATGCAAGAGTACAGAATTCCATATTGACCACATACAGCTCCCACTAAACTTCAGATCCATTCCCAAAAGTAACCGTTATGGCTGGCAGTTACGCGACAGTGTTAAGCTACAATCAAAGAATGTTCTTTGGCAAACGGGAGGTCGCTCATGTGTCTCAGGTCTAAGGATACCGTTGAGTATACCATCAATCAGATTTGTCTTATGCTAAGATCCATGAAGACATTCTGACACGAGTTACGTCCAGACGTCATTCTCCAATGAGGTCTTGTGAGTCTAGAGGTCAACACCTTGAGTCCAGAGTCAGAATAGTCTTGCTTCAGGCGTTGCTCCCGCAATGCCTGATCGACTACGGACTTTTAGAATATTAAACGAAATATTCATGGATAATAAAACGTATAAAATTCGAACGCGATACGCAGAATTCAGACTCTCGTCTAACAACTTAGAGGAGGCCGAATGATATGGTGCAAACGACAGTGTTCGACATCCAACACTAGAATCGAATATCGAAGTGATGCAGAATTCGTGTACTAAGTGGTAGACTAATTTCGCTGATCTAGCCCGATCGCAGAAATTATGGATTCGCTATCAACTGCTCGCATTTCGACTTAGAATTGCCAATATCTGTTGTTTCTCGAGACTCAGTGTTTTATCTTGAACAGTGAATCTTCTTAAGTGAATCGAACTTGTGATAATGGAGCGCCCTTGGTAAGCACACGTATGACTGTGTTATCACTTGAGCATGTCAACCGACTATTTATGGAGTCGAATTAACCCTTGAATGTTTTATAGCATTCTTAGTTCAGATTCAATTAAGGTGGCTATTAATGTTCAACGGATACAATTTGTACTTGGTTGATGAACATATATTTTTCTCATCAGTGTTTAGCAGTGATGATGTGATTTTCCATCTATGGTCATGGCGTAACATCTTACGGCAACATTCTATGCAATGTTCAAGTATTGGATTCATGTCTACATCATATTTAGTATGATTTGAACTGTTTCAAGAGATTAATCGCATGTGGTTGCTCAGTCATATCACGATCAACACTTAATATAATCTTGAAACTTACAATTATTTGAGGTGTCATTTAACGTTTCATCTCAGAAAATTTAAATGATCTTTAAATCGGTACTTGATCGTTACTCCAGTAAGGATCTATGGCGATGCTCCCACTTGCTTGAGGCAGATTGACATTCCTATTTTCATCTTTCTTTCAAACCGTTTGGATATTGATTTACACGAAGAAAACGTTGTAATCAATTATCGTTTACAAGAACGAAATTGTTTGACTTCGTAGTATGTGGTACGAGAGTCTAAACTCAATATCCAGATGTTATGACTTGCTCATAAGTTCATAGACGATTGTCAAAGTCATTTCGGAGTTTGATAGGATGATGCGCTCGTCTATGATTGTTTGAAAGTGTCTCGTGATGATCGAGAAGATGATTTATCCTATCGGACCCTGAGGTCCGACACTAGAGGATGTTTCCTTATTCAGGTAAGGTTAAACATGCCAACTCTAATTGGAATGTCAATATGTTCTGCCACGCAACAATCCATTGTTGGCGAATCATTATTTATCTGGCTCGTCTCGTTTAGATGCGAGAGTTACTTTACATAGTCTAGCGACTTATCTGAGTCACCTTTCTTTAGATATTTAAAGATCTAGCTTTGGACATGTAATTGCTAAATTCCATCTTCGCAAGATTCCGGTCTTGGGATTGGAATTTAGTTATGCAAGTGTTGTGTGAAGGGGTGTCACGGTTATATGAAGTCAAGGGATTTGTTGTGGCAAGTCATTAGTCTTGTGTGTTACCAGTTTCATAATGAAATGTTGGATCGACGTATAGAACACTTAGTGCTCGTCGAATTAAAACACACGTGAGTACAACTATTGTAGTCTAAGACTTTCAAGATGTGTCTAGGCATATACATTTAATGGTAATGTGCACCAGAATTGGTGTGACCATACTACAATGTAGTAATCATCACGTGATTACCCTTGCAGTTGTTTAGCTGGTGATTCGAACTTATATGAGCAAACGTCTACATGAAGTAGAGGATTGATATGTTCATACGATTGTAGATCGAAGCGGCGATCTTCAATCGGTTCGACTTGATTTAATATTATTGACACTGGATGGTTTAAAATCACAAGACTTTATGAACCATAATTGCGCCGTGCGTTGTCACGTAACTATTACGATATACGCTTAAGACATTATAGCTTAAATGGGATGTGATAACCAAAAGTTGTCATGTCGCATTTGAGTTAGTCTTAATCAAATCAAGTGCACCAGGTTGGAAGATATGTTGTTATGGGATTTTGAATTTAATCTAACAAAAGATTGAATCAAATTCAAAGTAGATTAAAACCAAATATGTATGTTTCGAAAATCAACCATTGTCAAAACATGTCATATTCAAAATCCAGAGAAAGCAAATTGTTCATCCTGGAAGAAGCCAGGAAAACCAAAACAAAACCAGTCGTTTTAAAATCACCAAGAATTGTTTTATTCAAAACTCAGGACGCGAACTTTATTTGGGTGCGACAATCGCAATGTAGTTCAGCGTCATCTTGGCTTGCTTTCTTTCAGCTTCATGCACCTACAAAATGTAAAGTATGTCAAACATATATTTTGTAGGAATAAGTGAAGCATCATACAACATAAACTTATGTGTATACCTGAGGAATTACCCGGCTGGGCTTTTCCACTTTTCACCTTGGCAAGATATTCTGGGCAGTTTCTTTTCCAGTGCCCCATCTTGTGGCATTCAAAGCACTCGCGCTGTTCAGGCGGTGGTGCTTTGGTTGCCTTAGGCTTGCTTTTCTGGAAGCTTCCAGACCCTCTGGTTGCAACTGCCTTGCCCCGCTTCTTGTTACCACGTCTGCCCTTCTTTACCTCAGGCTTCTCGACGCCTCCTGATCGGATTGCGAGTACATCGGGTGCCTTACCGTTAACAAAATTAACTTCAGCGGTCTTAAGCATTCCGTGAAGTTCAGTCACTGACTTTACCATGCTATGCATGTTAAAGTTCACCCGGAAAGGAGTGAAGGCATTGGACAGTGAGTGAAGAATCAGGTCAGTCGCCATTTCGGCAGGAATGACGTAATTCAGTTTTGCTAAGCGGTCGATGTAACCCTTCATCTTTAGGACATGAGGGCTGACTGGAGCGCCTTCGGCCATGCGACAACTAATAAGTGTCACAACGGTGTCATAGCGTTCCTGTCGGGCCTGAGTTTCAAACATGCCCCTCAGATCACCGATCATCTGAAAAGCCGTCCTGTCAACCATGTTTTTCTGAATCTCAGATTCCATGGTGGCTAACATAAGACATGCGACATTTTTGGCATTTGTACGCAATGTGTTATGGGCGTTTCGCGCCGCTTGCGTGTCAGCTTCAGGTTCCTCAGGAACCTCAGCCTCTAACTCGGTTTCCATGTTAGCCATTTTCAGGACGATTCTCAGATTCCTTTCCCAATCAAGGAAGTTGGCGCCATTAAGTTTCTCCTTCTCAAGGAGAGACTTGAGATGGAAAATCTCTTGGTTTGCGCGGTTAGCCATCTGAAACAACAGGCAAATGTTTTAGTGTTTCGATGTTTGATTCGTATTCAAGGATGGCAAGCTAATCTTGAATAGGAATTGGGAATTCAGTTAGTTAGACAATTTCTCCAGACAGCGTAAAGTGCTTTCAAAATTCCTAAGTACCCGAACGGACAACGATTGTCACTTGTGAGTCTACTATCACAACTCCCGTTATGGGGCTTTCGCGAACGGATCAACGAAATACGTTTAGCCCCATCTATGCCCATTTTGTCTACAAGCCGACCAGAGGTACGGTGTTGAAATACTCCAATACCAAAGGTGCATGTAAAGAAAATAGTAGTTGTCCTAAGCAGTCAGTGTGAGCGTACGGTGTTGAAATACTCCAATACGCTCACCTTGGAAGATACCCTAAACACCACGTGCGGTGTTGAAATACTCCAACACGGATGCATCGGTAAATATGTTCCAAGTTAGACTTGACTTAGGATGGCATAGACTACCGGTTTTAGGCTTACCAGATAGGATTATTAGGTCATATTTTAATGTTAAATGTGACGACAGATTTTATGAATCATATCTCACTCGAGACGATCAATTAAATAACCTAAGTATTAATGATCTACGTGTCGCGAGTCGATAACCAATTTCTTTTGAAGTTCGATTACTTTATCGAAAAATCCGAACTTAATGTCGAATTAAATTGGTTAATAATTTTTATAAAGTCGTAATAAAATTAGGACTTTTATTAATCGATTAAAAATTAGTTTCAAAAAACTAAGTTTGGGTTTTAAGTTGGCGTGTTAATCTAATTAAGACAAGCAACCAAAAACAAGCAAACACACATGTACATATTCGGCCATGCAGAGCATTCGATATTGTCAGAGCCTATGACAATATCGAACAAGGGCAAGGGACATAAAAGTAAATCAACCACGAGAATAGAAAAACTCCCTGATTGACTTAGTTGCTCCCACTGGCTTCAACAAGCTCCTGCGTGTCATCAGGAAGCGTCGGTCTTGCTTTGACTTCTAGCCATTTTCGAAAATCCCATACAGGGATGATCTCAAGTGGGTCTTTGTATCAAGCTCGTCTTGTTCGTCCAGTCGAAAATGAGCGATAATAATTTAAAATAAAACTATTCTATTTTAAATAATTACAACTTTGAACCCAACAAAATTGGGCCAATCCAAAACAGAACACATGGGCCTAATGGGCCAAACCATAACGAAACCATGACAACATAATACAGGGTTGGGCCGAATATGCACGAAAGATAATTCAATCAATTACGTTGAATCGGATTATGTTTAGTGGATCCAAATCGACTAAACATATTTAAGAAGCGATTCATTCAATTTTGCGACTTTCGGGTTCAGAACCCCAGTTCGCGAAAGTGTGCCGGTTTAAAACAGACCGGCCTGGGTTTGCGTGTGGTGATCAAGGCTCTGATACCACTGTTGGGATACGACAGTGGCATTCGGGTCTCGGTAATAGCAATTTTTTTTTTATTTAGAAATAATTATTTGCAATAAATAATTATTAAACGATTACCGAATAGATAGTAAATTAAATTTGGATAATTAAATTAACGGTTAATTTAATAGGCAGCGAAAAACGTTTTAATTTACTAACGCGAATACCAGATAATTAGCGTAAACCTAAAACAACAGGATTCGACAATCACCAAACGCGCAAACACCATAATCGCGTTTAAACAAACGCGACATATAATAAATATAATCAAACAATTGAATCTAAACTATATCGAGTTTAGATATACCTGAGCGGTGATTCAAACAAACGCTTGAGACACCGGAAGTCAACGGGTCACGCTAGGGTTTCGCAGAAGTGATTCGTCTGACGAATCTGACTTTCCTCGCGAACACGGATTTACTACGCGGTGAATCAAGCACCGAGAAAATCTCGTACGTCGGATTGGGCGCGAACTAGGGTTTGCGGACGACAAGCCGAACACACCAAAAGGTGGTTCACGGCTAGGGTTTGTCGGCGGTGAATCGGCGACGGCGAGGAAGTGCGGCGGCCGGCAAGGTGGCGGCGGCGGCTTAGCGACGGTGATGGCGACGGCGGCAGCGGGGCGCACGGCGGTGGGGCGTGCGGCTGCAGAGCGGCGGCGGCGAGGGTGCGGCGGCGGCTGAGAGCGGCGGCGGCGTGGAGCGGCGGCGGCGTGGAGCGGCGGCGGCGTGGAGCGGCGGCGGCGGAGTGGACGGCAGCAGCGACTAGCCAGGCGGTGGAGGGCGGCGGTGGCTAGTGGGGCGGCGGACGGTGGCGAGCGACGGGCGAGGGGTCGGAAAAACAAGAGGGCGGCGGCGGCGGTGGTGTGCCGTCGGCGTTGATCACTAGAGGGAGGGGAGAGCGACGGCCGAATTTTACTTTTCGGTCGATTAGGGTTTCGCCTCTCTTAACAGTTATATTTATAACTGAGCATGTTTCCGTTTAACCCCTCGATTTAATTTAATTCCCGATTGAACCATTTAATTTCCAAAGTTAACCTTTAACCTTTTAAATGTTCGTCGCTAGCCAAAATATCAGTCATACTAATAATCCGTCGATTTTCGTCCGTTACGTTAACGACAATATTTAATGTTTTCGTCGCTTAATTAATCTTAATGATTAATATTGATTTAAGTCATTAATTATGTACTAATTAAACTATTTAATAAACACATAATTAATCTTTCTGCGAATTTGCCAGTTACCAAAGTAAGCGATCTTAAATACCCGTTGCCTCCGGTGTAACTCTTACGGGTCTTGACCGGGTCGGGTACCTGATTTAGTCGGGTCTGGACACTTAAATCCAACAATATAAATCTGGAAACCAGTACCTGATAATAAACTGATTCACAGATCAATGGTTAGGGTGCTGAAATCAGACCTGGAGGTCCGGGGTAGACCTGGAGGTCTGGGGTTCCAATCTTGCTGCTGCCATTCTTTTTATTTTCCTTTTTTTCTTCTTTCTTTCTTTATTATTATTATTATTTTCTTTTTGCTCCAACTTGTTCCTTACACATCGGATGGACTTCAAATTTGAAACACAACTATAAAATACTTAAATGAACATTGTGAAACCATAAAATGTGATTTTCGAGATTCGCGGATCGTCCGGTAAATTCCCGAACATGCACGAAATCCGAGATATTGTTATTCGCGTTTTGACCTCCGATTTCCATGAAACTTCACACGGACCTACTTGTGTGTGTAACTAGTATTACCCACAAGCTTAGTACGTGTTCGGATTCGCGTAGTCGCTCAGTTTGACTTAAATAACGAAAACGATTGAATTCGCGATTTAAAATGTAATAAATGCAAGACATTCAAACAAATTAATGAACGATACATTAAATGACATAATTAAAAGTATCAAATTGATAAAAGAAATAATAAAATGAAATAGAACATGATTCTTCATTTATTATCAATCAGGATTACAAGTTCGGGTCAGGTACAATCAAATGGAAAAACCGAAATGTTACATGGAACAGTGCTACGTAATTGGTTTGCTTGTTTGTGACCAATTTTGCAGGTTTTAGGTGAATTTGTATGCATACCCGGCATTCCCGCAAAACATCGCCTTTGATCTACAATCCGGAGATTGACAGAGCAACTCGGCAGAACCGAGCAGAGCAGAGAAACCAAAGACTAATGGAGGGGCAAAACCAAAACCAAAATCAGAACAACCCGTAAAACCAACCACCTCAAAATCCACCTCACAATGAGCCGGTGAACCCAAACATCCCACCAGCTCAAAATCCAAACATCCCACCAGCTCAAAAACCAAACATTCCATCAAATATTCCCCCAGCTCAAAACCCCGCCAACCCATCACGACAAGCATCACCACCTCCACTTCAAACTCCCCCATTCCGTGTCCATGGTCACGATTCCCTCCGCTCTTTGTCTCCCAAATCATCACATCACGATGCGGGAGACTATCACTACCGAGGTTGGAAACCATTTCCACCACAAAAACAACCATCTATATTTGGCCAAGCCCCACAACAACCTCCGCCACAACAATTCCAAAATGCCAACCAACCCCTATTCAGACAAAATCCATTGTATGAGCAACAAGATTGGCAGAGACAAGAGGAGCAGTGGGATCAAGACTGGTACACCCCAATGAAGATGATGATGGGTATGGTTATAGAGCGAAGCCACATAATGAAGCTCCAAGGAACTGAGCACGAGCACCACCTCCAAATGTGGCACCAAATGTTCCAAGAGATCAACCCCCAAGAGGAGTACTACAATTCAATTAACCGGATAATGGGGGAGCTTAAATACAAATGGAAGTAGAAATTCCAAGGATAGTAGTGAACACACTGGTTCAAGGGGTTGCAAGCCACTTCAAGCCAGTGGTAGTTCCAAGTTCATCGGCAGTGGTTCCCCCAATTGGAGCTAACCGAAGAGCTTTTGAAGTCCGCCCGCAATACTTGGGCCATATACCGGAATATTATGGAAAATGGACCAAAGAACCTTATCTCCACATTCACGCATTCGAGTCCATTTGCATTACTATTGGAGCACCGGGGTTCACAGTAGAGGATGTCAAATTGATGTTGTTCCAATACACATTAAAGGACTCGGCACGAAGATGGTTTGACAGTTTTCCCGTGGGGAGTATTTATACATGGGATCAAATGCAAGAGTTTTTTCTAGAAGAGTACTACCCCATGAGAAAGAGAAGTGAGGTTAAAAGAGGAAATCTGGTTATTTCAGCAACATTCGGGAGAACCGTTCCACGAAGCATTCACTCAGTTCAAGGATTTGTTGAGAAAGTATCCGCATCATGGGATACAAACATGGGACCTCATTAAATCGTTTTACGATGGTCTACTTCTGGAAGACATTAGAGATTTAAACTCCATCAGCAATGGTACATTTTTAACTAACTCGGAAGCGGTGGATTGGGGGCATATGGATCGGTTGAGCATAACCTCGAAGAGAGTTGCTCAGAATACTAGAAGATCAAGATCCTCATCGGTCATGGCTATAGATTATGTGGCGGAGGAAAGAATTAAGAAGCTTCGGCAACATAATCTCCTTTTAGAGAAGCAGGTAGCTCAATTGAAGTTGGGTGGAGCGCCCGAAGGGGTCAAAGCTAGTGCACAGATTCCGGTTTGCACAGGTTGTGGGGAGTTGGGCCATCTTCTAGATTTTGGTCTCGCTATAGCAAATAAGGGTGAAGATGTAAATTTCACGCAAGGGAACATGAACTCCAATACTTATCATCCCGGCCTTCGCAATCACCCAAAATTCAAAATTCAGGTATTGTAATGCTAATAATCACTTGAATCCTGGCTTTCAAGGTTCTAATGTGCAGGGTGGAGCTCAAACGCAATATCAAGACCGACAAGCCGGGTACAACAACCAGGGGGGCTACCAACGGAACACATACAACTAAGGTGGAAATCAGCAACAAATGAGTTACCAAAAAAGGGCAACCAAAACAAGAGGATGAAATGCAAGCTCAGATGACCATAATATTGGAGAAAATAAACTCGCTAGTCGATGGCCAAAAGTAGTTGACTGACAAGGTTCAAGGGTTTGATAGAAAGATTGAGCTTCAAGACAAGGCGTTCGGATCTATGCAGAAACAGGTGGGTCAATTGGCGGCCGAGTCAACGAGAAGAAATCCGGGACAACTACATAGTGACACCGACATCAACCCGCAACATCAGTCTTCCAGCTCCAAGAACACGGGACATGTGCCAATTAATAAGATCACCACTTTATGTTAAGGTAAGTCCGTAGATAATAAGGTGGGGACACATTCACCACAATTTGATGGGGACAACTTTTAGATGCCATTAAGCAAATTCCAGCTTACACAAAATATTTGAAAGATATGTACACTCAAAAACGAAATTACAAAATTTCAAAACAACTTGATGCAACAGCATATGTGGGTGCCGTAATTTCAGGAATTTGGCCTAAAAAACTTCAAGATCCGGGGGCACCAATGATTTCAATTCAAGTTTGTGACTTTCAAATGACCTATGCCCTTTTAGATCTTGGAGCGAGTGTGAGTATTTTACCAGGGAGCTTGTACGACGAGTACGATTTTGGACCCTTGAAAAAAAGCCGACACTACGGTGATTTTGGCTGATTTGACCCCTAAGCTTCCCCGGGGATTTTTGTCGGATGTGATTGTTAAAGTAAATGAATTTTTCTATCCAGTAGACTTTTTGGTTCTAGATTATTTGCCCATTGAAAAAACAGCTCAACTAACGGTAATTTTGGGTCGACCTTTTCTAGCTACGAGTCATTCACAAATTGATTGTAGGCCAGATACCGTTGACCTGAGTTTTGGGAACCAGAAAATGAGGTTAAGTGTTTTCGGGAATGTGACTAACCCTCGGGATGACGATGAATGCTTTCGGGCGGAAATTATCGATGGTCTTATACCTTCATTATTTCCTTGTAATGAGGAGGATGGGACCCCCGAGGAGTGTGTTTTGTTTGGCAGGCGCTATGCGGATATGGTCAAGGAGTTGGAAGCTGAAGATGAGAGCCAGGAGTTGGTGACAGTGAGAGATCAGAGCCCACCATGATCCATTCAAGTAGAGAGCTTACCAGAGCACATTGATTCACAATTAAATCCTTCACTTGAACCACCACCTACACTTGAACTTGTAATTGGTCAATAATTAAGGGTTATTTGGTAGTATTTATCAATTGTTTAATTATTGAGTCATTGTTAGAGTAGATTAGGGTTTAATTATTTAATTAGTTTTTTGTTTGGATATTGATTATTTTATTTAGTTTCCTAATGTAAATAGGTTACTTGTTTCCAAGTTAAGCTAGTATAAATAGGGATCTATGGAGTCATTGTAATTTGTCTCGGTTATATTGAATGTTTATTCTCGCTCATGTTATTACCTGTGATATCCATTAATTGGTATCAGAGCTCGGTGAAGCTCGTACGAAGAATGAAGACCGAAGAGTCGAAGACCAAGACGACGATAAAGAGCTAGTTTTAAGCGGTGCAAAAATTCACGAAAGTTTGAAAGATGTGGTTTTTCATTAGATGAAGGCATCAAAAATAACAAAGAAAAATAAAGTTGTTGCTTGATGACAGGGAAAAGAAGACGTTTGTCTTGTTTAAGGAAAAATGAATTCCTATTGTGAAAGTTAATTAGAATTGAATTTTCTTCATCTTGCTCACGGAGATTAAGACAATCAGAAAGTTGATTTGTAAGGTTTTGGGTTTGGTTGACCAAAGTTTTAGGTGTTGAATAATGAACTTATTCCTGGTCTCAATTTTTTTCCTTTGGGTGGTCATAAAAAAACAAAAGAAATAAAAATAGGTTAACTTTTAGTAGTACGGAAGGGATTTGTTTGTTAGCTGGTTGATCGAGATCAAGGTTGTGTTCTAGGGAAGATTAGCTAAAACAATTATGAGGTTAAAGGCCTACGGGGAGATGATTCGAGGCAAGGAAGAACTAAGAGAAGATCAAGGAAATCTGGTGTTTGCTCAATCAAGTGATCGAAATCGTAGCCGACGGACTGGTGGTGCGAGTTCTAACGATCGATGGATTGATCGAGGACGAGGTCGCATGAATGGTGGAGCTAGGGGGTACCTAAACAACACAGTCAATGATCATAGCGAGTTTCCGGGTAGGAAATACGGGTCGGTGTGGTCTGAGTTTCCGGGTAGGAAACAAGGGCCGGGATGAAACAAAATATGTTTCTGACAGGTGGTCAAAACACAAAGCATGAATGGATTGGACGAACATAAAGAATTGAAATAATGGTATTACAAGATTAGATGGTAATTATTAGACTAATTGTGTAATTGATCAATAATTAAGGGTTATTTGATAGTATTTATTAATTATTTAGTTGAGTTATTATTAGAGTAGAATAGGGTTTAATTATTTAATTTGTTTTTTATTAGAATATTAATTCGTTAATTATTTTATTTAGTTTCCTAATATAAATAGGTTACTTATTTTCAAAAGTTAAGTTAGTATAAATAGGAGTATATGGGAACAGAAACACCGTCTTCTTAAGCTTCGTCGATCTTCTCATCTGAAACCTTCCAATCCCTAAACTTAGGAAAAAGGACGAACGATCTCGTACGATAATGGTAAAAACAAAGATTAAGAAATCAAAACCGAATAAACAGCCCAATGTAAGTTTATCAACTGCCTATGCTCATATTTGTATGAATTTTAGGGAGTTTTCTGCTTTTTTGCACGATCTAATTTACTGTTTGGTACTTTTCTCTTCAGTTATCACATAAGTTATATGGAATACTAGTTTTTCTTCTTATAGTTGCATAATTTGTATTGTTTGAAGTTCCAGATTAAATTTGACTCGTGCATTCGAATTTCCGGTAAATCGGTAATATGTTATCTGATTTACTTGTTAATTGAGCACGATAAGCATGTATATGAGTAATAAAAGTGCGGAGATATTTTTTTTGATTCAAATAGTGAATTATTCAGTGTTAGGGTTTTGCTATTGTTGCAGGATCGAAGTTGCAGCTGTAGCTTGTAAGGTTTTTGATAATAGATGCTCGTTGTGGTGTTTCTAATTAGTCAGTCTGTTTATGGACTACTGGATCACATTCCTGGATTAACTGCTCTGTTTATGAACTGTTGTGTTTTTATTTGATTTATCATTTAAGTAGTGAAATCGTAACTGTAATTTGTAAGGTTGTTGACAGTAGATGCTTGTTGTTGTGTTCCTAATTAGTCGTCTGTTTATGAGCTACTGATTCTGTAATATTTCACATTCTTGGATTGACAGACTAAAAAGAACGAAAAACAATCTGAGATATCAGAATTTCGAGCTCAGCTTGATGCTTTGGGTTTGAAAATTATCGAAGTAACAGCAGACGGGAATTGCTTTTTCAGGTTTGTGCTAAGTTTAAGAAGCTCTCATTTGGCAATATAGATGCTTAGTTATATAGACACACACACATGTATAGCTGTGGTCAATTAGAAAACCAAAATTCTCATGAAGTGGCTATAATGTGTGCACTATCTCCTTGTCTTTTGAGTTTGGGGAGTACATATCCTCTGCCATTGATGGACAGTTCAATGTTTTGTCACAGAGCCTTGGCAGATCAGTTGGATGGCGATGAAGACATGCATGAGAAGTACCGAAAGATGGTTGTGCAGTATATCATGGTATCATAAAGTTATTGTACTCATGTCTTGCTTTGAATTTATCATGTTGAATTGCTGAAGTGTCTCTCTCTCAATCTTTTGATTGGGTTTCAATAATAATTATATTAAAAGAGATGATGGAAAGAGAAGCCTGCTGTGCATACTAATTTCTAGCTGGATTTAAACCAGAAGCATATGCTAGTTCAGTGTTTATGCGATGCAAAACTGCAAGCACTAACCTCTTGGGGTTGCTGATTAAAGCCCTTTTAATATATCATCTTGTCCAAAACGTCAGATGATTTCCAACCAAATAATAGCTCAAATATTTCCTATCATCTGGACTCATCTATATCTTTTCTGGAAGAATATACAAGCTTTTAGAAACTTAATAAATTCACATTTTGTATCGCATTAACTACAACTGAGCCTACCTTTCAGTGAACCAACTATTTAGCAATTGTTTTACAGAAAAATCGTGAAAGCTTTGAGCCTTTTATTGAAGATGAAGTACCATTCGATGAATACTGCCAGTCTATGGAAAAGGACGGCACATGGGCAGGAAATATGGAGTTACAGGCCGCTTCTCTTGTCACTCACAGTAATATATGCATACACCGAGTAAGTTCTTTATGTACACTTTTTATAGTAACCGACATGTAGTTAAATTGATGATTTAAGAAAAGCCAAATGATTTACTGACTTTCATAGGAACCTCATTTACTTTTGCATTGCTCGCTCTGTATGCTGTTAAGAAAATCCTTCAGCATAATTTTTTCTAGATATCTTAGTTTTCATGATCTTATTTACAGAAGTCATCATCTCGCTGGTATATAAAGAATTTTAGTGATTTTGATGCCAAGATGATCCATTTGTAAGAACTAAAAACTACGAACACTCCAAACAAGGTTACATCAGTGACAATGGCTTAAGATCTTTAGATTGATTTCAGGTCTTATCATGATTTGGAGCATTACAATAGTGTGCGGTTAAAGGAAGACACCTGCGATGGACCAACCATGCCAATCATAATTAAGGTTTTTGGCTGTCATCTTAGCTATTTATAATCTTCACTTCGTGCACCTATGCTATTAGGAGATTATTTAATCGCAAGATGCACTGAATTGTTTGTAGAAGATTAATAACGATTAGTTTTTTGAATAGGCTGATGCTGATCTTTCAGTGAAGTCCCATCAATCAAATACTGCTGTTTCCGGGGCTAATGGCAGGTCTGCTAAGGCTGGTATCCAGTCAGAATCAATTAGAACTGTCAAAGCTGGAACTGGAAGTGAAAATGAGGAGAAAATTCAGCAGGTATGATGCTATATATTATATGTGATGGGCCAACTTCTGTTTAATATTTGATGAGAGGTTTTATGAAAAAGTGAAATTTACTCTTTTATTGGAAAATAATTGTACTATCTTGGATTAATATTAGGTGTTGTTACAAGTGGATGGAGATGTTGATGCTGCAATAGAGTTTATCATAGCAGGTCAAGGAGCTGAAGAATCCTTGGTTCAAAACAATGGAGTTACTTATTCAGTGGATGAGACTCATGGTAATGACTGGTTAGTACATCTTTTCATTTGCTGGTTAGATTATTTGGCTCTTCAGAGCAACCATTATTATACATCTAAAATTTCACTCTCAAAGTAAGAAATATTATAAAGGCTGCCCCCGGGTTAGAAAAACCACCCCCTTTTTTTTTAACTTACAATACAGACAATATACAAGAATAGAACAAGTAGGGAACATACAATTATACAAGTAACCATACCAGATTTAATCCCTAAAGTCTAAAGTAGCGAATTCTAAAGGCAATCTAATAGTAAAGGTACTCCTAAAGCTAAAGACCCACCTAAGGCTTAATGCAAACCTAGAAAGTCTCTAACACGTACCCTACGAGTAAAGGAAAGGAAACATAAGTGAAGGACAAGCCAAGATACAAAGGCCCCTGTAAAGACCACATCTATACTAATTTCCCAAAAACCCTAATTTTATCCCGAATCTCTAAGTCCTAGAAGAGATGAAAGTCTAACAAATCCTGACCAATCTTCTTATCCCACGTCAGTCTTGGTCTGCCTTGCTCCTCTTCACCTCCAATGTGAGGATCTCCACGCTACTTATAGGCGTCGTCATCTCGTCTCCTCTGCACATACCCTAATCATCTCATTCTCCCCTCATTTTATTCAAGATACGTGTTACCCCTAAATCGCTAATCTATCCACAAAAATCTCATTTCTTATCTGGTCTAACCTCGTGTACCCACACATCCACCTTAGTATCCTCATCTATGTTGACTTCAACTTTCACTACCGAGTCTTCTTAATTGGCCAACAATCAGTTCTGTACAACATAGCTAGTCGAACTGCAACCCTATAGAATTTCCCTTTTAAAAGCATGTTTATTTAGTGTTGTACAAAATAAAATATACGTTCATTGATTGTAATGTCTTATCTTATCCCGTTAGCCATTCCTCATGACTTCACTTATTAGTTATTACAAAAGAAAAAGAAAAAAAACAGTTTGTTGCTTGTATGACCACGAATTTAAGTTTCATATGGGTACGAACGCCACTAAAATGAGTAACGACTAAAACAAGGTAACTGTTAGGCCTTGGATAAATATCAACATTTGATATTAGGAATTGAGGCTAAATATAAATATTAGTACTATGCATCAGATATGTTAGTTTGAAAGTTGTATAAAGGGGGAATAGGACAACTATCCTGCAATGCTGGGATTTCGTTTATCATGAAGACCAAAGGACTAAATTCCGCATCACTGGAGAAGTGGAGAGTCAAAGCTGCCTCTTGAATGTTGATCAAATAAACCAGTTTGGTTTTTTTAGAGTTTTTGTTCAATAAAATGTAGTTGGGTCTCAAGTCGTAGTTTAAGATCTATCATTTTGAAAAAGTAGAGAAGCTTTGAACATAGGCTTGCAAATGGTGATGGGGTCGATACACACTACTATGATCAATTGGTTTGTGAAGATGTCGTGTTTGGACACTTGATTTGCTGGTTAGAGTAAATGCTTCTTAAAAACCATAATCAGTGGTGAATGGTGATTCTAGCCCCTAATTTATTAGAGAGGGTGAGAAAGAGAACATATCTCCTCTCGACTCTTGAGAAACAGGCACATCTAATTTATGATCAACCTAATCGAAGCACAGGCTTGGGCTTAGCGGGTGAGACATTTCTGTGATTTTAGTGGGTGGAAAGTGAACAACCACTAATTACATGGCATGATTTTAGGAAGCAGATATTGGAACAGTTTCATGCTTCACAAGTAGAGTATATAACCAACCAATTTATTGCTCTTATTCAGTTGGGAACTTATATAAAAAGGGATTAGGAGTCTTACTATGCTGCATTTTATTTAATTTTAAGGGGTTGAAGAATTAAATTCTGCATCACTGTGAAGTGAACTTATCTTTTCATCATTCGCTTCACATTGGTTTCATTAGTTGAAATAACTAACATGTTATGCTGACTTGTATTACCTTTACCTATATTTCTAGGATGTTACAGTAACAACCAGCTTGAGCATAGTGGTGAGAAGATCGATGAAAAAAATGCCAAGGAGAAACAGACTTGCAGCAATGCTGAAAAGGAAACTAATAACACCAACTCATTGAACGATGAAAAGGTTTCCTTGATTCTTTATTATCCGCAGTAGTTAAAATCCGTTTAAAATCTTATTTTTCAGACAAATGTTCTTTTATTTCGACTCTGCAGAAAATACCCAGAAACAAAGCATGTCCATGTGGTTCAAAGAAGAAATACAAGTCTTGTTGTGGTACGGCAAGAAGATTGTCTACAGTTACAAAGTACGTATTGATTTTAATCATTATTATAATGGTTTAATGGCATGCTTTCATCTTTTTTTTTTGGAGTGATTTAGCTCCCCAACCATATTTTTTTTCGGAATGGAGCTCCCCAACCTTATTAGTTTTATTCGAACCTTATTAGTTTTTTTTTTATTATTATTATTTTACACCTGGTTAAAAAAAATAATAAACGCATTAAAAATTTTGAAAAAAGAGTTTAGGGGTTCACAAATTATTACGATTTACCGGAGACTTTTAAAATTTGAATTTTGCTTTAGAAACATGTGATAGATATTACAAAAATAGGTGATGATGTTGGTCTGATGGATGATAATAGTGTTGAGCATGGAAAAGATAAGAAAGAGGGGAAGAAAGCAGCAGGGAAGTTCGTAGTTTTGCATGGAAGTTCTCCTGACATGGGCGCACTTTGTATATGAACATCTTCCTCTTGGTATTATTTATTCATTTTAACATACTCAGTTTGTTCTTTTCCTGGTTATGAATTATATTAATATATATTTATTAAGTTAAATCAAATTAAATATCAGATTTTAGAAACTAAAGGAGGAGTAAACTTTTCCATCTCTTTGATATCTAAATTTGGGATTGTAATAACCAAACCAGCCAAATGTGGTGAAGACCCTCTATAATATATATACATATCAAGTTTTACATAAATTTGATTTTATGTTTATTTGATAGAAATTTATTGAAAGTTACAGTTATAATCCTTGTTTAGCTTATAAGTAATGGATATTTTTATAATGCTTGGTTTTAGAAAGCCACTCTGAGGCTGAAGTGGTTGAGGGATGGGTTGCTTCATGCACACGTGGGTCAAATCGGTTAAAAGAGATGAAAGATACGTAGTAACGTCTTACGTATGTGAAGCTCTTGAGATTTTTGGTTGAGCCCATCTTGTATAGCACAACTCGTATATGTAGGTTTGATGTGAACATTTTATAATGTGATGATACATGTTGAATGTATTTGGATTTGATTTTCGAAATTTAGTCTGAAAATTTTGGATCTATTATATTGTTTTTGTGTTCGTGTGGCCACGTGGTCGCACGTGAGGCGCTGTTGCTGTTCGTTCTTCGCCACATTTCTTCCTCTTAGGTTATTCGTAATGGGGCGTTATGGGGTAAAAATTTGTAACATGGCGCCTCATATAACGCCCCGCACCGCCCCCCGGGGCGCCATGTTAGGTTTGGAGGTTGAAGGCACTATGTTTATGGCGCCGTGCCCTCTCTTGTTTTTTTTTTTGTCTTTTTTCATATCTGGTTACACCTCATACCTCATAACCCTCATCCTCATAACCCCCCACTATACCTCTTACCTCATAACCCCCCATTTTCATGTTATCCGTCATATGACGCATAACCCCTCACTCCACTCTCGAACCGTTACACATAGCCTTACACATTGCTTGGCATTTGTGGTTTTTTCTTAATGTGAGACCCATTTTTCATATAATTATATAAAATTAAATTCAATCTAATTAAAAAACTATTTAAACATAAATAATTTTGATTAAAAAAGCTAATCAAACATAATTAAAAAATTAAAAATGAAATAAAACACATTAAAAATAAATAAAACCCTAAATTCCATTATTAGAGTCGGAGTCCCATGGGCCCCACATAGATAATATCGATTCATCCTCTCATGGATCACGATGCATGTACTCGTCCTCTGGTCGTTCGTCATCTATCAGTTCTTCTTCTTCAAGTTGAACTTCATCGTCGAATTAATAAAAGTCTTCAAGTGGCTCTTTCGGTGAATTTTTTGTGCAACCGGTAATCGAATGACCAATTCCAGAAGGTTTCATTCTCCCAAAGATCGTCCACGTTGGGTTTACATGAGGTTGAACATGAGCTGCAGATTGAACCGGAGCAGGAAGTTGAAATGGAACGGAAGGTTAAACAAGGGGTGGATAATTTTTTTAGCACATCCTCTGGTGGTGTTGAGATCAAATTGTGGGATTGTTCAATTATATCTTGTATGTTAGACATGATTGTGAAGTGAATTGTGAAGAACTGAATCTTAGAAGTTGATATTTATAGGGTTTAATATAGCCGTTAAATTTACAACGGTTAGTATATAATATTTGTTATTTATTTTAATATATATTTACTATTTAGTTTTTAATTGTTAATCATAACTGCTAGTTATTTATTATTTATTATTTTTCTTTAATTATTTAATTTTAATTAAATATTTTATTATTACATATATAAAAGAAATGATGATGTGAAAATAAGGGTGTGCACATTGAAAGTGTAGAGTTTGATTAAACAATATTTGTAGGATGGATTTTGAATGATGGATAAAAAGGTGACGTGGCTTGCTGGCTAAGATTGTTTGTAGAGGTTAACATAATAGTAGGATGACTATTAACGTTGCGAAGAGTCTTACGCCTTGTTTTTTTTTTCTTCTGAAAAAACATCTGAGTAGAGGTTACGTCTGATTCGTAGCGTCTTAACCATCAAGACCTTTTAGAACATCTTAAAACCTATTAAACCCTAAAAAAAGCCGCTTGTTCTCCGGTGACTAGAGTTCCTTCTCTAGCGACTAGGTTCCTTCTCTAGCGACTAGGTTCCGTCTCCGGCGACTAATTATTTGCCTCTGGCCTCCACCTCTTAATTATTCAGTTTTCACATTTAAACCACCTCTTAACATTCATAAGTGATATTCAGATTCAGACATAGATCTTTAAAAGAAACACAATGCCTTAGTGATAGTGATGGATATGCTTATATTAATTAGGTGTGGCCAATATACTTTATTTATTGTCTATTTGTGCTAATTTACCAAACACTTTCAAAATTAAGAAAAAAAGTATGCAAGTTGTCTATTTAAATTGTACAATCTTGTCATCTTGAGATGCTTTATGAATCAGTTTGGCTTTAATAACAAATGTTGGTTTTATTTTTAAAAAATGCTTAATATGGTTGTTTTTTAGAGGTTCAAATCCTACAAAATGAATAATTAATGAATTTTAATGATCTGATTATTGTTAAAAAAAAACATGTACTTGTTAGTAGCTAGTCCATTAGTTGTCGAATACTTGGATTTAAATTGTACTATATGGGTACTTTCTATAAATGACAATGTGGACCATCTATAATCACATAGATGGTTGTAAAAGTTAACATACCTAATTACCTATGATCAAAATGTTTGTGTACCTGGGAGTATACCTCATACAAAGGTTACTTGTGCCGTGTTTATCTTTTATAGTGTGAGATTGTAACACATACTTGAAATATATACTCGTCTCATCACATCGGTCGAGATGGAGCTACTCTCCTAATAATATTAAGTTAGGACAATACCAGAGAACTTCCATCATACATTAGACAGAAGATTGATCCTTGAACCTGTATGACAAATGTCAAGATGGGTTCGTGATAATGGGTTGTCTCCGAGATTTCACATTCTCTGTGCGAATACCCCGCTATATGCAAAAGAGTTTAATGAAACGACGATAATTGTGATAATAATAAAGAATACAACATTGTTATAGCAAGTGATCTATTTTGCGTTGTTAAATGAATCATTCATGACGTGGATTTCTCGGTTAAATCGGTTCGGAAAATGATTGATAGTAAATATCTTCCTTGTGGCGACAACCCTACGAGATGGATAAAGCTGGTGCCAAAGAAAGTTAACATTATGAATTGGAGGCTTTTTCTTGATAAACTCCCAACTCGTCAAAACCTTTCGAAACGAGGTATGGAGATTCATGATATTCTTTGTCCGATTTGTCACAATCAGTTAGAATCGGTTAAACATGTTTTTGGTGACTGTGAGATTTCGGCTACAATTGTGGGTTTGGTTAAAAAATGGTTGGGTATCGATTGGGCCATAAATCGTTGTCCCAGTAGGTTATTTCAGAAGATCGATGACAGTAATCTTACGAGAAAGAAGAAAGAGATTATTCATTCTATTTGCTTTACGATGTGGTGGCATATCTGGAACACGAGAAACGACTATGTTTTTAATGGTGGTCACAACAGGAACGGCAGCATGCTTGACTCGATTATTTATTTTTCTTATTCTTGGTACAGTAGTAGAGCGAATAAAGATGTAATCGGGTGGACCAATTGGGTGAGAAATCCCATTCTTTTCATGTAATTTTGCTCTTTTTGAGCCGTTTTAATATATTATACTACCGTTCCAAAAAAAAAATGAATTTGAGCCGTTTTAATATATTATACTACCGTTCCAAAAAAAAAATGAATCATTCATGACTATCTCTCAGCATTTTTCGAAGCAAATTCGTTAATCAACTTTTCATAAACCGAGTGAGTCTTTCTAAGACGAGTTTATAACTGTTCATACTACATTTGACGGTACAAGCTTGACTTACTTAGAAACAACATTAAAGTGGAAACCCACCAGTTTTCATTACCAATATATTTAAGTCTATTTTTTAATAATAGTTAGATTTTTTAATAATAGTTATCATTTCTAACTATTATTTATAAAATTAGAGTTATAGGTTCTATTTTCCCTCAAAGTGGTCATCGGTCAACATGTAGTACACATGGTCCCTTCTTTTGTAGCCATGCTTTCTATTTATTAGGGAGCAAACGAAAATTGAAGTTAACTTATTGCCCGCATGTTGTCATTGCTCGTTACTATTAAATCATATTACATATAATATTTAAATTATGTAATGTTTGAAACCTTTTTAATCTTAAATTAAAAAGTTTCCCTCAGTGTTAACGTTACGAAATTCAATATATTTATTATTTTAAATAATACATGTAAGTTTCATATTTGGTCTTATGTATGTGTCAATTACCGGCTATTTGGGTTTGTGTGACGTGTTTTTCGAGTTAAAGGTCTCTTTGGGTGTAACTTTTTTTTTATCCATAGGGATAAATGTAAGGTTTGTCATCTTCTTACCCTCCCCAAATCATCCTATCCAATGGGTGAGATTTTATTGTGTATGTTATTGAATTTTAAATAATACAAAAATAGAAAACTCGGGCCAACATAAATAACTAGTTATGAAAAATCTATCTTATCTTACTATATAATAAACACAAGTTTTTAATGTCTAGGTGGCACAATTTAAGGTGTGTCACCTAGGATTAGCTTATGTGTCATTTTTATAGATTTTTGAATTAAAAATTTAAATGGTATTTACAAAAAGGAAAGATCTTATAATTAAAAATAAAAAAATAAAATTCTTTCTATACAAAAATTATCCATATTTGTTTTACAATACCATAACTTTGATTCATCAATCTCCTTCATTTCTCAGTGAAAATTTGAAAATAAACTTTATCTTTTACTTCGTTTAATTCTTTTTATATCACAGCCTCGGGTATTTACCCGGGGCACTAACTAGTATATATAAAAGATGATAATAAAAGGAAAATATAATAATGTTTTGACAAAATGTAGAGCTGTTCAGAAATGCATTATTTTTTATGTATAAATAATAAAATAAAGATATGATATTATAGTTACCGGACTCTATAGTTTTGAGGCTTAAGTTACAAATAATTAAATTTTACCTCAACCACTATACTCTTTACATAATTACTTAGGTTAATTGCAATACTCTCCCCATTTCCCCAATCCCCCACTCTATTTTTGGTGCCACCTCATCATTCCCCACCCCTTCCCATTTTTCCCCATTTTGTGTGCAATGGTTTCCCCATTTCCCATTTCCCCAATCACTTTTTTATAATAAAATAATTAAAATAAAATACTAATTAAAACATTACAAATAATAAAAAAAAGTATTTTTTTATAAATAAAAATTAAATCCTAATATTACAAATAAAAAAAACTCCTAAAATTACTTATTTAATCCTAAAATTACTTTTAATCCTAAAATTACAAAAATATATAAACTTTACAAAAATATATAAACTTTACAAAAATATATAAACTTTAAAAAAATATATAAACTTTAAAAAAAATATATATTTTACCCGCAATGGAACTCTCCGAGACATCGACCCAACATTTCGCCAACGCCACTTCTTCTTTGATTGTCCACGGAGTAGGAATCCTTTTTTGTCGTTCGTCGGGTTGAGACGTTTGACCCGACTTCTTATTTCTTTTGGCGGCGTGCTTCTTCTTCCTTGTTTGAGTGGGTTCGGTGGGTTGGGTTTCCATGACAATTTCTTCTTGAGAATCGGTTTGGTAGGTTTGGTTGAATTGGGGAAAATCGTCGGGACCAAGATAATCAAAATTCGGCCAACCGGCTGGGGAATCCGCCATCGTCGGTACGTAACCGGGACTTCCAAATGGGTTTGGTTGAGAAGTGGGGGTTTGTTGCTCGGAAGGGTTGAAGTTGGAGAAGAAATTGTTGAAGTTCGACATGGTGTAGGAGGGTTGAGATTTTATAAAATTAAAAGGAAGTTGGAGATTATATAAAATTGAAAGGAAGTTGGAAGTGGGAGATAATATAAAGTTTAGAGAGAAATGGAGAAGTGTGTGTGAAAATGGGTTGAATGGGGTGGTTTAAATAGGTAGAAATGGTAAAAAGTAAAAAAAAAAATTAATTTTATTTAAAAAAAAAGGGATTAAGCCGTTGGGAGGGGGGGGGCCCACACCAACGGCTCTCTCCCCACTTTCAAATTCGTCGAGCTCGGCACCCCAATGTGCATCCCCGATCGGGGCTCCCGAACCCACCGCAGTGGTGTTCCCGATCCCACCGAAGCCACCGAACCCCCCCGAACCACCCTTCCCCGATTGTATTGCAATTAACCTTAGAAAATATAGCGAAACTTTATTTTTCTTAAATAAGAAATTAATTTTATTTATTTTTTTAGGGTGTGCGTTACATTATCCATGTTAGAGTACTCCATTCATGGTAGCCTACACTCTGTTGAGGGTGCGTTGGTGAAGGCATGAGGCGCCACCGTGAGGGTTCGTACGGGTGTGTGATGGATGAGCTTACCTCTTTATAGAAAATCCAACGTAAAAAGAGAAATGAAACATTAGACGTGAAGGTATTACGGAGAGCCTTATTTATAAAGCAAAGAATTATATATCTATATATAAAAGACAAAGTTGATATTATTTACTATTTTATTATTGAGAAAAGTTTGAATTATTTATTACTTTGTCATTAAAAAGTTTTACCAGTTTATTATTATTTTAATAAAAAATTAATTATTTTAATTTATTATAATCAATTATATTATAAGTTTTACATAAAATATATAATTTATATTAATTAAATTATAGATCACATTATTAATTATTTATAACCGAGTCGTGATAAATTTATAAGTTTTCTTTACCTAATCCCACCCTGTTTATAAAATATGTTTTCTTTTGAATCATTTTTTTATAGCGTTTAGTTGGTTTTAGTGTTAGCTTACACCGTTGTCTTTGGGTATCTAATTTTTTGTAGTATGATATTCAACCATTCTTTTAATTTTAACGTCGTTGCATAGTCTTTTGTATTTTCGTTCTATTTACGTTGCGTTTTAGCAATACAACTGTTTTTTGTACCCACGTTATCCAATGACAACACACGGATAGTAAAATCTAGTTACATTAATTAAATATACATACTACAATAGACATGTAGCAGGCTACTTAGTCAACTCTGCTCAAATGCAATTTCTATTCTAATATCATTTCACTTTAGAAATATAAAAAAAAACACTCCAGCTCAGTTGGCAGCTTGTGAGCCGTGGCTACTGTGAAGCATGCGACCTGGGTTCGATCACTGCAACATACACTTTTTTGCTAAGTTAGTACTTAGCTATACCTAACGCCTTCTCTATACTAATACTTTTCCGATTCAATATTTAACCCAAAAACGGTAGCCTGTGCACTATCAGGCAAGTTACCCGGGTTCGACTCCTGGTATAAATAATTTTCTACGAGCAACAGTTTACATCAAGAAGAATTTAACATTCGTTTTCTCTAAGACACAATTTTTCATATATCGGATTTTTCTATGGATTTGACGTCTTACACGTGAAGAAACCTAAGTTGAATCTCTACTCAATTTGTCAAAACTTTTTTTTAATTAACTCAAAGACAAAGCTATTACGTTTAAATAAAAGTAAGAAAGTAGTCGCTTTAAATACAATAACATATAGACTTATTAGTAAGGTGTGCTATCTAACTTACATTTGCTTATTTTGAAACCATATTTTGATTTTATATTTTCACCACACGAGGTTTTTTTTCCATATATTCTTTTTTATTAGGTAGGGTATATTCGAAACTAAATTTAGGTTTATGTTTTACCTTTATTTTATCATGCTATCTACGTTACAATGTTACTTTTTTTTCACACCAAGTCATGTTAGAATTAATTTATTTTTTTAATACACAAAATCCCATTACAATGGACATGTTAAAAAACACTTAGGTGGCGTTTGGTTCACGGAATGTAATGTAATTGGAATTGTAAAGTTTTCCTTTTAAAATTATGCTTAAGTTGGGTAAGGAAGGGGTTTGAAATACAATGAATTCCTTTAATCAATGGAATTTGAGGTCATGTAACTTTCCTTCGTTAAAGTAAAGGATTTCTAAATTCCATTGATTAAAGGAATTCATCGTATTTCAAACTCCTTCTTTACCCAACGTAAGCACAACTTTAAAAGGGAAACTATACAATTCCAATTACATTACATTCCGTGAACCAAACGCCACCTTAGTTTAGGGCATGAGGTATATCCATGTGATGTGGTGGCCATATCAACGCTGACTGGACCACATAGCATTACCACACACCTGATGGTATACCCATGTATACGATGTGGTGTAATGGGTTATCTTTTATTAAGATAAATGAAAAATATACCGGACGCTCTTATTATATAGTTCAATAACTAACAATTATATTATAAACTAACTAATATATATATAAGTCGATAAAAGCAGTGGTATATTGGATCATGATTAAAGCAAAGACCTAGAAGAATAAAAATTATTCCACTTGTTTATTATATTACTATATATGGAAGTAGTTTGTGGGCAAACTACGTTGGATCCACGAAAATTACATTTTTAAACACAAATCATGTGACTCTCACCTCACATGTCCTTTTCTTATTTTAATACTTGGTCCATCATAATAATAATAACAATTAAAAATCCAAAATTCATCATAGCGTAACACAATTATGATTTGCATATTTTAGTATGTATCTACCGACTACAATTAACATGTCCAATTTAAGTTTTTTTATAATAGAAAAAATCCAGTTTTTAAATATAAAAAATAAACATATTCTAATAACTAATGTACCTTTTTATCTTATCGTGGTTTGTTCTTTAAAACTGATGACAGAGTCTATATTTTTAACTGTAAACATCCAGTTATACGGAGGTCTTATCATGGAAAACGATATTACCCATTATAAGTAGGACCCTCTGTGTTACACATCAATCCCAGTGGAAACCCACCGCTGAAAGGACCACCGTAGTAAAACCTCCGATCTTCCTCTATAATATTTTTATATTTTTTGTGTCCGATTGGATTTAAACCCTTAGCCTTCATATTGAAATATAAAGAGATAGTCACTCCATCAAAACTGATGATAGAGTCTACTGATATTTCAAAAATAGAGAAATTGTTTTTGCTGAGAGGTAGAAAATATGTGAAAAAAAAATAACTTTATTAAATTATATGATATGATTAGTGATTGAGGTGACATTGCAATTGCAAATTAATGTATGTGATTAGTGATGGCTTAACTACATGCTAAATAAAATATATGAATTTAATCTGCCTGTTCTTACACAATGCCAGATGTGGAAAGGTCCGTAGGGTAGGGATTGCTTTAGGTTATGTTTGAACAAAGAAAAATGTTTATTAGGAGTGTGGAAATGAAAGTCTTCTCTAAATTATATGATAACTTCTTCAACTGGTGTATTTTTTTTTTAACGGCCAACGAATATTTGAAAATGTTTTATCAATAAATGTTAATTGAGTGTCCGATATGTATATAAATAATATATATGTAGGTATAGGATATGGTTATTGTAAAAAACATTTTTTTGCGTAAGAAGTTGATGATTTGTTATATTAATGAATGATATCGTTTTTTAATCATATTTTTTGTAAATATATGACATCATACATATACATGGTGTTTTCCATTTTAGAAAGATCATATGTTATCAGAATTAGAATGAAAGAATAACACAATATACCAATATTCAAACACAATGTCATATATTTACCAAACACAATGTCTTAATAAATAGTGTTTGAAATCAAATGATTGATTTTTCTTTTTTAAAAATGTCATATGTTAACCAAAAACATTATTAAAAGATAACACAATGCATTAATATCCAAGCACAATATACTTTTTACATAAAAAGTGTTTTTTACCTGAATCCAAACCTATAGATATATATGTATATATGTTATTACTATTAGTCCTCAAATTGACATTTTAATGTTTAAGTGGTGTGTTTTAAAGGTTAATGTTTTATTTGCTGTAAAATAAAATTTTAATTTACTTATTCTAGAAAATCT
This sequence comes from Deinandra increscens subsp. villosa, assembly GCA_039602395.1. NCBI lineage: Eukaryota > Viridiplantae > Streptophyta > Magnoliopsida > Asterales > Asteraceae > Deinandra > Deinandra increscens. The sequence continues at coordinate 73,387,980 of JBCNJP010000025.1, forward strand.
AAACAAAATAAAAGGGAGCTAGTATGACATATGAAAACAAGGATCGAATATCATAGATGATTTTGTTACTAGTTACATGAGTCTCATGGGCTAGAACAGTCAAAAAATTTTATCTTAGGGTTGATATATTAGAAGGTTCAATTCTGAAGTGAAATTGTTAAATTAATAAAATCAAGTGACCAATACAGTAATTCAGTCTAAAAAGTAATCTTTTAGAATAAACTAAAATAAAAGATTGGGTTATTGGATTTTATTAATTCAAGTTATTACCGATTTGCCAATATTTATCCCAATTTCAAAAATTACCTACATTAATCTCAATTATTAAGGTGTTGGATTTCATTTGACCCCCTTTAGAATTTTTTTAGTAAAATCTCAAACAGGGTTAAGAAAAATGTAAAAGGGGTCCAATGAAATCCAACAGCTTAATAATTGGGACTAATGTGAGCTATTTTTAAAATTGTGATTAATATTGGTCAATTGGTAATAACTTGAATTAATAAAATTCAATAAACTAAAACATTTAGTATTTACTTTAGGATTGAGGTTGTGAGTGAAAAATTTGAAGTAAAATGTATTTATGAATAGGGCATGTTTACTAGTGTGTCAAGATACAAGATGTGTAGGATTGTGTTTCTTATTAGCCGGTTAAAAGTTTAAATCTTATAATAAATAAAAGCATATACATTTAAAAGTATAATTAGACGGTAGTATGAATTAGTAATTAAAAACTAAAATGCATTCTAAGATGAAATCAATATATACACGTATATAATATTCCTTATAAATTTATGTCAAAAATTGCATACTTTATTCTAATGAAAAGGCAGGCATTGCAACTTTCAACGTGGAAAGATATGTTAATTTCAAATGACAAAAACTTATGGATCTCAATTTTATATCGATCATCAAACAGAAAAGGAAAGATTGTTTCAATTTTATATTGGAGCGATGACGCACCACATGACGAAATTAGGTCTCAAATTTCAATACCTTAAAAGTGGCTCTTTGTTAATCATTTATAAAATAAATAAAAGGATTTGTTATTTGATTTTATACCATTATTATTGAGTTAAAATAAGATCAATGACAAAATGAAGATCCAATGAATTTAATAAAGTTTATGAAATGTCAATGCAACTCTTAAAAACATAGCATATATAGTGTAAAATTTACAAGGTTTATTTTACTATAAGATTTAAAAAGAAAAAAATTGTATATTTCCTTATAAACATTCTAAATTGCAATTTTACCCGGGTAATAAATAAATTGCATATATCTCTTGTGATAATATATGTTAGGTATTTTACATCAGTTCTGTTCAAAATTAACACATGGATAAGTCATGAATAACAGAAAAACAGACAAAAGGTTGAATCAAGATGGATGTATGGAACAAATGAGTAGATGAATGCAGGTGCGAAGGATCTGGACGATAGATGGGACAGATGCGATGCACAAAGTCTATTATAAATAGAGCAAGACTAGTATAGAAAAAGGACCGCTGACATTCACACTTTTACTATATGTTTTGCATATGATATTCTCCGTAAATCAGCTGTGTTTGAGTGAAATAAAAGTTTCCGTTTCTCTTTTCTTATTTCAATCTTACATTCTTAATACTTTGATCGAATTAAGTTTAACTCGGACCACACTGCGGAAATTTTGATTCCTCATCTTCCTTATAAAATTTCACATTTTGACGAAATTACCCATAGATGAGTTCACGGATCGGCCGATTAGGCAGAGAGTTCGACTAGATTTATATAAGCAGGTAGGATTTCAACATATTGTGCATGTGATACCTGCAAGTTAGTGTTTGTATTGTGAATTTGTGATACATGATGGTTCTAATTGATTTTATTTTGATATTGGTTTAATGGTGCTTTTGGTTTGATTTTGAATTCGATATAAATTGGGATATATCATTGTGACCACCTGTCGGTCGCCCTTTTTTATAGTTGTACACAACGAAGAACATTAGTTGTACCCGTAATGGGGTAATTGCCCTCGTGTGATGATGATAACGAGGGTAGTGATGAAAATAGATAAATTTGTAATATTTTCCAATAAGAAAAAATATGTAATAACATGTTTTAGGTCGGATAAATATGCAATTAATATGTGTTGTAGCGGGATATATGCAATTGTCCCATTTAAAAAAATCATGTTTAACAAAGTTTAGATTATGTTGTAGCAACTTGGGATTTACGAATTCAAATTGAACGAGTGAAATTGAGCAAATAAAAGAAGTTGGAAAATCCCTCAAGGGATCAATGCGGACCGTCCAGAGTGTTTCTTGGCACAGACGGTCCGCATACCAGTCGGGTTACTGGGTCGAATGCGACACTCGTCAGGCCAGGTCCGCGTGTTTCCTAAAGAAAAGTTGCGGATCGTCGACTGCTGACCGCTAAGGAGACCCTAGACGGTCTGCATCGACCGTGAACGATAAGAATGAGGTTCCAGCTCATTTTTCGTTAGTTGTGCCATAAACTTTCTTGCTCTCTACTCACCTACTCGCCCCAGAGTCGGTTCCAGGTGCTGAAAAAGCTTTATCTTCAATTGTTGAAGCAAGAATAAGATTAAGTTGTTAAACCTACTAATCACATCTTGTGCTTGATATAGTCCATGATTAACTCATGTCAATCGAGTTTGGTGCTTTTAGGAGCATGAACATGGGCATCCAGTAGTGAACAAGGTGTTGTAAGCATCATCAAGTGCATAAGCAAGGTAAACATACTTGGGGATTGTTTGGTTCGGCCATATGGCGTCTGAATGGAAGAATCGTCTGACCGATTCAGACATTTTTGCGCTATGGAGGTGTTTGGTTCGATTGCTCTGGCTGACCGATGAAGACATAACAGTCTGTCCGAAAAAGCTGTGGAGGAGCTGCTTAAGCATACAGACGTACGGCTGCTGAAGGGGCTGCGAGTGAGAAACGAGGCTGAAAACGTGAAAACTAGCTGTTTAAACGTGTGAATAAAAAAGAAATAATAAAACGAGGTTGTAGGGGGGCTGAAAATAACGTAAACTTTTTTTGTTTTCCTGACCCGGGTTTTCGGAGTTGCATTCGTGTCCGCAGGTCGTGCGGACAGGAAGACAATTTTACCAAATTTGCACCCCCCCCCTACGCGCGGGTAGATACCGGTGTAAAACACAACATAAGAACTTAACATGTCATGTAGGTTTTCATATATAAGTCAACCGTGTTTTTGTTCCCAAATCAATGTGGGACAAGTTTAATTGGAAAAAAATAGGTCTTTTGTTCTCACAACAATATGAGACAAGGTAATGAAAGAAAAGTTTGGTGTTTTGTTCCCATACCAATATGGGACAAGCTACATGAAAGAAAAAATAGATTTTTTTATTGTCACACTGATTTCTTAGTGTTTTATTTTATTTTATTTTATTATAAAGTCATTCAGATGTCCAAACAAACAGCACATAATGATTCAGTACCTTATTGATTCAACATTTCTTTACCATACAAACAACTTGTTCATTTATCACCAAATGATTCAGCACGAACCAAACAGCCCCTTGATTTATGATAATTAAGCTTAAGTTGATCTAATCAAGAAGATCAAGCCATGTTTTGGTCCTGAATCATAACATGGCTATAAAGGTATGATCTTTATGACTATGCTTAAAACATTATCTATAAAGGAGATAATGATGATTAACCTTAAAAACCACATTGTGATGCGTGAGTTTTTTATAAGGTAAAAGATATTAGGAGTATTAGTCAACAAGGTTTGAGTCTAAAAATTGGATCGTAAACCTTGATATGAGATTTGTGCATAAATAAAGATTTTCCAAATATAGAGAGTTATTTTGAGTTATAATCAATAATCTTAGAGGCATGGTCATATGTCTTTGGACTTAACAAAACCGGCGAAAGTGAAATAAGTGGTCAAAACATCTTGGATCTATTTTTGGAACAAAATACACAAAACTAACCAACCCATCGATGCTGATCGTCCATTTGTTAAGAGAGGCCGACGGTCCGCATAGACCGTTGTATCAGAAATGTTATTTTGATGAAATTATGTTTTGAACCGACATTTGACGTAAAATTTAGTTTTTAGGGTCACGGGTAATCTGTTAACGTAGAATTTGCCAAGTGTGGGTGATTTATGAAAGTAAAGGTTTTCCCATGTGTCGAATGGTTCAAACATAGTATCCAGGTGTTTGAGATTTTCACCGGAGAGATTCGATTCTGTTCATTATATTATAATTTCTAGAATTAGAGGTTTACTTATATTACCTACAAGTGTTTAGGTTTTATTGACGTCCATTGGACATAGCTATCAGCTGGTGCATAGTTGCATCTGTCAGTTCCAATGAGTTCGTTACTTTCTCTTATTTAAAGTTTTATGTTTTGGGGCTGAATATGAGCTTTTCATATATGTTTATGATATTACTTGTGCATAGTATACGACGGTATATTCGTTGGAAATAGAGTTGTTCAGAACCGTATGTCATTTCATTGGGAAGTGTGGTTGAGTCCATTAGGGTCCTTGTGTGTCATCGAGACATATATTTGCAACTTAGCAGTTGTTTAAGTAGAATGTAGTTTCTCACATCATAAAGATATCCTCGTGTAATGACATTAGGGTGATGTGGCTTATATGCATGTTAATCATGATGTCGGACGTGAGAACCTACGTACATATCCGATGGGCTGAGATTTGAACTCGAGCGGGAATAAGTTTCTAACAACACGTGTATTATTTTAAATAAAGTTTTGAATTAAAGATAAAGGTTACAGCTCACCAAAAACTCCTGTTGTTGATCAAGCTTTAGCTCATATTGCAGGTAAGTGACGACAAGCACTGAGAGGCCCTGAAGGAGAAAGAGAAGGAAGATTATGTTAAGGTTGGTTAGGGCCGGAGATCTCAAGACTAACATTTTTAGTGATTTGGTTGGGTTATTTTTTGCCAATCTATGTAACTAAAGAGAAAGAAGTTTGTTACTTTTAGTAAACCCAAAGTCCGGACTTAGAGTAACTGGGACCAATGAGTCAACAAACCTTATTACTTATGTATTCAAGGTTTATGTATATATTAATAATGTAAAGTTAAAGTTATATCACCCGGATTTACCCGTTGAGTTATGATAAGTGTTGTATGCTTCCGCGTGTTCTGTTACGGGAGGGGCTGACAGGGTAGACAAGGGTGTGACATATGTATACGGAGGGAGGTTCAAAAGTGAACTATAATATACAATGAGCCGTGGGGAATCATCTCAAATGGACTCCGATTGAATTCATTCAGTGACGTTACAACCAGCATGTTAAGTCATTAATGCGTTTAGTTTTTCGGGTGTTTAGGTTTTAGGATTTAAACTATAAATTTTAGGGTTTAGCCTTCTGGTTGTTCAATATTTTTTATTGGATCAAAAATTGAGTGGGTTTTTATAATATAATAATGTAATAACTAGAGGGGCGTTATGAGGCTTTATGACTACACCATTTTCAGCCATAAAGCCCCACGCTGACTAAGACAACACTTGTCGTGATTTGTCCAGGTAAAGGGGGTTATAACTATGGATGACCTTATATTTTGGTATGAATAACAAAGATGATAGTTGCCATTCATTTATTAAGAACTTTATTATTTTAACAATTTTAAAAGTTAGTTAATTTGAGTTATTAAATTTTAATGAGTGAGATAAACATATAAAGAGAATATGTTCTAAAAAAACAAGTGAAATGAATACCAGAGGTAGTGCAGTTGTCTAAAATGCATTTTATTAAAACTTTAGATACCTTCATAAGGAACTTAAAAATCACTTATAAGAAGTATTTTATCAACTCAACCTTATAATGACAAGTTTACATGTAGAAATATGAGATGAACATTCCTTCATACTATAGAATAGAGTGTTGGAAAAAATAAGGAAAAATGATGTATTTTTTCCTAACTTTGGACATAATTATTTATATGTAGATATAATAATTAGATGGGTTATTTGATATGGTTGAATAGCCTAGGACAAGGGCTTTCCAACGAGATATTAAACGTCCAAAGTTATTAAGAGGTGAATGAGATATCGATGCTCAAAGTGTGGTCTTCAAACTATATATTTTGAGCTAGAACCCTTTTGTCCCACATTGGAAGTGGTTCAAAATGAAATGTGGTTTATAAGCCAAGGAACTTGGATGGTTATCAAATTGTATTGTCACTTTATACTCCAACATCTACGCGCGGGGGGGGGGGGGGGGGTGCAGAAAAATGAGAAACTAGGTTAAAAATCCAGGGCGCGCTCGCACATCCTGCGAATGCGACTCGAAAATGGTCGGGATCGCGCAGACTGGTTTTTGCTCCTCCCACTGTTCTATTTTTGGAAATGATTCGTTCTTGGAGAACACTCCATCCTAGTTAATACGCAATCAGTTATTTTAGAAACTGATAATCGCGTTTAATGCTGATTGATGTCTTGGACAGCAATCCACCTTGTGGCTATTTAAAACCGTCATACAGAAAAGACGACCAGAACACACATTCTCCTCTGCTCCGCTCGACTCCTTCTGCGATCTCAGGCAAGTAAACCTCCGGCAATACGTTGCTTTAGTCACCGTATCCTGGGAAACAGACCGAAATCTGTTTTAAGGAAATCGTGTTCAACACGAGCTCTGGCTTCGTAATTTCTGTTTTTCTGCATTTAATTTTGTTATTCTGCTTCTACTCCTTCTGTAGTGTAATAGTATTGTTTCGTTTAATAAAAATAATATTGTTATTGTTTCTGTTTACAAATTCGCATTTAATTTCGAGTAGCGTGGCATACATAGAGATATCTGACTAATGAGAAAACTTATAATGATAATACTAAACTAGCTTTAGCATAAAACCAATGAGTGACAACAATAATACTAAACTAAAGTATTACCGGGTATGTTTGTTTGTTTACGATTATAAACACTTACTTATCAGATATATATGATTGCCATCTTAAAACTAAATATAAAACATAACAAATTTAAATTTAACCATCTAAAAAACAACAAACAATTCATATATCTTAGATTTTTCTTCTTGAAATTGACCACCCAAATCCAAAGGATTCAATGAAACAAAATCCTTCTTACTTAGGTTACATTAACCTCAAAGATCTCAAACCCTAACTAAATTATAGTTAACACAAAACATTGATCATTATAGACATGCAAACAGATCAAAAACTATAGCCACTATTGTATAGCCAAGTCTGAGCATATGGTGGGGCTGCTGGTTGTTTCATAGTAAATTGATGTTGTGGGAATCCTGATGATGCTACAGTAGTATTTGCGGCCATCGCTCTACTTGACTGCTGAGTCTACAAATATTTCATAAGAAAACGACCCGAATTAATGTTGGAAAGTTGAAAAAATGAAGGCAATAAGCAAATGTACAAGAGAAACTTGAGAGTGACTTATCACTCACTTGGTGGTTCCAAGAATCGACGAGTGGTGGGCATAACATATGAAACATAGACGGGTCAATGCTTCTCGTTTGAGGACCATATCTATGTGATTCGTAGTTAACTTCGGATGATCCAACGGGGTGAAGATGTGTCTGATCACTAAGACGCACTAAAGTTTCTCTATTGTTATACATTTCCATCTGACCCGCTCTAGATGCCTTTTGTTACATAAAATATATGTTAAGAGGTCTCATAAGTTACATTAGAATATATATATAATAGAGTTGATATAAATACCAACTTACTTTTTTATTTTTTATAAAAAGATCCTTCAACCTAATTTTGACATATTAAAAACCCTTAACTTGATTAACAACAAATACACGAAAAATCACTAGGCTAAGTTTTGTATTTTTTTATAAAACTGTCTAAAATTTATGTACTTGTGATCTTTTTAAACAATGGACTTGTTAACAATTAAGTTTGTCAAAATTTGATAATGTGATCTATAATATTTTTTGCAGAAAAATATATCCCAACTTAATTTAACCAATTTAAGAGTTAAGGGTCATTATTAAAAAAAATTACAAATACATGATCTTAAACAAGTTTAGGGATTTTAATATACACATTTTTAACTACTTTGTCGTATATATTTTTTTTTACAAATTAATGGGGACTTTATTAAACTAAAATCAACCCTATTTATAAATAAAGTATATTGATTTTTTATGATATTAACCCATAAAACAATTTAAAACGTACCATAGGTCTAAATCCAAGTTCTCGAGTTGCCGAATTCTGACCTAAGCTCAAATCAAGATTGTGATCCGAAGGCGTGTTCTTATCATGATTATTACTATTCGAACACTCTGTGTTAAGACGATTAATCGACAAAATAAATATTAAAAGAAAATACATTTCTAAAGTTAAA
>JBCNJP010000025.1:73396817-73417483 GCA_039602395.1 Deinandra increscens subsp. villosa
TAACAACACATCAAAGATGCACCCAATAAAAGCAAAAAAGCTATGCCCCTCAGCAGCGGTTCTAATTTTGCTAATACTCATGAAGTAGACAAGGTTTTGCGTGATATCATGTCTTCCTATGAATACATTATTAATCGACTATCTTCAGACCTCGAGGCCTTATGCTCTATAAGGGATCAAATGAAGGAAATGGCGAAGAAGGTTGATAAAGATAATCGACCAGTTGTTCCTAAAAATCGCAGAGATAGATTTGCTGAGATTTTAAGAGTCAATCAGCCTGTTGATAGAAGCACAAAACTTTTTGGTGGTATTAAAAACAAAGGATGTGGCTCTCATAAAAGATTTAAATCAAAGAAGGAACAAGCGAGTAGCCGTGCCGGCAAAAGGAGCCAGAATTGCTTGGTGTGCGGGCTGTCTGGCCATGATATAAGGACATGCAAAGCTAACAAAGGCCTTGCAGTTGATGAAGCTGGTGGCCAATAGATGCACTTGCGTAAATTTGTAAATCACATGCGTTTTAGTATGTTAATAGATGCATTGTTTTCTAATGATAGTGAAGGTTCAATTATGCGTTTTTTAACTTCCGTTTTTTATATACCGCATGCATAATATCAAAATGCGTAATTGTGATAATAGTTGCGTTATTTACTTTTTATGTTTTGGGTTTGTAGAGAAGTTGATGCATGTTTTGTTATGTTTTGCGTAATTTCAATAGTAGTTGTTTTTTGAAAGTCAAGGATGCTCGATATATTTCATTAGAATGTAAACATTACATTTTTTGAAAAAGAAAACGAAAACTAAACATGTTTATACTAGAAATTTTCGATCCCTTTCAATCCATTTTGCTTGCGTTTATTTTTTTCTAGAGTTTGTTGTAGCAGTTCCTTGACCTTCTCAGCTATCTCAGTGTCCAGCCTTATTTATTCAGAAACGTAGGCAACAACATTCTCAAGGAAGTCTGTTGTATCTTCTAGAATGAGCTCCGTAACGAGTTTGATATCATCCCTGACGTTATTTGAAGTCAAGACTGTTAGCATCACTAAGGAGTTCTTTGTTATCTGATCCATTAGCTTTTCATCTTCTATTTTGTTTTTTAGAATAGCCTTCACTATCTTGTCTGCTTGTGATGTAGAGGAGGAAGAAGCCATCGTTTTTTGTTTTGGTGATTTTTTGTGTTTTCCAATGACTATTTTGTTTCATTCCATTCATTTTAATTTATTAATCATCTCCCTATATTGTAATTTTCTTCTTATTTCCTTGTATGTTAATTTTAATTTGTTTGTAAGATTTATTCCTTGTAACGTATTGTTTTTCCATTTCCTTGTAATTGTACTTTAGGAGTAGTATTTCATATCATATGCATTCTAATATTGTAGTTTTATTTCGTTGTAATCGTACCAAATAAAAAAATATTATTTCTATTTAAATTTAAGCGAAAGGTTTTCCTACCAACTTAAAACATCATTCGTTTTTATAAAAACTTCATTTCCTCGAGTCTCAAAGTTAGACTTAGATTTCTCTAGGTGATTTAGTGTTTTAAAAATAAATATTTTTTTAACTCGTTTTGACTCAAAGTTGGTCTTAGAATTAAACAAGTAGTTGGTTACGACAAATAAAATTTAACCTTCATTAGTTGGATAAAAATTCTAATCTTCTTAAACATGCGCGTTTAGATTTTATAAACTCTCTTCAACTCCTCGAAAACCATCCATTAGTTGGAGGTTTTTTCTTACATTTTAAACATGCACGTTTAAATATAATTATGAAAATTAACTTGTTTAGTTTCTATTTAAGAAATGACTAATAACGCAGTGAAGTCTACGAGAACACCATCGGTTGGTGCTCAAGTTGGCGTAACGGCCAACACCATTGCTACTCATGTCGAGAAACCCGAGAGGTTCTCGAGTCTCTACTTCAAATGGTGGCAACAAAATATGTTGTTCTATTTAACCACCTTAAACCTTGCAATGTGTCTCACGGAGTCCGCTCCCCAACTTAAGGAAGGGGAATCCAACGTTGAAACCGTTAGCGTGGTGGAAGCTTGGAAGCACTAGGACTACTTGTGTCGTAACTATGTGTTGAACGGCCTCGCAGACTCATTGTATAATGTCTACTCGGTGTTTAAGACTTTCAAAGATTTGTGGGAGTCTTTAGACAAGAAGTATTGAACGGAGGATGTTGACACGAAGAAATGCATGATGATTTGGTTGATAATAAAACAATGATGATCTAAGTCCATAAGCTTCAAATTATACTACACGAGCTTCAAATAACACAAAAACATCAACAAAAATAGCACAAAATAGCATAAAAACAACACAAAACACACAAAAAAAATAAAAAATAAAAAAAAAACAGCACAAAACATCACAAAACAACATAAAAAACTAAAAACGACAACTTTAAATAAAATTTTTAAAAAATAAAAAGTGTAACTTAGGCTTAGAGTTAAGGTCTGGAAATCAACACAACATTAAATCGCTACAAGCACAAGCTAAAAAAGATAAACCTGCAAACGCTTAGAAAAACATTAAAAAAATTTCTTCAAATTTAGCAAACTTATACTCAAGTTAAAGATAAAGATGCGACTAAAATAATGGTGAGATTTTCTTTTGAAAAAATTTATGGCCTTCTGGAAGAAGAGGAGGGGGGTTGAAAAATGACAACAAAAGTTGTTCTTTGTATTTTACCTTTCCGGCCTTTAAATTTTCGTTTTGCCCCTTGCTCAAATCAAATTGATCCAATTAATTATCTAATGGTCCAAATCTATTCTTACTCTACTAAGCCCCACCCCCTTTTTATTTCAACCTCCCCCTACATATATACATTTCATTTTCAGTTAAAAACTATTTTTTCCTCTAGCTATATAAGTTAGTGCCTAAAAGAGCAAGTTGGGCCACTTTTTCCGGCCTACTACGAATAACTAAGTTTGGGCATAATGGGCCACTGCCTTTTAACAATGTTTGTCTTAGGTATGACCATAAATTAAGAAATGTAAAAAGAATATAGTATCAAAGCTACTGTTTTTCCTCTTTATGTATGCATCTATATAATCTTCTTAACAAAGTAACATTGGACCAACCTTCAGCACTTGCATGAGACCTCAAATCGAATCAAGTGGCAATCTTAACCGAATTCACACGCGTTACACAAACAAAACCATCAATACAAAAATTCAAACATTCTTTCATAACAGCAAGAAAATAAGGTTAAACAAGTAACAACCATTAAACATGTATAAGAACCACCCATTGATGGATAAAATATGACTTTCCCATGTAACACTTTTTATTTCCCGAAACATTTATTTAGTAAAAATTATGTGTCAAATATAATATAACATCATAGTCTTAAGTGTAAAATTGTATAAGCATGATACCATATGGGGTTACTTAATTCTCATTACAATAAAATCATAGAATTACTAGACATGATTCTTGTTTCATTACGTTTCAAATACAACTGTCACTTACAAAGGCCCAAGACGAGTATGAAATTAAAATAGAGTAAATTACAAAGAAAAACAAAAAATTATTTATGTTTTATATATATATTATGGATTGAGTTTACTTAAAACCATGTAAAATAAGAACGAAACCATCTTAAAACTATTAGGATGGGCGGTATGGTCCAAAAACTACCCTAAAAGTAGTTTTTTTTTTTTTATCAAATTGGAGCATGACACATAAAACAGAAATGAGTTAGATGAAAATTAACCTTATGGTAGTTTTGAAGAGGGAATGGTACCCTTAGGGTAGTTTTAGTGTACTTGGATATTGATGTCGTTTGTTTGTTGAATATATCTTTGTTCTTTAAAGCTAATGGTATAACATATATTACATTTCTGCAAGCTCTTGAACTTATATTTTGTTTAAAGTTTTGAACTCACCAACCTTTGTCTTGACACACTTTACCAGGTACGGAGCATGAATAGGATGCATGCTTTGCATTTAGGTCATTATACAACTTTTAGATCTTTAATTGATTTACTTTCATTGTGGTTTTGGGTGTTTGTTTTGCGCATGTCATTTGGTTTTAATTTACTTTTACGCTTCCGCATAACTAAACTGTGTTTTCTCAAAAGGGGTTGAGTATGCATCCTAAGGTGTCATCAAGATCATCATCATCAAACAGCAAAACCTACAACATAAAGGTCAACTACGAATAGTTGGTGAGTAAACATAGGTTTTGGTAAACTATAGAATAAAACATGCAATTTGATGAGTTAAGTGCAATCGAGTACGTTAAACCTGATATGAGATAGAGCAACAAGGGTGCATAAACCAACCCTAACAATAAGGTTTCCAATCACCCGACGCGAAACACCGGTCAAATCAGGTGGGTCGTCACACCAATAGATTTATTATTGTAACCCCGGCTTTTTACAGTTAATGTTACGCGAGATAGGGATCGAGCACAACAAAGCAACAAATCACACAAGTTCACATACAAGAGCACACAATACAACATAGAGCTCGCATGTAGGTTTTAAGTAACGAACAAAGATCATGGGTTTAATAATGGTACATGTTACAACCCTAAAACGACACAACGAAACGAGATGGATAGACCCCGAAGATGACCTTGATGACCAAATGAGATAGAGAAATAAATAAATAATTTAATTCCACGACTGAAAGTGACACAATTGACTCGGTGGACTATTGGTGATTTGTTATAGTGATATCGTACGTTCATGATTTATAAAGTGGGTCATCCCTAAAGCTAAGATTTGCGATGGCAATATAATTATTATCACAATAATTCACTTCACGATGTCCTAACTATATATTCTCATGCAATTCAAGTGAAGTCAAATAATGGGTATCCCAATTACTCTAACATGTTTAAATCTATAATAATCATGAGTACAACATACATGTAAGGTTTCATCATGGTTCATCATAACATAATATATATTATGTAAAAATTATTTATTGTCATGAAAATCCCTAAATTGACTAATCATCATGCAAGATATCATTATCAATATTAACCAACATGAAATTTTACATAATTAACCCTAGATCTAACCTTAAATGGCAATTTCATTAAGATTTAAGTGCATAACCACACCTTTTATCAAGATTCATCATCAAGGCTAGCGTTACACCTAAAAACCCTAACTTGATCATGGAAATTGCTAGATCTAACATTAGCAAGCATGTATGGCATGTATCTAGGTTAGACTATCATAAAAACCAAATCTTGATCATGAGATTCATAGATCTGTCAATTAGCAATATACATGGTGTAGATCTAACCCTATTACATCATAAAGGTACAATCTTGATAATGAAATTCATAGATCTATCAATTATCAACATGCATGGTGTAGATCTAACCTATTTACATCATAAAGGTACAATCTTGATCATGAAATTCATATATCTACCAGTTAGCAACATGCATGGTGTAGATCTAACCCTATTACATCATAAAAATCCAATCTTGATCATGTAATCCATAGATCTATCAATAATCAACATGTATGACATTAGGGGTGTTCATCGAATCGAATTCGATTTATTCGAATTGTTCGAATCGAATTATTCGAATTTTGAACTTCCAAAACCAAATTCGAATTCGATTCGAATTCGATTAAAACCAGTCGAATGCGAATCGAATAATCATAATCGAATTCGAATAGAATTCGAATTTATTCGAATAAATTCGAATAAGAGAAATCTTTAATTTAATCAAATTAACTTTTCAATAACTTTTTTATAACAATCCAATAATAACTTTAAAAAAAGTTCCAAACATATCCAAAACAATAGGTGCCAAACAAGTCTGAGGTGATAATAGAATTAACGGCAAAACAAGTATCAATGTACTAGATAAAAAAACCAAAACAACAAGCCAAAAGTCAAGCAAACGACAACTCCAAATAAGCAAAAAATAAGCTAAGCAAACAACCAAAATACATCTTCCAAAGAATATTAAAATGGGCTTATGTTAAATGTGAGCCCAAGAATACTAAAATATTGATATATAATTTACATTATATATATATATATATATATACTAATATATATATATATATAATTATACATATATAATTATATATATAATTATATATATGAAATATATAAAAAATATATATTTATATCTTATTCGAATTACGAATCGAATCGAATTTGGAAAATCAAATTCGAATTCGATTCGAATTCGACTTAATTAATCGAATCGAATTAGGATTCGATTCGAATAAATGAATAAGGAATTCGAATTTCTTATTCGAATTCGAATCGAGTCGAATTTCGAATTATTCGAACACCCCTATATGACATAGATCTAAACCTAATTCATCATAAAAATATCAAAACTTGATCATTTAATCCATAGATCTATCAATAATCAACATGTATGACATAGATCTAACCTAAACACACCATAAAGTTCAGATCTTAATCATGGAATAAGAAGAAAACTTACAAAAACCGAAAAGAAAGAAAGAAAGGTGATGAAGCAAGCTTGGATCTTCTAAGGTTAAGCTCCAAAAAGATGTAATTCAGATGTTTCCATCCGTTTTAGGGGTTTAGGGGATGAGAAATGAGGAGCATGAGGGCTTATGATGCTTATATAGGAGAAATCAGGGTTTCTGCTGGAAATTATGTTCCTGGCGTATCGCCACAGGGAAGGGGATGTCCGTAGTAATACACTACAGACACCCAGGTCGGTTCCCTTTGTTTGGTTTCTCCGTATTCGCTCTAGTTTCTTCGTTTTTTGATATCTTCGAGTCCCGTTTTCATCAAAATTCCCCAATACATTATCCCATCATGCTCACCATATTTAATGCACTAAAAAGAATATAAATACATCACACAACTCATAGCAATGAACACATAAGGTCATATAACTTGTTTTTGGTCAGTTTTGTAGTATGTATCACTTTTAGGCTAATCACCAACGTTTTGTGACTCGACTTAGCGTGTGATGACTCGTGACATTATTTGTGATTATTAGACTCATAATATTCCAAATTTGACATACGATACTAAATTACAAGATTTTCGATAAACGACAAAATGCATACCGAAATCGCGTTAAAACTGTAAATTGCTTTATTTTTTATTCATGGAATCCAATTTGAATTCAAAAGCTTTTAATTAAATATTTTGTTTTTAAAAACGATTATGAATCATTTAAAAATATTATTTTGAGATATAAATACCCGAAAATTCTCACGGTACTTATTAATTCGTAAATCGGGAAATCGCAAATTTTAAAATGGTCAGGTTTCACAACCGGGTATAATGCAAATACTACACAAGGTACCCTTCTTGAGGAAGTATGCTACGGGTAATAGTGAACACAAGAGAAAACAACACGAGTGACAACAATTCTAGGATCGGTTTCATGTGGCCCGACAAGTAACTCCTTCAGCAAGCAGAGCAATCGGAGCCAAATAGTTAGGGCCGAGGTGGGTGTACTGGTGTAACATCCCAAAATTTTTAATTTGATTGGGTATGTTAAATTTTGAGTAAGTTATGTAATCAAATTTCTAAACTGCTTGATTCGTTATAGCAGTAATATGTGTGATATATACCGAATCTTAAATTGCTTGGGTAAGTTGAATTGTGCGCTAAAGTGTGATATAGATTAATGCTACACTAAACGAGATGTTTACCATCTCGCGCGTTGCTGCGGGGTTGAATTTGTATGCTGGATGAAAGTTAAAAATTTAAGTGGTATAAAACGTAAAAGTCTAAAAGTCTCGTGGTGAAAGTACAAAACTATAAAACTATACTAAAAACGAAAGTAGAAAAGTTAAAAGTTTCGTGGCCAAAGTAGAAGACAACAAAAGTTCAAGTAAAAAACCTTTAAAAAATGAAAGTTAAAAAGTTAATGGGTATAAAACGTAAAAGTCTAATAGTCTCGTGGTGAAAGTATATAACTATGAAAGTATACTAAGAAATGAAAGTAGAAAAGTTAAAAGTTTCATGACTAAAGTAAAAGACAACAAAACTTAAAACAAAAAACAAAATTAAGTTAGAGGGTAGAAAATGTAAAAGTATGAAACATATGTGGCTAAACTATCAAAACCTAAACTTTACTATTCCGTCAAAGTAAAAAAACATAGTGTTAAAGTTTAGGGTAGAAAATGTCAATATGTCAAACTCCGTTAAAAAACGTGTTAACGTTTAGGGTAGAAAATGTCAATATACCAAACTCCGTTAAAGAAAAAAAGTATTAAAGTTTAGGGTAGAAAATGTCAAATACTCAAACTTTCGTGGCCAAATTATAAGAAATGAAAACATTACTATTCAAGTTCCAAATTTCATTGTATATATATATAATTAAAGTACTAAAAACAAAACTTGCTCATGAATAAATTAAACATGGAATGTGCAAATATGTATGAAA
Organism: Deinandra increscens subsp. villosa; assembly: GCA_039602395.1. Taxonomy (NCBI): domain Eukaryota; kingdom Viridiplantae; phylum Streptophyta; class Magnoliopsida; order Asterales; family Asteraceae; genus Deinandra; species Deinandra increscens. The sequence continues at coordinate 73,405,188 of JBCNJP010000025.1, forward strand.
ATATATGTATTATTAAGTTAGTAGTGGCTATTGAATAAATCCTCAGACTTTAAGGGGGTGGGGTGGGGGTGGGGGTGGGGGAGGGTATTAAAACATTGCTTAATTGTAAAAAAAGTTAATAAATAAAGAAGAAAAGAAAGGGATTCGGTCGCAAGCTGATAGAACGAAAGATAGAGAATGTGTGACCGCTGGTCCTAACTCTGGAACGAAAATGGGATGAAGAGGCGACTAAAAATCGTGGATTTCAATCTTGCATGATGAATAATCACGATTTTGATTGTGCGAATCACAAGGTAAGCATTTTATTGTTGTTTTAATCACCATGGTTGAAGGGTTAATGGTGGATTTCAAACTAGGGTTTCTTATAACCGAAATTGGGTTGAAATTGAGGTAGGTCATGGGTTATAAACATATACTATGTGATTAATTGTAGTTTTAAACATCATTTTGAGTTTAGGACTCATAATTTAGTAAGAACTCAATTTAGGGTTCTTGAGGTTAAAGGGGAAAGATATTATGGAAAATGGTGTTTTTGGGTTCTCACTTCTCAGTGGTTATTTGATGTTGTTTTTAAATAACAAAAGTCAATAGAAAAATTTTAGATCATTGTTGGATAAATTGGTAATAACATATGTATGTAATACACATGTATGCATTGGTAATCTTACTCCTAAGGGGTTGAATAGGATGGGATGGTTTATAAGTAAGAATCGTTGATTATAAACACCATATATACATATAAATATATATAGGTTAAGGGTAAAATACATTCATAAAAAACACTACATTCACTGCGGATTGATCTGTGGCATCCATCAAGATCATCCAACCGCCAAGATCTATGATGTTTTCGTCTATAGTGTTTTTTTCCCCCGAAAACGCCAAAAAACTACATCCACCCTCTTTTTTCACAAAAAACACCAAAAAACATTTTTAACAAAAAAAATTTTTAACACTACACCTCTAATCGCTATGTTAGCTTTATAGAACACTTTTTTTTTTAATTTTGTGATGTTTTTTTTTTGTGTGTTTTTTTCAGTTTATTTTTTTTTCAAAAAAAAAAACACAAGAAAACACTTTTTCTAATTAATTTTATATATATATATATAGAGGTGAGTTATTCTACATCCACCAAAAACTCTACATCCACTACATCCACCATCTTTTTCACAAAAAACACCAAAAAACGTTTTTTTAAACACTATCTCTAAGACCACCCACATCAGTGGTTTTTAAATTGGTACGTACGTACGTACGCCGTACGTACGCGTTGTGGCGTACGTACGTGGAGGCGTACGTACGTACTCACGTACGCATACATACAAGCAACTGTGGGACCCGCTTATCTCTTTTTCCTTTTTCTTTTTCTCTTAAACGGCTAGATTTTTAAATATTCAAACATTTTTGTTTTATTTTAACATTTAATAATTCAAATAAAATATAAATAAATTTAAAAAAAATCTGAAAAAATTTCTAAAATTCATAATTAAATAAAACATTAAATTTAATAATTTAAAAAAAAAACGGCTAGATTTTTAAATATTCAAACATTTTTGTTTTATTTTAACATTTAATAATTCAAATAAAATATAAATAAATTTAAAAAAAATCTGAAAAATTTTCTAAAATTCATAATTAAATAAAACATTAAATTTAATAATTTTTTAAAAAAACGGCTAGTTTTTTTTTGTCTTATTATAACGGCTAGTTTTTTCAAAAAATCTATAAATACCACTTCATTTATTCATTTCATTCACACATCAAACCTCTCATTTCTCTCTCAAATTTCTGCAAACTTCTCATTTCTCTCTCAAATTTCTGCAAATTCAAACTTCCAAATGGATCACAACAACTCAAACTCAAACTCAACCCCAAACAGAAACTCAAACCGAAACCCACCATCATTCATGTCTATGTTTCCAGACTATGATGCTACAAACATGAACCAGATTCTTCACCAATCTTCACCACCTTCACAAATGTATCCACCACCATCACAAATGGATCCACAGACATACTTTCAGATGCAACAAATGTGGATGTTCCAACAACAACAAATGGCGGGGATGCAACATCAACAGCAACAACAACAATCCCAAACTCAACAACCCCCACAAGCAACTCAATCACAACCACAACAGTCCGAGGATGGCCCCTCACAGGGAAGGGTTAGGGGGAGAGGCAAAGGCAAAACTACTACCACTACGGCTTCTCGTACTAAATGGCCACATTCAGATGAAGTCTTGATGGCAGAGGCCATATATGAGTGTTCGGAGGACAGTGTTATTGCCACTAACCAAAATACTCATGATTTTTGGTTCAGAGTGCAGCAACACTATTCTAGTTCAAACCCCAAAGTGCCTAGAGATCAAAACAACCTGAAAGCTCATTAGCACATGGTCAAATCAAAGGTGGCCAGATTCAATGAATTATACTTGAGTGTGAAGAGTTCTTACTTAAGTGGGTGGTCTGATGACATGTGGTTGCTTGAAGCAAGGCAGCGCTTTAATGCTGATCAAGTTACAGTTTTCAAATATGAACATATTTGGAATAAAGTCAAAGACAAGTTGAAGTACAATAGTGCTGAAGCTTGTGCGGCCAACCAAGGCCCCAAAAGAAACAAATCCAACACAGGTGGATACACTAGTTCTCATTCATCTACAAACTTTGGTGAGAACGAGTTCAATTTCCATCTTAATGATGATACTGTTGGGGGTTTTCCAGAGGAGCAGCAGCCTCCTCGGAATGAGGAGGAGCCTCCTCATTCAACTGTTCCTACACGCCCACCCGGTAGAAAAGCGGCCAAAGCAGCTGCCAAGGAAAAGAAAAATAAAGGTACTGCTGGTTCCTCAAGTACTGAGGAAAGTCGGAACCGCTTTTATTCAAACCTTACTTCAGCAGTCGAAAGCAGGCAGGAATACCTGGATAAGTTGTTAGCTATTGAGAAAAACAAGATGAAGCTCAAGTACTACAAGCTGGCTAACATAGATACCTCTCACTTGAGTAAAAAAAAACAGGAAGCTCATAACCAAACTTGTGCCCGACTAAAGGTGAAACTGAACATCGAAGATGAGTCTGAGGAGGAAGAAGAAGATGATGAGGCTTAGGGTTTCCATGTTTAATTTCATGTTTTCAATAAGTTAAACTTTTAGGATTTGTTGTGTTGTTTAAATTTGGTTTGTTTTATTTAAAAGTAATGTAGGATTTCCATGTTTAAATTTTTTTTATTAAATATAAAAAAATTTAAATTTTAAATAAAATAGCCGTTAACATTTAATAATAATTTAATATTAAATTATTTTTTTTGATAAAAATATAGCCGTTATAAATAAATAAAGATTAAATAAAATGGTGATGTGGAAAGTAAAAGGTGGTATGTGGGGAAGTACTTGATGTGGAAAAAAAGTGGGTTTTGTGGTATGTGGGAAGTACATGATGTGGCATGCTGACTGGACCAAAAAGGTGGTATATGGGATGTTATTGATGTGGGTGGTCTAATCGCTATGTTAGCTTTTTAGAACACCTTTTTTTTATGGTTTTTTTTGTGGTTTTTTTTTCGGTTTATTTTTTTTCAAAAAAAAAACACCAAAAAAACACTTTTTTTAATTAATTATATATATATATATATATATATATATATATATATATATAAATATATATAATTAGCAGTTTTCACAACCGCGCATTACGGTGGTAATTTCATGTACCCAAAAAAAGTATATGATTTTGAAAAAAAAATATATATCAAGACAGAGAGAGTATGAGAAAATGAAAATAAAGGGAAAAAATGCATATACTCCTGGAAACAATTTATATTGAAACGTGAATCGCAATTCGCAATAGTAGAATAATATTCTGGCTCGATTTGAAAGACAACTCATATTAAAAAATATATAAGAGTAGACATGTTCAACAACCTAAGACGTTATTAAAGAGAATATATCTATAAACTTAAAGATGACGTAGCATGAATATTGGCATTGTTATTTACAAATTAATTTTACATCAGAACGGCATATTTAAAACAAAGAAAAAAACGTTGTCATGAAGAAAAATTAAATGTATATTATATTTGATCCTAAGTCTGTTCGAAAGAAAACTTCAACGTCATGCAAGATGGCGAAATTGGGTCATGGGATGTCTTAAGGCTTCTAGAACGTCGGTCTTGGTCAACGGATCTCTGACTTGGGAATTTCAATGTGAAAGAGGGGTTAGACAAGGGGACCCTTTATCCCCCTTTCTTTTTTTGATCGTCATGGAAGGCTTGCATTGGATGCTTCAAAAGGCGGTGTCAAGGGGGCTATTTCACGGGTTTGATATCCCGAATGAGGGGTCGTCCGTTTCTCATCTCCTCTTCGCGGATGATGCTATCGTCATTGGGAAGTGGTCTAATAGTAACGTGCGTAACTTGGTTCGGATTATCCGCTGTTTCGGTATGACGTCTGGGCTCAAGATTAATCTTAGTAAGTGTGCGCTCTATGGCATCAATGTATCCGGGGAGGAGATTAGTGACAAGGCGAAGTGGTTAAATTGTAAGAATGGTGAGCTCCCCTTTAAGTACCTTGGGCTCATGGTGGGGGCGAACATGAATAGAGTAAAGAGTTGGGATGAGGCTTCTAAGGTGGTGGAACATAGGCTCTCGAGATGGAAGACCTCCAATCTTTCTATCGGAGGTCGGTTAGTCCTCGCTAAGGCGGTGCTTGAAAGTCTCCCTACGTACTACATGTCGTTGTACAAGGTTCCGGTCAAAGTCCTACTAAAGTGGGAGAGTATTAGATATCGGTTTTTATGAGGAGGGACCAATATGTATAAAAATTGTATTCATTGGGTGTCTAGAGATGATGTGGCTAAACCGGTGGAAGAAGGGGGGTTGGGGCTTGTTCCGTTTAGTGTGGCAAATAAATGCCTTCTTGCCAAATGGGCATGGCGCTACTTCTGTGAACCGAACAGCTTATGGTGCAAAGTGGTTAAAGGAATACACAAAAAAAGAACACATGCCTGGTGCCATTTTTTCAAGAAAGGAATTTGGTGGTGTGTGGGTCAGTATAATTAAAAGCATTAATGGGCTCAAGGAGGATGGGCTTGACATCATCAACCTTATTCAAAATTCGGATAGAGGCCCAACTTGGAGTGGAGATAGTAGTGGTGTTTTTTCAGTGACCGGCGTTAGAAAGAACTGGGAATGGTACGATCGTAGCGGAGGGATGGTGATGCCGTGGAATAAATTGGTGCCAAATAAGGTTAACATTCTCTTTTGACGTATGTTGAAAGACCGTACCGCTACCAAAGAGGCTCTTGCTAGGAGGAAAGTGGAGGTTAGAGATCCGAGTTGTCTTATGTGCTTGGACGAGAATGAGAATCTATACCATCTTATGGTTGGATGCAAGATAGCCGCTGCAGTTTGGGAGCTTGTCTCTAATTGGTGCAAGGTCCCGCCGATATATGCCTACGAGATTGGTGACTTTCTCAATCTCGTGGAGGATTCTCACTTTGATAGAAAGGCCAAAATGGTTTTCTATGCGGTTATCCTCACGGCTTGTTGGGTCATTTGGAGCTTTCGAAACAAAGCGACGTTTGAAGGAGCGAAGGTGTGTATTGCTATTATCTTTAAAGAAATTAAGTGCCTTAGTTTCTTTTGGGTCAAGTATAGGAGTAAATGGCATAGTCTTTCGTGGGAGGAGTGAGACAATTTCGTTATGTAAGTCCCTCTCTTTGTCTTGTTGTTGTTTTGGCCCATCCCTGGTTTCTTGCTAGGGAGGGTGGTTGTCCGTTTTAATGAAATCGCCGTTCAAAAAAAAAACTAGGCACATTGCACGAAGTATTCAAGATTTAATAAAAACTATATTTTAGAAAGTATAATAAAAAATATCTTTAAAAATAATAAGTATTAAAAGAAAAATAGTTATAAAAACCAAACAAATGTGTAGCCTGTAGGCAGGGGCGGATCTAGGTTGGCCGAACCGGGTTCACGGGAACCCAGTAACTTTTGGATTTTTAATGTAAATATATATATAATACTTTGAGTGAATCATTATATATTAAGCAAGTGAATCCTATTAACAAAAACCATCTATCCCAACTGTTCACGCTCTATCGCTGAGAACTTGAGGTCTCACTTGAGGTCTCTTGTTCGATTCCGTCTTGCTGCGACTTTTAAGTTTTTTCCTTTTTTTCCTTTTTTTATTTTTAATACAGATTTAACCCAATCTGTGTTAGGGTTTTTAGTCCCTCTTCCTCAGAAGTCAGATCCGGCCTTTACCGCTCCACGCCTCCACGACGGCTCTGCTCCACCACGGCACCTCTGCTCCTCCACCGCCTCTACTCCTCCATGGCTCCACAGGTCCACTGTCCACAGCGGCTCGCCGACTCACAGCTCACTCACAAACAGTGAATACTTCGCAGATCAGGTTTTTTGTCTTGAATAGTTGAATCATTGATTTAGGTTTTATTTACTTCATTGATTGATTCTTGATTGAATAGTTGAATTCATTTGCACACAGCAGTATACACCATAGTCTTATCATGTCTTGATTGATTTAGGTTTTGTACCGAGGGGAGCCCCTCTATTTGGATGATCCTCCAAACTTCCCCAACCGAACTTGCAAACAAATATGATCAGTTTTAGGGCGCCTGTTATTACGAGTTATATCCTTTAGTTTTCTTAGCATGCTCTTCTCTTCATAAAATTCAAGAACTAACATTTATATTTTCAATTGGTGCAATCAAAGCCGTGGAAACCGTTTTAGCGAGGTAACCACTACCTTAAAAGATAGTTTTTTCTACAAGTTTCGATCGAAGATGTAATGCAACGATTTTTATTAATGAAAATTTGTAGGCAATAACTACACGTACGTGTTTCCTAATTTTCAATAATAGTGTTTTCTTTAATTATTGTAGCGTATATTCTTATTGTTATTGTTATGAACCTTAACCGACCCGAACCGACCAAACCGAAAATTTTGATATTTAGTCGTTAGAATCCCGACCACCAAAAAAGATAGTGAACCCAGTGAAAAAAAATCCTGATCCGCCCCTGCCTGTAGGTATGAAAGAAACAAAAGATTAATAAGAAGAAGACATGCAATATGTTAGAAATCAGGTTCAAACACATGTCAACCTCGTTTTAAACATTATAAAGCCGAGATGTGTTAATTGTTTGGCCCAACTTTCTTTTATATAAGGAAAAAAAATAAAAATCCTAGACTCGAACCCCGGAAAACCAGGTGTAAATGTGTAATACCAAAGACCAAACCTGAGGAAAAATCTTTGAACAACAATTATATAATATAAATGATTTTTGTGGCATTTTTTTAATTAAGTTGATAAAAATGTTATATATAGAAATTTGCAGCGAACCAGTTAGTAACATACATATAACAACTTATCCATTTTGTCCAATTTGTGGATTCTTGATTCAGTTATGGTTTTGGAGCTCCATCTAGAACATTATCTATGTGCTTTCGTTTGTCTTGTACGTTTAAAAATACGACCTTAAAAAAGAGGATATGATAATAAGCGAGATGCGAGAGCATACCCTTTTCCATCGGGACCGAAAACATGGGAGAACATGATTCACCTCTTCCATCAGTATAAAGTTATTATTGCATCTATTATTTCTGAATTAAGTACCCCAAACGATCCTTCCATATGACTATTTGGATCAAAACGACGTATGAAGTATGTGTAGATAACAAAAGAGTGTTTTTGTAGCCGCATCATGTAGGGGTGTAAAAAGTATAACTTTTTTTTTGAACGACAAATTTGAATCACTGACGGGGACATTAGACCACTCACCCGATCATCTCCAATCCCCATCAGGAGAAAACTCACCACTGGTGAGAAAACCCCATTGCCCAACTTGTAACCCCCACTTTTTATTCTTTTTGTTACAACTGAGACTTGAACCCAAGACCTCAAATTAAGAGGTCATACATCTTTGTCAATATAACTTAACACTTATTTTATTGATTTAATATATAATTATTACTGACAAATATTTATAAGTAATTTAAAATAGCGGTCCGGATATAAATGGAAAGGCCAAAATTGTAAAAAGGAAGAGTGATGTTGAAAGTGAATGAATGATAATAATTAAACAGTTGGCTAAATAAGGAAATTAAATAACATGTCATCTTTCTACTGCTCGTCTTGTCTCATACCTTTCCTGGACATCTTTAATTCAATTCTGCACACGTTACTTACGATTATAATTAAATTATAATTATTATTATTATTTTCTATTTAAACCCTTTAAATAATATTTTGCTTTAAAGATATGAGGTATACCCGTGAGGGTTGAGTTGTGTAGGTTTATTACAAATATAATGACTAGATTTACCTGTGTGAGTTTAGTAGGAGGGGTATACCTGTGTGGATTTGCTATGTGAGTTTGGTATTATTTTATTAAATATTTAAATATTAAAATAAATCATATGATTGATTGAAAAATAAATAAAATTAATAAACATAACACTTTAACACCGTGAGAATTCTCATGGGGAAAGCCACACACCAACTCATGCAAGGTCAGGGCGATGTTCCGCGCCATGGGTTGGCGTAATCAGTGGCGGACCCACTAAGGCCCAGGGGTAGCGCCCGCTACCCCTGAACTTTTACCCCGACGTGCAAATTTTTTTTTTTATAGGTTTTCGGTTTTTCCCGACCCCTGAAACGAATTTTTCGCGACCCCTGGAAGAAATTTTATGGCTTTTACTTAAAAATATGATCAAAAGCCCCTTAAAAATATGATTAAAATCCCGTTAACTACCTAAAAAAAATCGGAGGCGCTGCCCCCGAACCCCCGTTAGTCCTCGCTACCCCTGATATTCTTTCCTGGATCCGCCACTGGGCGTAATAGCATGGGTTGATGTCACATAGACCGACACAGCTTCTTCGCAGGAACATAGGTTGATTTTTTTTTTAACATCAAATTTGGATTATTGACGGGGACATTACACCACCCACCCATTTACAAATTTTTTTTTTAACATCAAATTTTTTTTTTTAACATCAAATTTTTAACATCAATTCAAAAACCTGATCTTGCTTGCACATATTTAAATGAAACTTTCACTATGTCTAAACATCTGAATGTTGCTTGGTTATGTTGGAAATTTAATAACGATTCTGAATAATCGTTCTCGTAATTACAATTCAGAATATAAGCAATAAACAAAGATACAACGTATAGAAACAATCAAACGTAATCGCCACTGAAATACAATCACGAACAGCAACAAGATAGTTCCTGCAAAACATAAGAAACACAGAAAAGAAAACGAGAAGGAACCGGGCTTGTGTTTGACACAATTCCCTTAAACAGATTCGACGTCTGTTCCCAGGGTACACCGGTTCAAACTGTGTGTACAGCCGGACGAGAAACTTGCCTGAAATACGGTCGGAATGAAATAGCAGCAGCACGAGATCGTAGCAGCAGAGAAGTACGGATGTGGTTTTTGTGTGTGTCTCCTATGAGCCAATTCACGTGTTTATATACGAAAACAAAACACTAGATTAATGTCCCATAATGTCACATTAATCCATGGTAATTAAGCTCATTAACCATTGTAATGAATGGTCAGTTTGGAATGCAAAGGGTTGGTTCAATGAACCAAAATTCATTCTAGAATCTGCTAAAAAGAAAGCTCTCGAAAATTAGCAAAAACTGGTCACTTCTTGACCCCCGTTTCGGAGCTGCATTCGTGTCCGCAGATCGCGCGGGCACGAGTTCAGAATTTCAACCCGAATTGCCATTTTTCGCACCCCCCCCTGCGCGAGGGTATGAGCTAGAGTAAAACATGACACAAGTGATGTCAAAGCCTTTGAGGTTTATCCTTATAAACCAATTACCCTTTTGTTCCCACACCAATGTGGGATAGCTCATATTTTTCCAAACTTGAACAAAAATTCTTTTGAGATAAACATCTCATTCACACACATTTTCCAACAATCCCCCACATGAATGGAGGTTGATCTCAGAAGTAACTTAATCCCGATCGAATTTCAACAGTTGAATCTTGCATACGATAGGTAGGTGTTACCCTTTGAACCTTCGCTCATGAAACACACTTAGTCTACTGGCTCTGAGTAGGCGGTGATGCCTTTGAACTCGTCTGCCGTTTGTGTAGGCGACAATGTGCTTCACACAAGACTCTCCTTGACAATATCAAGTCCTCATAGTTATGTTCGTTATGGTCATGAACATTAGCCTCGTTCTGCGAGAGCTCTTAGGTATTGTGCCCCCTCTAATACCCTTCGAAGCGACCCCCACTTCTCTCTCACATAGGTGATTCACCACGTGTGGCTGCCTCAGCTGAATCATTAAAAGCCATAGGCTTAACCTCGTACTTGTCACTTTTAGGAATGGATTAGGAGATGTATCGATTCCAATTATACATCCCCTTCTTAAAGTGCGTGGAGTTATCAATTCTTTCCCCCACAGTGACCTCACTAGTTCATACAATTAGGTTGTCCTATTGAACTCAGATCTTGGGATCTCCAGTCAACTGAGTTAGGTTTTCCTTCATATGAACTTTAATCTTTCAAGGGCTTCAGTCCCATTCCCATGCACGACTTCTGAACTACCTCTCTACTTAGGCCTTTTGTCAGCGGATCCGCAATATTATCCTTTGACTTCACATAGTCAACAGTGATAATTCCAGTAGAGATTAGTTGTCGTATCGTATTATGTCTACGTCTTATATGTATGTTCTTACCATTATACATTGTGCTATGAGCTCTGCCAATTGCCGATTGGCTATCACAATGTATACATATGGCCGTTGCCGGCTTAGGCCATCTTGGTATATCCTCCATAAACTGACGTAGCCATTCTCCCTCTTCACCAGCTTTATCTAAAGCGATGAATTCTGCTTCCATCGTGGATCTAGCAATAACCGTTTGTTTCGACGATTTCCACGATATGGCTGCACCTCCAAGTGTGAATACATATCCACTCGTTGCTCTGGAATCCTTCGTACCCGATATCCAGTTTGCATCACAGTGTCCTTCAATCACTGCAGGATATCTGGTGAAGTGCAGCGCGTAATCCCTTGTGTACCTTAGGTACCTAAGTAACCTAGTCACACATCTCCAATGAGTTGAACTTGGATTACTCGTGTACCTACTTAGCTTGCTTACAGCATATGCTAAGTCTGGTCTGGTACAACTCATCAAATACATCAAACTACCAATAATTCTTGAATACTCTAATTGGTTAACAGGTTGTCCTCTGTTCTTAGCTAGATGTTGACTTGTGTCAATGGGAGTTCTGGCTACATTAGAGTCATTTGCATTGAACTTTTCAAGAATTTTATCCACATAGTGGGTTTGTCCTAAAGCAAGTCCACTTTGGGTTCGTGTGATTTTAACTCCCAAAATCACATCTGCTAAACCCATGTCTTTCATATCAAATCTTGCTTTCAAGATGTTCTTTGTTGATTTTATCATTTTGTCATTACTTCCAGCAATGAGCATGTCATCAACGTATAGACACAAGATGACATAACCATCTGGTGTGTCTTTCACATACACACACTTATCACATTCATTGATCTTGAAACCAGAATCACGCATGACACGATCAAACTTTTCATGCCATTGTTTTGGTGCTTGCTTTAGTCCATACAAGGATTTGACCAGTTTACACACTTTCTTTTCTTGTCCAGAGGCTCTAAAGCCCTCTGGTTGTTCCATGTAAATCTCTTCCTCTAGATTTCCATTTAAGAAAGCGGTTTTCACATCCATTTGGTGAACTTCCAAATTTCTAATGGCTGCAATGGCAAGTACCAACCTTATGGAGGTTATTCGAGTTACTGGTGAATACGTGTCAAAGTAATCTAGACCTTCCTTTTGTTTGTATCCTTTGACCACCAGTCTTGCCTTGTACTTTTCTATGGAGCCATCAGGCTTCATCTACCTCTTGAAGATCCAACGATGACCTAGTGGTTTGCATCCCGGAGGAAGATCCACTAGTTCCCATGTATGGTTTTGTAAAATAGAATCTATTTCACTTTTGATGGCCTCCCTCCATTGAGGTCCTTCTGAGGAAGTTACCGCTTCATGGTATGTTTTGGGTTCACTTTCTACCATGTACGTGTAGAAATCAGGACCAAAAGACTGTCACACCCCGGTCAACGGTTTCGGGTGTGAGCGAGAATGGAATCATAGTCGAGGATACATAGAACACTTCTAATAATTTAAAAACTTCATAAAACATTAATTCGTTTCATTGCAGCGGAAAGAGTAGTGGAAACATCAATGTTTTACAATTTAAAAACATAAGTCTTAAACGATTA
>JBCNJP010000025.1:73417983-73457983 GCA_039602395.1 Deinandra increscens subsp. villosa
TAGATGATCTAATGGTGATTAGAAGTGTCTACGTGTCTACACTTATAGGGGTGTCTACAATGAACTTTTCACTATATATATATATATATATATATATATATATATATATATATAGTATATATATATATATATAGAGTGAGGTTATAATGAGAAGTTAGGTGAAAATAAGAAGGATAAGAAGCCTTCTCATCCGTTAGATCTAATGATTAATGACCCAGATTTAATCCCTTAATTAAAACTCAAAAATAAATGGTCAGGTACACGGAGGGGCAATTTGGTCAAATTGCCCCTTTTTCTCTTTCCCCTAATTATTAAAACCTTCATAACTTTTTCATACGATATTATTTTTTTTATAAAAATTACACCATAAAAACAAGCGTTTTTTTATCTTTAAAACCCATACCATATTGCTATATAAAAAATAAAATAAAAAAATTATGTCAATGACGTGAACATATGACACAACGACCTGAACATATGACACAATTGACCTGAACATATAACACAATGACACAATGACCTGAACATATGACACAATGACACAATGATCTGAACAATGTTCAGGTCATTGTGTCATTGTGTCATATGTTCAAGTCGTTGTGTTATTGTGTCATATGTTCAGGTCGTTGTGTTATATGTTCAGCTCATTCACAAAATTTTATGTATATATATATATATATAGCAATATTGTATGGGTTTTAAAGAAAAAAAACGCTTGTTTTTATGGTGAAATTTTTATAAAAAAATAATATCGTATGTAAAAGTTATAAACGTTTTAATAATTGGGGGGAAAGTGAAAAATATGCATGTTTCCAGATTTACCCTCCTTATCCTTCTTATTTTGCATAAACTTCTTACGTGAACTTCTCTCTCTCTCTCTCTCTCTCTCTCTCTCTCTCTCTATATATATATATATATATATATATATATATATATATAACATAAATAATTTTTTGTTTTTCTTTGTAATTTACTCTATTTTAATTCCATACTCGTCTTGGGCCTTTGTAAGTGACAGTTGTCTTTAAAACGTGATGAAACAAGAATCATGTCTAGTAATTCTATGATTTTATTGTAATGAGAATTAAGTAACCCCATATGGTATCATGCTTATACAATTTTACACTTTAAGACTATGATGTTATATTATATTTGACACATAATTTTTACTAAATAAATGTTTCGGGAAATAAAGGGTGTTACATGGGAAAGTCACATTTTATCCATCAATGGGTGGTTCTTATACATGTTTAATGGTTGTTACTTGTTTAACCTTAGTTTCTTGTAGTTATGAGAGAACTTTTGAAGTTTTGTATTGATGGTTTTGTTTGTGTAATGCGTGTGAATTCGGTTAAGATTGCCACTTGATTCGATTTGAGGTCTCATGCAAGTGCTGAAGGTTGGTCCAATGTTACTTTGTTAAAGAGATTATATAGATGCATACATAAAGAGGAAAAACAGTAGCTTTGATACTATATTCTTTTTACATTTCTTAATTTATGGTCAACCTAAAACAAACATTGTTAAAAGGCAATGGCCCATTATGCCCAAACTTAGTTATTCGTAGTAGGCCGGAAAAAGTGGCCCAACTTGCTCATTTAGTCTCGGCGCTAACTTATATAGCTAGAGGAAAAAATAGTTTTTAACTGAAGGGGGAGGTTGAAATAAAAGGGGGGTGGGGCTTAGTAGAGTAAGAATAGATTTGGACCATTAGATAATTAATTGGATCAATTAGATTTGAGCAAGGGGCAAAACGAAAATTTAAAGGCCGGAAAGGTAAAATACAAAGAATAACTTTTGTTGTCATTTTTAACTTTTGTTGTCATTTTTCAAGCCCCCTCCTCTTCTTCCAAAAGGGCATAAATTTTTTCAAAAGAAAATCTCACCATTATTCTAGTCGCATCTTTATCTTTAACTTGTGTATAAGTTTGCTAAATTTGAAGAAATTTTTTTAATGTTTTTCTAAGCGTTTGCAGATTTATCTTTTTTAGCTTGTGTTTGTAGCGATTTAATGTTGTGTTGATTTCCAGACCTTAACTCTAAGCCTAAGTTACACTTTTTATTTTTTAAAATTTTATTTAAAGTTGTATTTTTTAGTTTTTTATGTTGTTTTGTGATGTTTTGTGCTGTTTTTTTTTTTTTTTTTTTTGTTTTGTGTTGTTTTTATGCTATTTTGTGCTATTTTTGTTGATATTTTTGTGTTATTTGAAGCTCGTGTAGTATAATTTGAAGCTTATGGACTTAGCTCATCATTGTTTTATTATCAACCAAATCATCATGCATTTCTTTGTGTCAACATCCTCCGTTCAATACTTCTTGTCTAAAGACTCCCACAAATCTTTGAAAGTCTTAAACACCGAGTAGACATTATACAATGAGTCTGCGAGGCCGTTCAACACATAGTTACGACACAAGTAGTCCGAGTGCTTCCAAGCTTCCACCACGCTAACGGTTTCAACGTTGGATTCCCCTTCCTTAAGTTGGGGAGCGGACTTCGTGAGACACATCGCAAGGTTTAAGGTGGTTAAATAGAACAACATATTTTGTTGCCACCATTTGAAGTAGAGACTCGAGAACCTCTCGGGTTTCTCGACATGAGTAGCAATGGTGTTGGCCGTTACGCCAACTTGAGCACCAACCGATGGTGTTCTCGTAGACTTCACTGCGTTATTCGTCATTTCTTAAATAGAAACTAAACAAGTTAATTTTCATAATTATATTTAAACGTGCACGTTTAAAATGTAAAAAAAAACCTCCAACTAATGGATGGTTTTCGAGGAGTTGAAGAGAGTTTATAATCTCTAAACGCGCATGTTTAAGAAGATTAGAATTTTTATCCAACTAATGGAGGTTAAATTTTATTTGTCGTAACCAACTACTTGTTTGATTCTAAGACCAACTTTGAGTCAAAACGAGTTAAAAAAATATTTATTTTTAAAACACTAAATCACCTAAAGAAATCTAAGTCTAACTTTGAGACTCGAGGAAATGAAGCTTTTATAAAAACGAATGATATTTTAAGTTGGTAGGAAAACCTTTCGCTTAAATTTAAATAGAAGTAATATTTTTTTTATTTGGTACGATTATAACGAAATAAAACTACAATATTAGAATGCATATGATATGAAATACTACTCCTAAAGTACACAATTACAATGAAATGGAAAAACAATACGTTACAAGGAATAAATCTTACAAACAAATTAAAATTAACATACAAGGAAATAAGAAGAAAATTACAATACAGGGAGATGATTAATAAATTAAAATGAATGGAATGAAACAAAATAGTCATTGGAAAACACAAAAAACCACCAAAACAAAAAACGATGGCTTCTTCCTCCTCTACATCACAAGCAGACAAGATAGTGAAGGCTCTTCTGAAAAACAAAATAGAAGATGAAAAGTTAATGGATTAGATAACAAAGAACACCTTAGTGATGCTAACAGTCTTGACTTCAAATAACTTCAGGGATGATATCAACCTCGTTACGGAGCTCATTCCAGAAGATACAACAGACTTCCTTGAGAATGTTGTTGCCTACGATTCTGAATAAATAAGGTTGGACACTGAGATAGCTGAGAAGGTCAAGAAACTGCTACAACAAACTCTAGAAAATTTTTTAAACGCAAGCAAAATGGATTGAAAGGGATCGAAAATTTGTAGTATAAACATGTTTAGTTTTTCGTTTACTTTTTCAAAAAATGTAATGTTTACATTCTAATGAAATATATCGATCATCCTTGACTTTCAAAAAACAACTACTATTGAAATTACGTAAAACATAACAAAACATGCATCAACTTCTATACAAACCCAAAACATAAAAAAGTAAATAATGCAACTATTATCACAATTACGCATTTTGATATTATGCATGCGGTAAATAAAAAACGGAAGTTAAAAAACGCATAATTGAATCTTCACTAGCATTAAAAAACAACGCATCTATTAACATACTAAAACGCATGTGATTTACAAACTTACGCAAGTGCATCTATTGGCCATAAGCTTCATCAACTGCAACGCCTTTGTTAGCTTTGCATGTCCTTCTATCATGGCCAGACAGCCCGCACACCAAGCAATTCTGGCTCCTTTTGCCGGCACGGCTACTCGCTTGTTCCTTCTTTGATTTAAATCTTTTATGAGAGCCACGTCCTTTGTTTTTAATACCACCAACAAGTTTTGTGCTTCTATCAACAGGCTGATTGGCTCTTAAAATCTCAGCAAACCTATCTCTGCGATTTTTAGGAACAACTGGTCGATTATCTTCATTTTTAGGAACAACTGGTCGATTATCTTCAGCAAACCACCAACAAGTTTTGTGCTTCTATCAACAGGCTAATTGGCCTCGAGGTCTGGAGATAGTCGATTAATAATGTATTCATAGGAAGACATGATATCACGCAAAACCTTGTCTACTTCATGAGTATTAGCAAAATTAGAATCGCTGCTGAGGGGCATAGCTTTTTTGCCTTTATTGGGTGCAGCTTCCTTTGTCCAACGCTTCATAATGTACTTTTGAGGGATTTCAAGTACCTCAAACATGGTTAATACGTAAAACACATGGGAGCACAACAAACCATAACACTCAAAGCGTTTACAGCTACAGGTGCATATGATATCACCATCAATCCTTGTGAAGTCAACCTAAAAAATGAAAAAAGACAACAACAAAAAAAACACACACACACATAATCACGCAAACTGTATTTTAAAAGATAACGAAAGTTTATATTACAATTTACGTATAGCTATAACATTACTTACTTCCAACAGACCAGGACCATAAGCAGCACGATCTTTAATAAGAACCTTGGAAGTATTCTCACCAGGTATGGTGTTCATACCAAAACAGTTCTTAGTGCTGCAATATAACTCATCTTGTACATCATTAAACATGGCCCTCGTGTATACGTGTGCAGCTTGTTCCTCAATTGGAAATTCAGTCCACATGTCAGGAAAAGAGTATCTGGAGTCATGTTCATTCTTCTGATGGGTGTGTCTTTGAATCTCAAGAGAAGCTTCATAATTGTTAAAAAAAAATTCCAAAAGTGTCATTTGGGAATTTGTAAACTGAGAAAAAAAATAATTTTCACTCTCTGATCTAGACGTCGTGCACATGAGACCAGACATCCACTCATCTCGAAAAAACGCAGGAATCATCATCTCAAACATCTCCCTCAACCACTTGTTAGATGCCAACTCATAATCATTCATGATTTTTAGCCACTCCGCATCAAAACATTCTGGTTCAATAGAATCCGTCCACACAATGCTACACATTACATCTTTAAACTCGTCATCAGTACACAAGGCAGGCCCAAGCTTCAAAAAAGATAAAAAAAAACCGCAACACATAAAAATGTAAACACGCATGAACAAAATATAAATCACGCAATCATTAAAAATAATTACGCATGACATTATAAAAATCACATCAACCTAGAAATTACGCAAAACCAAACCTTATCAACAACTTTCTTTATTATGTGCCACACGCACAGTTATGACGACACTGGTCAAAAATAAGATTAAATGCAATCTTCATCGCAGGGTCTTGGTCTGTAACTACAACCTTGGGCTGACATCTAAAGGACTTCAAAAACATTTGAAGAAGCCACTTATATGACTCCATTGTTTCAGATGACAACAGTCCAACACCAAATGAAACATTCTGAAAATGGTTATCAATTCCAGTGAAAGGAACAAAAACCATCTTGTACCTATAATAAAAAAACATAAAAGTCATATTCAACTTATAACGCATTTGATTAATTATAATCACGCATGTTATAATAATAATAACGCATGCAATAATCATTATCACGCAAGTGATAAGATAAAACCACACTTGTTTGTGTTAAAGGTTGCATCAAAAGAAACAATCTCTCCAAATGCTTGATAGTTGGCTTTGGATTCACCATCACTCCAGAACATTCCAGTTAGTTTCCCCTCATCATCAATTGTGTATTCAAATGAATAATCAGGAAGGTAATATTTCTTGTTCAGCATTCTTCTAACAACCATCTCAGCATCATACTCACCAATATAGCAGTTTAGGTCCCTTTTAAAGTTCTTGCATTCAACAACAGTCGCTCAAACATTCTCAAAACCTCCATATTTTTTCCACATCACATTAAACGCTTTTACAGGACCAAGGTTAAGTAAAGACAGTTCATATATCAAAGATTCTTGAACTGTTGTCAGATGCATGTTTAAGCGAAGAAAATGCATGTCTTCTTGTGTGACGCCCACTCCCAGACTTGGCCCTAGGAGCGGTCACGCATCGGATTTACTCATGAACACAAGGTAAAACAGAGATAACTAAAGCAGCGGAAATTAAAAACTTTTTATTGATACGCCAAGTATTACATCGTAAGAGAGACGATTACAAAAGATAACTATATATCTATGCCAGTCTTCAAAATGTCTTCTCTTGACAGTTGATATTCTCTTGATAATGTATGCCCCCTAGTTCCTGCTCACATCTCAGCCTTCCCTTTTCTATCCGAAGGTCCAGCCTCATCTGACATACATAACTTAACAAGTCAGCTTACGCTGGTGAGTTCTACGTTTTTGGAAAACTTTACCTTTCGAAGGCACTTAGGTCAGTCAAACACATTTATGCAATTAAACACAAAGCATATATTCACATACCCTAACCTTGTGAATAGACTAACCTTCTGTTGCTTTGTCATCCTTGTCTCACATTAAGAATTTAACCTAATGTTAAGTATTATCTTAGGGAAATAGTGTTTCTATTTGCCTTACGAACATATCGTGTATCAACGGTCCCTTTAGTTTTGACAGTATATAGCTTTGACGCTTTCTGGCTTTGACGCCGCTTAGCTTTGACGCTTTCTGGCTTTGACGCCGCTTAGCTTTGACGCTTTCTGGCTTTGACGCCGCTTAGCTTTGACGCTTGGTTTTGACACCATTGGGACAACACTATTTAACTTCTTGTTTCAGAAGTCCCTTACTCACCAATCTTTTCTCGATTACCATTCTTAATCTATTCTACTAGAAACATCGAAATGGCAATCTATCTTTCCTCTACTCATCACCATACAACCAATACATATAACAAACAATTATAACAGTTGAGAGTATTTTCACAAAACGTTATGTATATCAGCCCAAAATGGTTTAAAGCATTTAAACAATTTAAAAGAGGGCTCATAGAACTCACCTTAGCTTTGCAAAGCTATTATTCTTGGGTTAAGTTCTTGTGAATCAGTTTCTTAATGCCTTTAACGTAATGTCCCTATCAAGACATCCCAAATGTTACAAATCACATTTAAGAGTTACCTCATTATCCAAAACCCAACTCTTTATTGGTTAATACCCTTAATAGTCAAAATGACCATTTTGCCCCTTTACATATTTTGTTATATCTTTTTCAAGTCTTTGCTCCTTAATGTTTACCGCTCGTGTTTCCTCATGACCGATCATTTGGCGGAATTACTATGAGGAATAGTCACGGGGTTTGGAATTTGGTGACGATCGTTACCGGCCGTGTAGGCGTCATTGACGACCATGAGGCGGAATTACTACAATCGTTGCACCGAGTAGTTCAATTATTAGTTATCAAAATTTGAACTCATATATATTTAATATATAGGTAAACATGTTACCGTACCAAAATTCAAGTCCCTATACCTTCCGGATTATTTTATATTAAATATCCATATTTCGAAACCCTAATTACCCATTTTTCTTGTTTCCATAGGAAAACTTATTTTTATACAAAACCGTCTTAGGGCTTTATCCATTATGACATTTTATAATATCCTTTTAAAGTGGCAAAGCTTAATTCAAAACCGTTTACTCGATTTGGGTAGAACAACGTCATGAAAACCCTAATTTTGACCCGTTTCCAAAACTCATACCAAACCTTCACCAATTCTGAAATAAACTTAGGGCTTTCTTAAAACACATCAAATTAGGATTACCTACCAAAATTCAGAGCCTAATTCCCATCCAATCATCCAATTTTACCCAAACAAGCTCAAGAACCCTAATTTGAGCATAGTTTTAAAAGTCATACTTAGAGATTGATTTAGCCAAAACTGAAAGAGGTTATTTTAGACCTTACCTAATAATGCTTTACTGCAGAAATTCGGATCTTAACTCTTCACCAGTTTGAGAGAATTGCTCGTTTGAAGATTCTGGTCCGAACTAGGGTTTTCTATGGGGTTTTTGAGTGAATTTAAGCAGATTATGTCGAATTGGGGCTGCTATATATAGCCATTAGAGGCCTCCCATGGTCCTAACACGTGTCTAGGTGAGTAATCAAGTTAATTTGACGCGTGGATGGAGATTTGGTGCTCACTAAAGCTGAAAACGTGGCAAAATCGCGACCAAACAACATTTCTGCACTGCAGCTGGCTCGCGTATCGCGCCAACTGGGAGGGAGTCCCTCGCGATACGCCTGGTAACTTTGGGCAATTGACAGTTTTGGTCCCTGTGGTTTTTATTTACATTTCAGCCCCCTAACTTCTACCAAACTATTATTTTATGCTTAAAAACATTATGGGGCTTATTTATAAAGGGTTTTAAGGCTCGGGACATGCTTGGTGATATACGTATATATATACTTATATATTTACTATTCGAGTACCCGCGCGTTGCGGCGGCGACAATTTATAGGGTGTTATTCGTCTTCTGTTCACACGTTGCAGCAGCACGAAAATCTAAAATCTATAACACGATATTTGTTCTTGTTAGTATAATGTGGAGCGGCGCCAATTTACAACACGATACTCATTTTATGTGTACACGTCATACGGCGATAGTGATACTTTACAACGCGATACTCATTTCGCACGATGTAGCAAAGATATAAGTCTGTAAGACGTATCGAAATTATTGTTACAAGCTTACAATTAATTATTATTTTTTAGAATGGCGCTTAGAGTAAATTAATAACAAAAAAGGGTTAGAAACTTATAGTAAATTAATATAAAAAAATGCTTCAGCAACTACATTAGCTTACTCATTACTTCATTACTGGTAAATTCTAAAGGCAAAGTTGTTCCTTTATTTACTTAAACAAATAATAACAAACCACATTTACTATGTTGTCATCTATTTTGATAGTCCAACACTCAAACTGATAAGTAAAATAATTTGACACGAACAAGTTGCGTAGAGTATATATTTAAAAAAAATATGATGCATTAATTGTTTAAAGGGCTTAAGAAGCTTCAAACATAATGTATTTCAATCCAACTCCACTGAACCTGTTTCGTCCCATTGCTCAAGCTGCATGACCCATCTTTTTGCCTCCAATGGAAACAAGGTGATTAGATTACTCTATGAAAAGTAAGTTGAAGGACAAACGACTATTATTAATTACCAAGTAATAAATGCGCAACACAAATTTTATTTCTGATTACATCGTTAATATGAAGGATCCGTTAAGACATTGGCAGCAGTCGCGTCACTATTGTACCACAAATCAAATAACATAAAAGAGAGAAAATAGTTGGTATGTCTGATCCATTAGCAGATTGTAACCTGAACTACTACACCATTATAGGCATAGTCTACTCCAAGTCATTGAATTAATTTGAGGTTCTAATTATGGTAGCTTGAAACCCTCACTTTTAAGCACTCCAGTTAATGAACTACTACAACCTTGTGTGTCAGCAGCTCCTGGATTTGAATGAACTTCTAAAGATGACATCAATTTGTGTGTCGCTAGGTTCTCTTTCTTTTGCTGAAAGAAATTAACAAAAGTAAAGCTATATTATAAAAATAGCTATCAACCAAAAGTAAAGCTATATTTTAAAAAATACTCAGGAAATTAAAGCATGGAATGGCCTCTAGTCATAAATAATTAGGGAATCCACAACTTAAACAAACAATAACAGTCATTTCGAGTTTAAAAAATTATTAACTTCACCAAAAAATAATACAGCAGGAAAGAAGCTACATAAATAAATACATACCAGCCAAATAGAATAGCAGAGAAAATAAACCACAGACCCCTGCAAGATAACAACAATAAAGAAGAATCAATACAAAATGAAAACAAAATTAAACTTGCAATGGCAGCCAATTATGTCTATAGAAGAGAAAACTAAAAAAAATAAATTATGAACATAGAAGTACCAAAAGGGAAATTAGATTTATGACTGCAGAACATTAAACTATTCAATGGAATAAGCCAAAATTATTACAAAACCTATTTCCTTATGAGAAAATGTCAGTTTACCTAACCTAGTGGTGAATGTATTTCTCTACATATAAGTATTAGTTTTTGCAGTGTGAAACAGACCAATAAATTCCTTTAGGATTTTTAAGTATATCCATACTCAAAAATAACAACTACACAAATAAAAATTACTATATTCTTAAATCTGTTTGTAAAAAAAATAAAGCACAATGAAACAACATGAAAAGAAAACAAAATTGTTTCACTTTAAACACATATTTTTAGCTAAGAGATAATTCATAATAAATATAGCTTTCATACATCAGCCATTAAGTATCTTAGGTCCTTACACAATTAAAAGGCGAATCTATACCCACTTAGTGTTTAGAAACCTAAGATACCTTTAGGCTCTTTGCCTTTTAATCTTCACCCTAGCCCACAACTAACCTTACCGCCTCTTCTCAATTTTGAAACTTTCCTCTAACAAGATTGGACTAACCTCGGTGAAAGTGAAGATACATCCGAGAGTAATAAGATCTTGGCAAGCTCCCAACATACTCGTTGCAAATAATGACATGATTCAAGCACAAATCTCTTGGTTACTATGATATATGATCAGTTCACATCATCTGAAAAGTTCCTTATATGAATATATGAAGACTACATCATACTTCACAAAAGAATCATTTAAAAGAGAATGGAGTATTAGAACTATTTGTGTAGAAGGAAACAAATTCATTTTGCATGTACCTGGTTATCTACCCAAATTTACAAATGCAACAAATTCATCTAGCTAAACAGCCCACTACCCTGCAAATTTCTGAACTAAAGTTAAGAAAATAAATATACTAAATCTAACCTGGTTAGTGGGTAAAGAATAGCCTACATGAGCCAAATACATGAATAAAGGTAAACTGTAGAGCTATCCCTGCCATGCCAAATCGCAGCAGCAACTGCATACCTGCTGTAGCTTGACTTGCAGTAAACAAATTTCTGGACTTGGTTATGGAAAAACACAAACTGAACACAGTGAATTCATACATAGTATGCGTTATAGAAAATAATAAAGCATGCATAGCAATGGGAAACCAACTGAACAAAGATGGTGTTAATTTTCATCAACAACCATTGATGGTCATGTCCACTTTGCACTCTGAAAACTTCACATCTTGATAGTCTCTTACACATTTGCAATCCCATAGCAATTAAAGAAACATAATTGAACTCAGAAGAACCATTTCAAACAATAAATCAGTTCACCCAAATTATTCTTATGAATAAACATTTCAAGAAATTTAAAGCTTTAGTAGATCACAAATACTGATAAGAATAAAATATCAAAATCATCGAATTAGAGAAGGAAACCTAGAAAGTAATCACAAAAATAAGATACAAAATCAAAACTGAAGCTGAGAATTCAGGATTAACAAAAAACATCAAAATAACCAAATGAGTGTTCTAAGTATCATGACATAATGAACCTGTAAGGAGGTATCTTCTAATTGGCAGCGATTGAGGGGCATACAATTAGAATATCATAAATTTTTTTGATTGTAAGTGTCAATTTGATCATAGAAGCTATATGAGATTATAGAAGTTTGAAGATACATTTTAATGTCTGCTATGTACATAAAAACATTTTCTTTTAATATATTTGAACTGCAAATCCCGCAATTCAAACTAAAACATATCTTCCATACAGTTTCACTGGCTATATTACATAACTTCCACTGGGTCAGAACTATATTACATAACTATATTACATAACTTCCACTAATGTATAACAGTTTCAAGTGGCTCATAGGCTTCCAAGTGGCTCATAGGCTTCATGGTTTAAAAACAACAATATTCCTTCATGGTTGCTGATTTCTGATTGTCACATGGAAGCAAGGATATTACAGCAAATAGAGGAGATAATACAGCATCAACATACGTAATCAGATAGCTTCATTTATCCATGTTTTATAAAAAATCAACTCAATTCCTAATAGCTTCTATAATAGGCCTATAAGTGCAAAATTCATGGAAGCAAAAACACCTCTGTTGAACTCAGAATTTAGTAGTTAGAACTCCTGTTTCATTTATTCATGGATGCAAAAACACCTCTATTGCTATTTTCTGATTGTCACATTCAAAAAAGAGGAGATGTAACCTTTAAAATAGAGGAGATGTTATTACAGCTAAATCCCATTCAAAAGCAAAGTTAAACAACGTTCGTATCTCAAACAGGAATGGAATAACATTTGAAAAATTACGAATGGAATAACAATTGAAATTGAGTAGCAGTTTACCTCAAACAGGAGTTCGCTAATTATTCCTTGCAATATTCGGTGTTTGAACAACAGAATTAAAAAAAATGTAAAGAAAATTAGAACATTGGAACAAAAATTAGAATTGGAACAAAGAAGGATGAGCAGATATACCTTGAATCGTTTAGAATGATGAATCGGTGAATGGAAATTAAGAAGAGGTCTTCAATTTATAGAGTAGCAGATTCCGAACAAGCGCCTTCAATCCGTTTGAACCTCCCTCGATCTTGGCCCTCCAATAATGAATCATAACACTCCGAATATAGAGATTCATGCTTTGATTTGATGCCCAATCGAAGGGAGAGAGAGTGGAGAGTGGGCTTAACGAAGTCGGCGCTGTTCTTCGAAGGGAGAGAGAGTGGTTGAAGGCTCGGCGAGGTTGCGTGCGGAGGATTAAAGGCCGACCAAAAGTGAAGAGATATTTATTTACCTTTTTAACCCTGAGGCTTCTACTTGTGTAATCAAAGACCAATCTCTTGTAATTACTTTTTATGCTTGAAACACTTGTACATTTTGCATAATTCATTGTACGCGTCTTAAGGATTAAGCATTTTTCATGACGAAAATGCCCTTTAGGGCAATATGTATTATATATAGTAATAGATATATATCTTTTGCTATTTTACATTCTAGCCCCTCAACTTTCCAATACTTATCAATTCATGTTATGGATCACATTAGGATATATTTTTACTATATTCTAAGCCTTAAATGATACGTATAATATCCGTATACGTTTATAACTTTACATAAATTACACTTTTGGCCCTTCCACTTTTCCATTAACTATTAACACATGTATGTAACTATCAATTCACACATATTTCATCATGTTATTTGTATAAACATATATTTATCTCATATTTTAGTTTCTTTACCGTTTAACTCATCCGTTAATACAAATTTCATCCTTTTGGCCATTAAACACGTATTTCTAACACATGCAATTTATCTAATGCATAGTTTACCATTTTTATCAATCATACTTACGTATTGATAATATAGACACGTATTTACTATATATATATCATGTACCTGTGAAATTTGGGGTGTTACATCTTGACCAACAAGGTAGTGGTTGTGCCCCTCCACGAATTTATGCACTTTATAAGATAAACCATCGCTCGAAGTGTACAAAATATGTGCAATGCAACCAGTACGGGTAGAAAACTTCTTCCTAGGTTTTACTTTGTTTTTCCCCTTTCCAGACACGCTACTCGAATCATACTTCTTGTAGGGTTTGTTACCTTGTTTGGAACAATCAAAATGCCTCCCCTTAATGACACCAGAC
The DNA here is from genome assembly GCA_039602395.1 of Deinandra increscens subsp. villosa. NCBI lineage: Eukaryota > Viridiplantae > Streptophyta > Magnoliopsida > Asterales > Asteraceae > Deinandra > Deinandra increscens. Next base: position 73,431,747 of record JBCNJP010000025.1, read on the forward strand.
ACCTCATATTGAGATCCTTTCCTAACTATAAATCCAGATTGTTTAGCTTACTCATAGTAGAATGCCTCAGTTTCATTCAATGAAGAAAATATCATGCCTTCTTCAAGGTTTAGCTAACATTGGAACTGATGGAATGTAACATTCTTCATTTCTTAATACTGTATATGACGCAAACGCATAATAAGTAATCACGCAAACAATATTTTAGTAATCACGCAACGTACACCCTATAAGTTGTTCACACTATACAATAAAATAAATATAACGCAACTTATGAATAATAATAATGCAAACTGTTTTCTTAAGCAAATTTCGCAATAAAACGAAATACCGTAATAACGCAATTTCATTAACAAAACACATGCAAAACATAAACATGTTGAAAAAATCACGTCAAAACTAACTTCAACAAACTCGATCTACGAAACAACTACACCTGTTAATAACGCATTGTAACGATTACAAAATATGCAAACAATAACTGATCTATAAATTCGATCTATGAAATAACTACACATGTTAATAACGCATTTGTAACGATTACAAAACATGCAAACAATAACTGATCTAAAATCACGAAGAAATAACTTCAAAGGACTTCGATCATAATCAAATCACGTTAACCAGCTTTGAGCATCATCACAAGAGAATTACGCATAAAAGCACACGTTCATGTTCATGTTCATGCCTAAGATACAAATCATACCAAACGCATGTTCATGCTCATGTTCCATGATCCCGACCGCAGATCGAATAGCTTTCAATAATTCAATAATCGCTTCGAAAATGCAAAAAAAAAAAACTATCAAAAAATTTGAATGTTGATAACGAGATCTGAATCTCCTATAGAATTTATATATAGGGCAAGGATGTTCTACGAAAAAAATATGAGGAAGATGACGAATCCCAGATTATTAGCGCGCTAGAAATCACGCAACCCATATCGTTTAAACGGGTAAAATGACGAAAAAGCCCATCCATTCAAAAACTAAAACTTCCACGTGTCGGCCTCACCTCCCTTCGCGCGCTTCGCACGGAATTTCTCATTTGTATTTGAACTTTCACCTATATATATATATATATATATATATATATATATATAGTATTTCTACTTCGATTCAATATTAGACATTGAATCGAATACGAGTCAAACTTCGAATTTTTCGAATCCGACTCAAATACTAAACACCTGTAACGCTCCCTAGTAAAGCCCAGGGGACTACAGTAAAACCTCTATAAATTAATAATGTTGGGACCGAGATATTTTATTAATTTAGCGAGATATTATTATATCGATAAATTAATAAATTATTAATTTAAAGACTTGGCTTATATACGTAAGCAACTCTCAAATTAATGCATCGACCTTCAAAATTTTCATGTCCGTTCACTTTACTTATTTGAATAAAACAGAAACAAAGACCTTCAAAAATCTCACGTACATTCACGCATTAATGAACTTGTCAAGTTTATTGTACACAGAACTAGATTTATCACTATAAAATGTCTAATGATACCGTTCAAAATCTGGTTGATGATGAAGTTGATGATGATTCAGTACCTTTGGAATCAGTCACTCGGAAAGAAGCATTGCAAGCGACAACAATTTTTCATAACTTTTTTTTTGCAATTCGAGAATACAGTGCCTTAACTCGTAAGTGTAATGGGGAAATTTAAAGATGAACTCAATATAGATTTGAAGTTCCAAAAAAACAAGTGACTATAGATTCATTTTTTATTAGATAGTCCTAGAATTTTGGAATATTTTAGTAATTATTAATTTATACTTCCGCTGGGACTAGTACATTTACATTGGGATTTCAAAAATATTATTATCTTATTATTTTATTGATTGGCGTCTAATTTTGTACCGGTCCCAAGTTGGGACCAGACAAATTATTAATTTTATCGAGGTTATTAATTTATCGAGTATTAAATTATAGAGGTTCTACTGTATGTTCCACTGGCATTAATGGTGGTCATACCTCATCACGCAACCATACTAAGAGCCTTATATGGTAAAAAAGATATTGGTATGTGAGCTGAAAATCTCATTTTCTATCTCTTTAGGCTATGTGTAGTAGTTATGGGTTTTCAAGCCTCACCCTTGGGCAATTTCCGCCATGTGGCGTCCTACGTGACAAAGGTCTTGAAAACTAAATGTGGTGTAGTGGGATGAATAATTTTCAAGCCCCATCATCATTAATCCCCCCCCCCCCCCCTAATCTTTCCCTTTCAAGCCCCCCTTCAGGCGTGAGAAGTTTCAAGCCCCGAACCTTTTTTTTTTGTTTTTACCGCCCATGTGTAATGGGTGGGGGTGTGAGAGGGCGCTAAAGGGACGCGAAAATCCCTTTCAAGCTCCTTTCAAGCCCCATTACGAATAACCTTATTATATAAGTAAGGTTTGTCATCATTTTATTTTTCTGAGACCGAGGGCTTGCTCAAACTTTCTTGAGGGCCATAGGGAATCCAAAAGATGGGGCCCTTCCAGAATGGTGTTTCCCTTCTTGTTGCAGGATCTTTACACACATCCGTGATGGGCGGGCATACTAAAAACGTTTTGAATTAAACAACATGAGTTTATAGCAATTAAAAGAAATCTTAATATAATTGCGAGTGTTTATAATCTCTAGGGAAATTTCTCTTTTTGATGACTGGGTATCACATGCCACATTAAACATCATCGTGATGCCGAGTCATTATAGAGTGAATTTTTCTTTATTGAGTTAGTGTCATTTTAACGACGTTCTATTTATTTTCAACATGATTAAAAATATGTTTATTGTATGAAAAAAAAATATGGATTATATTAAGATTATGAAAATCTTATTCCTAATCCTTAAAAAAAGAAGTCTGCAACACAAAACAAAAGGATATAAATTGATAAACAAAGCACTTCAAAAGCGAACAAACTAATAATGAGAACAAATAAATGAATGTTGAAAACGAACCTTTAAACAAAACATAATTTTCTTTAAACATTACATAAATTTCTTAACTGCAACTATAAAACTTTTAGTTTGATATTCTTGCGCTCTTGGCTCATGACAAGATAAAGATAAGTTTGTACTTTGATAAAGAGAGGCCCATATATTTTTCAGCTTTGTCCCTTCAAAACCATTTAGATGTCCCTTTGATAAAGACGAGATTGTAAACAAACTTTGTTATATCTCTTAATTCTACTCAAAACCCTTTTAATACTAATCAGCTTTGTCCCTTCAAAACCATTTAGATGTCCCTTTGATAAAGATGAGTTTGTAAACAAACTTTGTTATATCTCTTTATTCTACTCAAAACCCTTTTTAATACTAATCAGACATAAACAAATCAAATTCAAATACTACATGAACTTTCTGCCAAGTTTCTCAAGTTCCTAGAGGAACTGAAATAAGAATGATGGTTGAGGGCTTAAGATCCTTAGGGTGCGTTTAGTTGTGGAAAACAGGGGGTGTTTTCCATTTTCGTTTTCCAAGAAAACAAGGAAAACAGAAAATGCGTTCAAATTGTATTGTTTAGAAAACGTTTTTCGGGAAAACAGAAAATAGTGTTTTCTAAATTTTAACTAAAAATGGAAAACACCTTTTTTACTGTTTTCTGATTTCTATTTTCGTTTTCTGAATCTATATAATAAACATGAGTTTTTAAAGTCCATGTGGCACAATTTTAGGTGTGTCACATTGGATTTGCTTACTTGTCAATTTCTCATAATTTAGAATTAAAAAATTACATTAGATTAAATTCTTTCCATAAAAGAATTATCCATATTTTTGTTTACAATACCACAACTTTTATTCATCATATCTCATTTATTTCTCAACAAAAATTCGATTCGTAAATTGCTTTGGATTCGTGACAGAAAACCTAACAAAACTAGATCCATATTGCTTAGGTATTGATCAACGAATCAGACGTTTATTCCAAGACTTTCATTAATTCCAACAGATAAGCGGATTGCTTTCAGATTTCAAATAAGACAATTTCTAATTTCGGTTTTTTTTTTTCAATGACCATAAAAAAAGCTAAGGTCAATCGCTGTCTAAAGTTTGACTATTTTTAAAGAACCCGGTATTTTTCTATGGTCAGCTGTACATTGCTTTATTAAGAGTGAAAAGCAAAAAGGGTCTTGGAATCTTAATTTTAGATAGAAATGGTCGTCAGACGAATGTAACAAAAAACATTGTATTCAAATCTTTGTTTAAACTTGTAAATTTAATATTATTGAATATTTTTCGACTCTTTAGCTTTATGTATTACAATTCAATTTAGGTTCATCTTTTATTTTGCATAATTCTTTTTATATCATAGCCTCGGGTATTTACCCGGGTCACTGACTAGTATATACAAAAGAAAAGGGGCGTTCATTTTCTAGGGTTTATACGCACAGCCGCTCGACCTCTCCTCCGTTACCTCCGTCGCCGTCTGCTCCACCGCATCGTCGACGGATCTTCTGCTCCTCCGCGTCGTCGACGGATCTTCTGCTCCACCGCGCAGTCGATGCTCTCCGTTGTTGGTCAAGGCATGTCGATCAACGCCTTCTTCTTCTCCACTGCGTTCGTTGATAGAATCTGTTGTTGAATACTTGAATGAACATGATTTTGTTATATGTAAGGAAATCTAATGAAATGTAGAGATATAAAACAAATAGAAAACAGTTGATTTGAACATGTTTTCTAGTTTTCTAATTTTGAAAATGAAAATTCCATCTTTCAAATTTGAACGCGTTTTCAAAAACTTTCATGTGTTTTCTAGAGATGGAAAACTCATTTCATGTGTTTTCCACAACTAAACGCCCCCTTAAGGTCTCAAGTTTAAAACCTGACTCAAATGGGGTTTTCTCAATTGGAAAATTTCTTCTTTGATGGTGTTCCTGGGTGAGTAAAGCTAGAAGTGTCAAATTCAGTATAGATTGTTGCAATCCCGTCTTAGTACGGCTCACTCGGATATTGAAGATTTGAGAAGTAGTTCTAAACAGCGTTAAAAAAAAAGAAAGATGAACTTACTACAGAAACATTCGAACTTATGTTATAACCTTGTTTGTTTTACCCCTCCAACTTTGGTGCTTTTTACGATCCAAACTGATTAAGGTTAACTTCAACGGTATTATGATATGTAGCTTGTTTGATATTAGACCAAAAAAGTCATATTATCGTAAGAAGTACGTTAAATATATAGATGTGTTTGATAGAAAGGGTGATGGATGACCAAGTAAGAAGTTGACAATTCTCTGACTTGACTGAGTAAAAGCTAAAATGGCCATGGATCAGCCACGACTAACTCAGTCAGAGGCTTTTTTGGGGAAATCAAACAGGCTGATCACTTACAGGGTCAGCAGTCAGAGCTTACTAGACCTAGTAAGTTTTTTGTTAAACAGCCCCTAAGATTACTAAAAATGATTTAAGGTCATTAGATTTGTTATTGATGTATAATCAATGGTTGAGATTAAATTGATTGAGAAAAAAAATGATGAAAAGACATTTTAATCATAACATTGTTAAACATCTAACTTGTATGCCAAACAATCAAAACGATGTACTTCATTAGTAACACATGTAAAAGGTTAGCAGTGGCTTGTTTTGATTGGTCTATTATAGAGTCGCATTTGAGTAGAATAGTGGTGTTGGCGTTCGTGTTATATGGGTTATTCTATGTGAAAAAAGTCGATGGTCATTTTGTGAAAACTTTTGGTCAAAGTGGTTATTTTAGAAATTTTCCATAAAATTTGTTATTTTTAATGACTAGCTAACCTACACCAAACTAAGTTACATCATTTCGTCATAGACAAAACTTGAATATTCCACTCTAATGATCTAACTCATATAACTTTATCATTAAATCAAATCTGATACCATAAAATATGTATTTCAAATCTGACACCCTAAGACAACATCTTTTTAAATGACATCCAGAATTAGGATTAGGGACAATGTTTTAAAACTGGATTTTAAAGCGGACCGAACTTGTGTCAAACAAAGTTCAACTGGTTGACCCGGGTTCACGTGGAAGGTCGAACCGGATTGACTATTCAAACCTCTAAATTTATAATATAGACTTTATAAACTTTTAAACACAAAATGTCAAAAAAAAAAAACATTAATAAAGTCCTAAACAAATTACAACTTTAAATACCGATCACCATAAGTTTTAATCAAACTATATTATCCAAAACAAACAAAATTAAAGTGTTGTATGCATCAAGTTTTATATAGCGTAGTGGACTTAAGTTTTAAAAACCGATTCAATTAGCAGCCTAGTGTCGAGCTTTGGCTGATTGAACCGTAAAAACCTATCACATCAAAAATTAAGACACACCAATACCGGTTTAGTTTCTAGTTAGCAATTTAACCGGTCGAACCAGCTGTTTTCAAACAGGTTTTAAAACATTGATTAGGGTTAATATTCACCTTGACTCATGAGATTTTCCACACAATCGACAATGATGCGTTTTCTCTCCACCAGTAAAATAAAGCCAATACTACTGATATCCGTGCTTTTCTTCGAAACGTGTCAACCAATAGACTAATGGCGTTAAAAAGATAGCGAATTAACAATCCCCACCTCCATAAAACAATCTCTTTTCATGGCGGCCGGTTGGACCTTTTCAGTTAATTCATTATTTTATACACACGCCGAGCTGTATATGTGCGCAACACACACACACTCAGTTTAAAAGGTGTCGGTGCTTTTGGATTATCTATCTATTCATTTCCCTCTCTGTTTCTTCCTCCATGGAGGAGGAGAGAAGAGACGCCGTCGCCGCCGCCTCCGCCGCCGTCGCCGTCGGAGGCGGCGGCGGCGACAGCCACTGCTCAACGGGGAAGAGGAAGAACGACGAGAGACCTTCGTACAAGGGGATACGGATGAGGAAGTGGGGGAAGTGGGTGGCGGAGATTCGGGAGCCGAATAAGCGGTCGAGAATTTGGTTAGGTTCGTATTCCACCCCTGTCGCGGCGGCGCGTGCGTACGACACCGCCTTGTACTACCTCCGTGGGCCGTCGGCGAGGCTGAATTTCCCGGAGCTGTTGGCGGGTGAAGGGCCGGTGAGTGAGATGTCGGCGGCGTGTATCCGGGAGAAAGCGATTGAGGTGGGGGCGAGAGTGGATGCAGAGACGAGTTGTACGTTGTTGCATACGAGTGGTACGCGTGAACCTCGGTCTGAACGGAAGACTACTTGTTGGTTTCAGGAGAAACCCGACTTGAATAAGGATCCGGAACCTGAAGATCCGGATGGAGATTAGCGGTGAGTTATAATTATTCGAAACTTTGTCGCTAGAAATCTTTTTCTTGTGTTATCTGTTTCTATGTTGGAATGAAATGAAACGAGTTTATAGTTATGAATTGGTTTTAATGTTTGCTATTTTTATTGAACTTTTTCGAATGAACGTATGCAGAGAAAGTGAAAGAGAGTAGTAGAGGTGCCCATATCGGTTTTTTTCAAGGAACCGGTTCCAGTTCCAGTCAACGCAAAATAAACCGGTTCTTCATAGAATCGGTTCCGGTTCCGGTTTGGTTCTCGGTTAAAAAAACTGGAACTGGTTGCACCGGTTCGGTTCCGGTTCCAAACCGGTTCCACAATAACCGGTCCCAAAACCAGTTTCTAAAGAACCGGTACCTTATACGAAATTTGCTGCTGTGTTTTTTTACCTATTTTTTGCAACAAGTTTTTATTAAACATCACATAAAAACCAAATTCATTAAAAGAGTTCCAAAACAAGAGTTTTTTTCTTTTTTTGTGTTTTTTTAATGAGGTTTTGTGTTTTTAAATGTGATAATATGCCTTAATATGAAAGTAGTACATATATTCCAATTTGGAGGATAATTGGGAGAAAAAAAGGGTAAAACAAACAGTAAAAAATGGACCTGTAACGGCTATATAGCTGTTGGTAATGGCTAGTTGCCCAAGACTCGAGCGGTTCCTAGTATCGGTTCCAAACCGGTTCCAAATAAAAACCGGTTCCTACCGGTTCCTAGCCCAAAAAGAAGAATCGATTCAGAACCGTCGATTTTTTTCGGTTCCGAACCGGTTCCTTGAAAAACGGTTCCAATTCTGTTCTTCGATTCCAGTTTCGGAACCGTTTTTTTTTTGCACCTCTAGAGAGTAGGTTTATGTATTATATTTTTTTAATGTTTTAGGTGTAAGTAGTTGTTTTGGTTTTTAGATGATCAATTAGTTTGATTAGAGGGATGTATGGTTCTCAAAGAAGTTAAGGCTTTAAAAAACCATTCAATAATCAATTTGACTTTCAAGATAAATTTAAAGCCTAAAACTTGTTGGGTAGGAGTGGTTTGACAAATGAAGTTTAAGACTTTAAAAAATCCATCCTTCCAACAGTATGATTTTTCTTCCCCAACCTCTCCAACGACTAGTTTAAGCCAAAAACACAAAAGAAAATAAAAAGAGCCGCAACAATAGAAGCCGCAACACTACGAGTGACAACCGGAAAGAGCCGCGGAGCCAAAGAAACCGAGGAAGAGGAGGATCCGAGCTCCATACTCTCACCCCTTAGTGGATAAGGGTAAAATTTGCTTGTTTGATTAGTGGATAGCTTTTTTTTTTGGAACGGCGATTTCATTAGCACAAAGGCAACAACAACAACACCCTACCTAGCAGGGAGCCAGGAAAGGGCGAAAAAACAGAAGAAAAAAAGAAGGGGACTTACATATCAAATTTGTCCCAAATCTCCCAAGTAAGACTCGACCATTTACCTCTATATTTAACCCATAAAAAACTTTGACATTTGATCTCTTTGAAAAGGCTGGAAATGATCGTTTTCTTACCATCAAGCGGATAGCTGGATACGGTTATCTTACTAACTGAAAATTTTAAATTTCATATAGAAAGTAAAAAAGTGAAAATAAAAAAGTAAGAAAACAATTTCTAATCATTTATTAATTTTAGTCTGAAGAAATATTCAAATAAAAATTAATAGTTTTCCAAGAAGGTTAAGAAGACCTCTACGATGACACGTGTTTTTTCAAAGAAAAATGTATATAAATAATCCCAACTATTGGCTGTTGGCAGAAAATAATCCCAATTTCGTTAGTAAATGTTGACGTGGCATCCTAGTCAGTAGATTGAAGGGGTAATATGTGAACTTTAAAAGTTTGAGGGGGTAATTTGGTAATTTCTAAACCTAAAGGTTTTTTTTGTTAAAATCCCCAACCCCCTCCCTGTCACTCTCTTCTTTGTCAAAATCCCTGCGACGGCAACCAAACCCCCGACGACGCAATCTCGGCTCCGACCCACCTTTCACTAGCAACAACCAAACCCCATCTTCTAGGCGACCACTGTTTCTGCTCCTTATCCCTGGTTCACGGCTCTCTCCGCCACACCTCCCCATCCCTCTCCTCTTCTCCTCATCCCTGGTTCACGACGGCGTCTGTGGCCCCTAAGAAGCCAACCAACATCAGAGTAGGTGATCCGGTGAAGACGAGCAGAACCCCAAAATACCATCAAGAACATCGAGCAGAACCCCAAATCGGGAATTCTTACCAGAGATTGAAGAGGTTCAAAACCAAAATCGAGCTTGGGACGGCTTCGAATTCGAACCAGAAACGAACGGGAAGGAGAAACCACCGTGCTAGGCGAGCTCGTGATTATCTCTACCGCTAGAATTCGAGTAGAACAGCGGCGCTGCCGATTGATCGGATGTTTGGCAGAGGAGACTAGGCGCCGCCGGTTGATTGGATAGGGAGTGGTCACTGAGATCGGATGGTTGACGGAGGAGACCAGGTCGCCGGTTGATCGGAGAAGAAGGGTTAAACGAGGTCGTCGGTTGTTTGGTGGTGAGGGGTTGCAGAAATTAGGGGAAGAAGAAAGGGGGTGTTTGGGGTATTTGTTATAAATCTTAAACGATTTAAAAAAAGAGAGAGAAAGAAAAAAAAAAGTTAAATAATAAATTACTAAAATGATAAAATAAATCCTTAGGTTTAGAAGTTTACAATTTACCCCCTCAATCTGGTGACTAGGACTCTACATCAGATGCTACGTCATCACAAACTAACGGGGTTAGTTTTTTAACGGAAAAGATTATTAGAAAAATAGCTTACAAAGAAAATATTGTTTATGTACAAAACTTTACTTAGGGTTATTTTCATCTAACAGCCAATAATTGGGATTATTAATATCCCTTTTTTTTATTTTTTTTAAATGAGGAGCATATTAGTCATAACAATTATAATTAAATTTTTATCAAAGTTTACTTATTTTTATAAACTTTCATAACTTTTGCATGATATTTTTTTAAAACTTCTATCATAAAAACGAGTGTTTTTGTCTTTAAAACGCGTATAGCGTTACTATATATAAAATAAGAAAAGTACTCTTCGAGTTTTCTATTGTGTCATTGTGTCTTTTTATTTGTAATTGTGTCTTTATGTTGGTTATTGTGTCTTTCTTTTTAAAAAAAATAATATAAAGTCACATTGTGTTTTATGTTCAGAACATTGTGTCTTATGTATCAGATCATTGTGTAATATGCAGTTATCATATGTTTTATATTAAAACTCGTTTCATGTTATTTTGATATTGTTTTTATGTATTAGATAAATTTATTTTAATAACTAGCAAAAGACACTATGACGATCAAATAGACACAATGACGCATTATAAACCCAAAATATAATTTTCTTTTAATTTTATATAGCAATATTGTACATGTCTTCAAGATAAAAACGTTCGTTTTGTTTAAAAAAAATAAAAGGCGTAATTTAAAAAAAAATAATGTCGTATATAAAAGATACGAGTGTTTAAAAAATGTAGGGTCTTAATAGAAGTCAACAAAAATGAAACGCGCAGACATAGGAGGACATGAAAAAATTTTGAGAAAAAGAAACACTGCCTTAATTTCCCTTATATATGTACCATATTACTTCTTTTCCTATAACAACAACGTTTAAACTTTTAGCTATTATAAAACGTTATAATCTCTATATCTTATAAGATTTGAACTTATTACACTTCGACTATAGTTTATTTTTAAGGACTTTATTATTCGGTTTAGCTACTTGATTTGTAACGACTTATGATGCGTGAATAAGAAATAAAGTGGTTCTAGTCTTGGTTGGTGTTCTAGTGGTCGTTATTTGTCTATAGGATATTAAGTAATGAAAACGAAAGGATAGAGGGAAGTTGGACAAGGTCGGTCAGTGGTCGGTGGATGGAAATAATTTCAATCAACATCTATGTTAATAGACTAGAACAATTACTTTGTAAAGTAATTTATTATTATTCTAATTATTTGTATATGGTTTACTTTATAAAACATATACAAAACCATATATAAATAACTGTAAATCCGATACAAATAATTAAAATACAAATAAATTTGTAATTATTCTAGTCTATTATATGAGATGTGTTATTAGCTAATGTTTAGTGTAAGTGGTTGAGGTAAAACATTTCAAAATAATTAAAAATGAGGTCTAAAGTTTAAGTCATATCTGTATTATAAAAATAAAGAGTTTAGGTTAGGTCAAAGAGTTTTCTCAACTATGACGGGTTTTCTTCTGATAGTGGTTTTTAGGTCCCATACTTGGGAAATAGAGATGATAAGATATGCTAATAACCTGTAAAATATGTATTGTGTGCTTCCGCAGGCACCATTTAATTTGTCCATCAACGACATTTACAATTCGGGTCTTCTCTAAAGTTTAACTAAAATTTTAAAATAAATAATATTTTACGGTTTCAGATTGAGTTTAGCGATATACGACAACGTTTGTAATATGTCCTTTATCTTTATCTCCGTCTACTAAACTTAGAGTCTTTCAATATTGTAAATCTTTATTAGAATCTTCATCTCCATCTCTATCTTTAAAATTTAAAGTTTTGTTAATGTAATTTCTTTGAATATAGAGGTCCCTCTAAGTTTTGTGAGTGTATAAGAAAGAGAAAAAAATAATAATAAAATAAGGAGTAAATTACTGACGTTGTCCTTATAAATTCAATAATTACTAATTATGTCATTTAAAAAAAAAATTGCATGTCCCTCCTTTGCTTTTCCAGTAACGACCGTTAAACAATCTCGTTAACTCCTTCGTGTGCCTCTCACGTAGGGGCATTTTTGTCTTTTAATTTGGGTCTAAAACTTAGAAATATTGTAAGCTTTGGACTTAATTAAATAAATTTGGGCTTAAAAAACTAGAGAGGGGCCGACTCAGTACATAAAAAGTTTTAATTAAAAAAGAAGATGGAGCCAGACTATGTATATAATTTTTTTCAGACTAAACGGCTATAAGTTTACACTACTGAGCAAAAACCGACTGGGGCTCGGTCCCGGTCTGGCCACAGCTAACCTGTATCACTGGGCACCAACCTTGTGCGCCACCTGAGAAGCCAAAAACACAAAGCGTCACATTGCGCCCATACGCATGTGCGAGTTGGGGGTGCTATACACCCTTGTGCTCAAGTCACCGAAACCCGCACTCCGTACTAGTGTCCATGCCAGCCAGCATGCTAGTCTGCTCCTGTGTACGTCTACACAGGCGCCAACCCCGCGCACTCACCAGAGAAGCCAAAAACATAAAGCGTCACATTGCGCTTATACGCATGTATGAGTGCGAGTTGAGGGTGCTATACACCTTCGATGTCCAAAGGATATCTCTTACCAGGGACGAATTTATGTAGAGTTTAGGGGTCCCAAGCACCCACTAAACTAAAAAATTAACTACTAATTAATTGAAACAATTGATTAAGGCAACCAATGATTTTTTTTTAAGACACCTAAAAACAAACCCTTCAAGCAAATTACATCTTCGAGGTCCAAAGGATTTTTTTAAAGGAAAACCAATTAGTTTTATCCTTGAAGCAAATGTGGAATTGAAGTCCAACATCCAAATACATAGATAACATGAAACTATTTGGTTTTACCCTTCAAGCTCAATGTGAGATTAAAGTTCACAACTTCTTAACTTTGGCTCCTCAACAATTGTTTAAATTCATGTTCATAAAATTAATGCTTTCAATTTCTACTTTCTATCACTTTATTTTCCCTCTATAATCATCGTACAACCATATATATTTGTCATATAGATATTCTTTAAGCTTTTATTTTTCTTTCTATGGCCATGCTTTATATGAACCATGTGGAGGCGGATCTAAATTTTGAAACTTCAAAACCGTTTATCATTTTCTTTTTAGTATGGATTAAGTTCCATTTATTTCATAACCTCAAATATCATTATGACTAGACTAGTTTGACTTCATCTATTAATATATTTTTTTTGAGCGGACCTTTTTTAGTCTCATCTAATTTTAATACTCATTGACAAAAAATCCTGGATCCGTCACCGTCTCCTACTAAAGGAAACAGTCTTAGGAATAATCCCCACCTTATATGTCATTTCAAGTTTCGTCCCCCAACCAATGTGGAATGAGGTTTCAATTCTATACTTAGAATTTTTCTCTTTATTTTCGCATCTTTCATGTCACAACCCAACCGACGACGGAATACGTCAGAGCGTGAAGATTGTCCAGATGCACGCAACACTAAAATTTATGTTGCGGTAATTCTTAATTAAACACATTCTAACATTCTATAAATATTTAACTTCAACTAAATCGACAAATAATTCAATTGAAACCACAATCATAAGAGTCGATTTTTTTAAAGGTCTCAACTAAGTCCGCATGCATCCTAAGCGTCAACTTCAAATAGCTTATCATGCAACATGTAAAAGATAAAGTGTCAACTACAAAGTAGTCGATGAGTAAACATAGGTTTGAATTACATATAGGTTAACGATTAGCGATTCATGTGACAAATGTTTTACCCATAAGTTATGCTTAATATGTTAAAGGGGTGATGTATAACCAATCCTTGACAAATAAGGGAGCAATTACTCATCGAATATTTGAACACCGATTTGACCTCATGGGTGGGTTGTCAACCAATAGATCCATTGTTGTTACCACGGCTCAATGTGTTAATGGTACACATGCGACTAACGACAAGCGACAAACGATTTCTACACATATATTTCCAACAAGTTTTACGTAACTAGAATATCACACATTGTACAACATATAATCGCATAATAGTTTAAATAGTATCGTGTCTAGCGATTTGAATAGAGATACATGTTACAGCCCTAAATGGTAAAATAAAAAAAGGGGCTATAAGTACTCACATTGGGAGTGAGATAGGAACAAAAAGCTTCAAGAGTTTAGAATTTCGAATAAACTTCACCTAAGATACGCAAGTGTGTAAGTGCACGACGTGAGGACCGGATAACTCGTTGTGTACAAACAACGACAAGATGATCAAGTTGACTCGACGACACATTGGTGATTTATTTAGTGATAGCCACGAATAATTAACATAACATGCATGTACAACGCATTATCAGAATCAAGTAACACTTTTCATGCAACCTAGTTTAAGCCTTAACAATATTTCGAGTTTCATGCATTACACACGGCATATCCACGTTACAAGCATAGATAATAATCATTCATAAACTATATATATATATATATATATATATATATATCATATGTGTGTAACAATCAATTTTCACGTAAACACCACATTAGTATCACAAGTTTATCATAGATATGGTACATATTCATCGGAACTTATATGCTCAACATATCATACGAATCATACAACGCATAATCAATTTATACGCATAAATTATTATTACAGGATCAATTATAAATTTCATGTATATCGACCTAACTTCATGTAATGATCAAATCATCATCATATGTTAAGCATCAAAATTGCACATACTTCATGTTGCATGTATAGTAACCATTAAAACACATACTTAGCTACCAACCTTTAATAAGATTCGATCATTACTATGTTACATGCCTTGATCTACGCAAAGTTCCTAACTTTATTACATAAAGACCATCAAATCTCATGCTTCAACATCGTGCATGTAAAATTATGCGTAGATCTAAGGACATTTACAACATATGATCATCAAGATGCTACCGTTTTACTTTTATGTGCATGCATGGATACACAAATACAATCTTTAACACAATGCATCAATAAGATAATAACTTTACTAATTACTATGCTAGTGATCAGCGTCGAAGGTACCGATCAAAGATAGAAGATTTGTGATCCTATTTACCTTATTAGATAGGGTAAGCAGGGTGTCGAACCACGAAGAGTTTGTGGTTGGTGATGTTGTCCAATTGATTATCTTACTAACTAAATTAAAAACTACGAAGTGAAAAAGTTGATTATTTGGTTTGGTTTTGAATTTAGAAAATACTAAGCAAGCAATTGCCGAAAAACGTGAATTTGAATTGAAATTAGGTTTTGAAAACTTATGGAGAGAAGATGATCCTCTCCGGGTTCAAGCTTAGGAAATATAGATTGCACCTGATTGATTACTAGGAATCCTTAAGAGGGACTGTGCGAAGGTTTAATCTTGTGAAAATGTGAGGACTAACTTAATTGGTCAGAACGTGCACATCAACAAATCCATTCATAGTTAAAGGCTATGACGTGTGAATTCTTTACAAGGAGAAAACCAGACTTGTCTTACCAACTAAAACAATCCTAGGATGTAAAGAACCAAGAAGCAATCCATAAATCAAAAGCTCCACACCCGGAGAGAATCACGGGTGGATTAGCTACTCATATTCATAATTAAAACAAAATAACTGACCGAATTCAATAATCGAAACATGAAAAACTGCTAATCTAGAGGCGTTCTTGGTGCAAAATTCGTCTCCCCAGAGGTCAAAAACGGCTGGCAAAAGATAAAAATACGTAACCCTAATGTTTGCTTAAATACCAAGTTTAGAATACTAAAAAAATAGAATTTCCGCTGGGAGGACCGCAAATTGCGGTGTAGAGGAAAGCAAACTGCGTCCCCCTTACTTTAGCCCCTGATCTCCGTCGTGCCTTGCGCTGGATACTTCAGTCAGACCATAAATTGCGTCCCTGGACCACAATTTGCGTCCTTAGACAAATTTCTTCAATTTCTTCTTCTTTCTTCTCTAAGATTTATCCCTCTTCATCATAGCTATCATAAATCAACAAGTATCCTTCCATTAAGCTCCAAACACCTGAAATCAATGATATACACAAAGTAACTATATTCTAGATGATAAATCACATAAAAATATAGAATTAATCACATTTAAACACAATTAACCACTCACTCATCACATTCCCACACTTTACCTTTGCTTGTCCCAAGCAAATACTCTAGTGCAACACTCCAACATACTTTAACAAAAACGCCTAAACATCCTCAACCAAGTGTTAGCTAAGGTCCAAGGTTATACCCGATCCACAAGACTTACAACATTCAATAGATTTACAACTTAGCAAGCACATGATTTATATTTCTAAACAATGAATTGCCTAACCAAGCCTACCAGGCTGTTTAATTTCCTACTTGCATGCATTCATATTGCTCACAATGTTTCACTCCACTCGGCTTGTATCTGGATTAGCAAAGATGCGCTAATATATCTGTAAACGCTCAGACCAACAATGAAACACATTATCATAAGTTTGTAAAGTAATCAAGTCTCCACCAACTAACACATAACCATACACACATCAAGAGGTCTTAGAACAAGTTGTAATGTTAGGCTTGGGTTAAGGTGAGGATTAAGGATTTTTAGTGGCGGAAGCGGTGAAACCTAAGTTCTAAGCTATTTATTACATCAACAAGAACTTTGAGCTGAAAGTTGGGTTTTTTTTATCCCAGATAACTAACTACTTCTCTCTTTCTTTTTTTTATTCCTTTTTTTTTCTTTTTTTTTGGTGCTCGTATTTGATCATTTTGATCTAATAGTAGCTTTTTCTGTTTTTTTTTTTTTGACTTTTTTTCTCTTTTTTTTTCCATTGAAAGTAGAAATCTACATAGCAACTACTTAGCTTCAAACTTAACTAGATTTCACCGCACAGGTTTATGACGTAAAAGGCTAAAGGCTAAGGGGTTTTATGCGGGCTAACAAGTGAAATGGTAAAGGCACAAAGTGGCTACTAATGGTTGATGTTTCGGGTAGGGGATATCAAAGAATAGGCTAAGTAAGTGGCTAATCATATTGCCTCTATCATATGTGTGCAAGTTACGGTTCATGGTCTCGATATGTATATACTTTGCAAGTTCTAAAATGTAGCAACACTATGGTCACAAAGAAATCAATCAAGTGATGTAATCTCAACATGTCTAAGGCTCAAAACTCACAAAAACGGTGGAATAGGGTAAAAAAATGTGAAACATGCAAATCCTTCCACTAAACAGCTTGCTACCCTTAGTTAGGCATTTCTACATACTTTTCATGAAAGCACTTGCTAAGTCTACTTTATCATGCAACTTAGGGGCTGTTTGGTAGCCTCTTAATGGGCTTAAGAGGTTACCTCTTAATGGAATCATTAATAGTCTTACGGAGGAGAAGAGAGAAGAATGTGACTTGTGATGGCATTAAGAGGTTACCTCTTAATCATTCAGCATCTCTTAAACCTCTTATTCATTCAGAGGCACCATTAAGAGATAACATCTGAATGACCATTAAGAGGCTACCAAACAGGGCCTTAAAGAATCAACCATGACTGAGGACCTCTACTTATACACCGGCAAGTCTCGAATTGACGAATTACATTGAAAAGATTCATTTTTGTGCACACATAGAGATTTACTTTAGGATCAAAAAATTTCAATTTTTACAAAAAATTACAATTTTTCCCCTCCCCACACTTGAACTATACATTGTCCCCAATGTATATGTTTAAAGCTAGATTACAAGTGCGATATAGGGATCCTTTTCAAACCAATTCGAAAATCATGCCTAATCGACCATTTTCACCCCAAGATGCCACCACTAATATAAAGAAACAAACATGCATTCCCAATTGTTCCCCCAAGTACAAAACACTAACAAGAAGCACACCACACTTAAAAATAAAAAAACAAAAATAAAAAGAACAAAAATAAAATAGTTCAACACATAAAAATAGTTAAAGATAGAGCAAGCACATGGACCTGATCAATGTTCGACGAGTGCTACTGAATGTCCTCATCATTATATGGCCGCCTCGGGAGCGGTGGTCTGTAATATCCCTCCAAAATTTCGAAATCTCCACCCCTGGAATCCCCCAAACTTCCCCACACTTGGGTGTTGCTATGATGATGAGAACTACAAACACAAACACAAACACACAAATATTAAAAGAAATAAACACAAGACAACATAACTCACTTTCGTAGGAATCATGGTTGCATTTAGCGTATGCAACAAGCCTTTTAAACCACTCGATAGCTCGAGTGGACGAGTTGAGTCTCGTGAGGGTTTCTAGCGAACATACCCACAAAGTTCTCGGGTTGCCTCCCAGTTTAGCGCTAAGTTTTAGGTCTTCAGCCAGACCATACCTGATGTGGAGCTTATGGGGGTAGGAATACATACTCGCTTCCAAAAGTACCTTTACCGGCTTGGTTGTTGACGATCCATCTCATATCTTGTTGTGCCCCACCTTCTGCATCAAATTCATCTCCTTCTTCTCTCATCTTCACAGCTCCTTCGCTATCGTATGCATACTTGACCTGTTTAGGTGGTTTCTTTAGCTTAGTTGGTGATTGAGATGAATTTGTCTCCGACTTAGGGTAGATTGTTGAGCTCTCCACCCGCTGCATCACTGAGGGTTTCACCTTTTGAGCTTTTGTGTCTCTATCTACCTTCTCCTTGGTTTCAGACTCCATTGACACATCTTCCGGCTTCAACCTATTAAGCAAACAACATTTCTCGTTGGTGTCCCCCTCATTTATAGTAGGAGGACACCTGTTAGCAACAAGTAACTTTGAAGACTTAGTTTGAGCCGAATAAGTAAAAGAATTTGAAATCATATCTAAATTTAACTTACGGTTCCCAAATGACATGCTCACTGTGCTATCTCTGCAGTTAATCTAAGCATTTGCTATTGCCAAGAATGGTCTTCCCAATATGATCATCGGTTGCCTCTGCTTCACCGTAGGTGCATAGTCAAGCACCAGAAAATCTTTAGGGTAGTAAAACTCTCCAACTTTGACTGCTACACCCATCAAAATCCCCCGCGGCCGTTTATGTGTAAAATTCGCTAACACCACACTCGTATTAGTTTCTTGTAAAGGACCCAAATCATACCGGTCATATACGCTTCCTGGTAAAATACTAATGTTGGCTCCACAATCCAACATTGCTTGATCGGTCTTGAATTCCCCAATTTCAGTTGGGATGAGGGGTGATCTAAACTCACTATCCTCTTCCACATCACTCACCTCATCATCTTCGGATGTACCCACTGCACCAATTTGCACTGTTCTTGTGGTCTTCACACTCTGATGGGACGGGTTGGTCATTGTGTCACTAGGAAGCTTACCTTTGTTTGCCTCACCATTAAGCTTTGCTACTTCTTCAGCCAATTGAGACATTTGTTTTGCATAAATCGCCCGGTCTTTATCTGCTTGTTGTTTAAACCCTCTCATCATCTCCACCATCTCATCCATTTTAGATTTCGTTGTTTCTTCTCCAACTGTTACTTGAGGTTGCTGTTGAGGCTTGATAAGAACCTTGGCCTTGTTGAGGTTGGTAGTTTATGGGAGCACCCTGTTGTTGCCCTTGTTGGCTTCTTCCCTAATTAAACCCACTTCTCTGGTAGCCTCCTTGATTATACTGTGGTTGAAGGTTCTGGTTATACTGAGGACCTTGAGATGAACCTTGGAAGGTTGGGTTCAATTGGTTTGAGGCATTCCCATATCGAAAATTTGGATGATTTCGAAGGGTTGGATGGTACATGTTATTTTTGAAAGCATTGAACATTTCTTCATCACTGCTTGACATGTTAACCTCCGCAGTTTGGGGTGATTGAGATGGACAGTAGGCAAAAGAATGCCCTATCTCATTGCATCACTCACACACTTCATACCCTTGGTTGACATTTGCAACCTCTTTCACCCCGGTTTATTCAAGTTAGCCATTTGACGCTCGAGTGCAGCCAATCTGTTTGTGGAATCTGAGTCATTTGCTGCCTTCACCGACACTGATCTTGCTTTCCTACTTGCTGAAGCTTGGGCTTTTGAACTCTTACTCAATCTTTCCAATTGAGCCCAATCTGCATCTGCATGATTCGTTAAGAAGGTGCCATTGCACGTTGAATTAACATACCTCATTTCCTACGGTGTCAACCCATGATAGAACGCATTCACGAGCTCCCATCTATCTATGCCATGATGTGGGCATGACCTCAAGAGTTCCTTGAAACGGGTAAATGCATCATACAAAGTCTCCCCAGTTTGTTGTTGAAATGTGCGGATAGCAGTACGCAGCTCACTTGTTTTCTCCCTAGGGAAGTACTCATTCAAAAAGATTTGTTGCATCTCTTGCCATGTTCTGATGCTTGCAGATGGTAAGGAGTTAAACCATTGCTTCGCCCTATCCTTTAATGAAAAACTGAATACTTGCAGCTTGACCTCATCCAAGGTAAAACCTTGTCCTCCCATTGTACTACATATAGTATTAAACTCTATAAGGTGCTCATAAGGCTCTTCTGTGGCTCCTCCTCTGAAAGTAGGAATAGATGCAAAATATGCCGGTCTAACCTCAAATGACCGACCATTTCTATGAGGGGTAACTATGGGAGACGGGTTCTCCATGACCATTGGCCTAAAATGAATATCAACCCCTCCGACAACTGGTACCTGCGGATTATAGTACCCTCCGCCGTAATTGTTGAGTGGCGGTTGAACATTTCCATACCCTCCTTGACCATAGTGTTGTTGTGGTGGATACAGAGGGTATTGTTGTGGGAAATACTGTGGTTGAACAGGGGGATATTGCTGATGAAAACCTTGTTGATAACCATAGTTATACCCTTGTTGTCCACCCCTATAATCTCCTTGAAAATTCTGATGGACTTGATTCTCGAACCCTGGTGGACCCATGTCATCATCCCCGTCATCTCTATCACTATCATACGAACCCTGCTGACTAAACCTGTCATCTTGATTGACTGCCTCATATTCAAACATGGGTGGCATGTTGGGGTTAGCGTTTAGGTATTGATTAAGTGGGTGTTGTTGGTTTTGATTCTGGTTATGGGGTGGTTCAGGGTAAGGGGCACAGTAGTGCTCCGCACCTTGGTATTGAAATTCCTCTGGTTGATTAGGGGCAACACGAAATTGAGGTTGAGGGGGTGGAACTGGTTGTTGGTTTTGAGGGACTTGGTTGTTTGGTGGTTGTTGGGGATTTTTGTCTTGGTTTTGGGGTTGGTCTTGGTTCTGGTTCCCCTGGTCTTGTTGAACTTGACCTTGGTAATGGAGGTCATCATCTTGGTTTTCCATTTCTGCAGACTGTGTTGTTGATGGCTCGTTGGCTGCTTCTTCGAAGGCTTGTGAAATTGGGGTTCCTGTTAACCCTGCTCGATGAAGCAAACGGTTGTGCCTTGCTGTTCTCTCTATCTCTGGATCGTAAAATTAAGCGGTGATGTCTTCCTCGAAAAACGAGTACGCATGCAACCTGTCACCTGCACACTTAACACACCAAGCGTAACACGTATGGGAGAGAATAGCAAACAAAGAAACTAAGCAGTTAAACACGAAAAACTAAAAGTAGAAATCAAATGAGAATTTGCATGCACCAAGCGCACAATCTCCCCGGCAACGGCGCCAAAATTTGATCAGCGTCGAAGGTACCGATCAAAAATAGAAGATTTGTGATCCTATTTACCTTATTAGATAGGGTAAGCAGGGTGTCGAACCACGAAGAGTTTGTGGTTGGTGATGTTGTCCAATTGATTATCTTACTAACTAAATTAAAAACTACGAAGTGAAAAAGTTGATTATTTGGTTTGGTTTTGAATTTAGAAAATACTAAGCAAGCAATTGCCGAAAAACGTGAATTTGAATTGAAATTAGGTTTTAAAAACTTATGGAGAGAAGATGATCCTCTCCAGGTTTAAGCTTAGGTAATATAGATTGCACCTGATTGATTACTAGGAAACCTTATGAGGGACTGTGCGAATGTTTAATCTTGTGAAAATGTGAGGACTAACTTAATTGGTCAGAACGTGCACATCAACAAATCCATTCATAGTTAAAGGCTATGGCGTGTGAGTTCTTTACAAGGAGAAAACCAGACTTGTCTTACCAACTAAAACAATCCTAGGATGTAAAGAACCAAGAAACAATCCATAAATCAAAAGCTCCACACCCGGAGAGAATCACGGGTGGATTAGCTACTCATATTCATAATTAAAACAAAATAACTGACCGAATTCAATAATCGAAACATGAAAATCTGCTAATCTGGAGGCGTTCTTGGTGCAAAATTCGTCTCCCCAGAGGTCAAAAACGGCTGGCAAAAGATAAAAATACGTAACCCTAATGTTTGCTTAAATACCAAGTTTAGAATACTAAAAAAAAATAGAATTTCCGCTGGGAGGACCGCAAATTGCGGTGTAGAGGAAGCAAATTGCGTCCCCCTTACTTTAGCCCCTGATCTCCGTCGTGCCTTGCGCTGGATACTTCAGTCAGACCACAAATTGCGTCCCTGGACCACAATTTGCGTCCTTAGACAAATTTCTTCTTCTTTCTTCTCTAAGATTTATCCCTCTTCATCGTAGCTATCATAAATCAACAAGTATCCTTCCATTAAGCTCCAAACACCTGAAATCAATGATATACACAAAGTAACTATATTCTAGATGATAAATCACATAAAAATATAGAATTAATCACATTTAAACACAATTAACCACTCACTCATCAGCTAGCACCTAGATCTAATGCAAGGAAGCATTTTTAATAACATTCATGCATCAAGATACAATCTTTATAACTAACCATGCAAGATTTATCATCAACATCATCATACACCAACTTCCACGCATAGAATCAAATCTTTAGCATTATGTAACCTAGATCAAGACATATCATCTCATGTAACACTCAGATCAGCCCTAAACTTAACATAAAAATCAAATCTGGATGCATAAAACTCAAGTTAATCAAGAACCAACATACCAACACAAAGGATGAATATGGTGATGATTTTGAGCTTAGATCCACTCCAAATGACCAAGATTCTTCAAGGATTTGATGTATGAGGATGGAACAGCAAGAAAAAAGGCTGAAGGTATGTTTAGGGTGGAAAAATGAGGGTTTAATGGGGTTAAGTTGCTTAAATACCCAAAAATTAGGGTTTTCACCAACCTGATGGTCGATACGGACCACAGGGAGTGGCGGGGGGGGGGGGAGGACCTACGGTCCCCAAGGCGCCCTATGCAGCTTCCTTTTGGTCGGTTCCCTTATTCGCGCTCTCGGTTCTTCGTTATTTGGCGTTTCGACTATGTTTTTCTCCGTTTTTCTCCGTTTTTCCCATTTATTCATTCCCCATTATATTAATCACAGTTCAACCCAATAAAAATGAATATAAACATGCCATATATTAGAATACGATCAAACACTTAATTTCACATAACACGTTTTTCAGACAACGTGCTATTCGTATCACTTTTTTATTAATCAGCAAGGTTTCGAGACTCAACTTTGTGTGTGATGTTTTGTGATAAAATCTAGAGATACTAGACATAATAAATCCCTAATTGACATTCCAAAGTTCAAATTTGAGTCTTCTCGGTAATTATGAAAATCGCATGAAAAACCGTAACTTCCAATATTTGCGTTTTAACCATCCAATTACTTAAAAAATCTATCAACTAAATTCTTTGCTTTGGAAAAATAATTATGAAATGTCCAAAACCACTATTCGGAAACATAAATTAGTGAGTACCTAAAATCCTTCCGGTTTTCGTTAAACCGAAGATCCGAAATGTTTGAAAATTAAAAAAAACAAGTCAGGTTTTGCATGTGGGTCGAAAGCGCATGTTACGTTTCACAGCTTTGAACCATCAGCTTTGAGTAGAGCCGGCAAAACAGGTCTAAACATGTTATACATGTCAAACACGATACGAGATGATTAACACGGGTACTAAACACGAACACGACACGATTAACTAATTGTGTCATTTTCTTCAAACAGGAACACGAACCTGTTAATAAACGTGTTACACAACACGACCAGGTTTAGACACGATTAATATCCTTAGAACGAAAACCAAAAATAAATTAACGACTATAAAACGAAAAGAGTTGACGAATTTAAAGAATTTGAGTTATCAAAGTTGATAGGGTGGTGAATATCAAAAGGTTAAGATAGAAATCTCAAAATTATAAAAGAACTTTAACTTTTAGTATGCATTTAATTATTTTAAAATATTATTAAATCATAAACATGTTTAATCGTGTCATAAACAGGTTAGATAATGTGAAACCTGTTTAGACACGATTTTTATTGTGTCATAAAATTGTCGATATGTTTATGACACATAAAATATGTTTAACTTAAAGCCAAACATTATTAACTCCATGTCGTAACGTGTCGTGTTAACACGCCCGTGTTAGAAATTGTTAGCCTTAACTTTGAGCATCGATATTTTATTAATCATAGCTCCGTTTTGAACGTGGTTTGGTGTGTTGGAAAACCCTCACAATGTACTTTACAAACCTAGAAAATACCAACTACATTAACCTTTTATTTCAAAGTTGACAAAACTCAATTTTACAACTTAATAAAAACACATTTTTTACTATTTTATTCCACATTTTCCAATAGTAACGACTTATGATACGTGAATAAAAGTCTTTGTTGGTGTTATGTTTATAAGAAATGAAGTAATGAAACCGAAAGGATAGAGGGAAGTTGGAGGAGGTCGGTGGATGGAAATAACTATGTACAATATTTGTGTCCTTCTCTGCAGGCACCCTTTAATTTGTCCCATCAATGACATTAATTGCCATCATGATTACTGTGGTCCAAATTTGAAAAAACTCGTAGAACTGATATCAGAAATCGAATATAAACACTAATTGAAGCCGGTTATATATATACTTTTTGTTATGTACAACTATTCTACTGGTAAACCATTTAATTTGTCAGGATTTATTTTTAAAGGCAACAAGTGTCATGAAGCTCATAGGTACTTACACCAGTCGAGCTTATTCTAAATAAAACCATTTTCGTGAGTGGTCGGATGATAAAACTCAAAAGCTCAGGGATCGAACTTGTGATCTCTCATTTTTAAATCTTCTTTCATCGCAGTAACCACGGAGACCTTCAAAAGAAGAAGTACCAATTAAATGTGAAAATATAATTGGAACAAATGCCCATTGGTATAACCCGGTTAGATAATACAACTTTTGGTCTATCATTAATGTCTGGTTTGATTCTTGGTTTAACACTTTGTTTAAGTTCTTAATTATGAAGATATATAGTAAATGTTACCAACGAGCAATTGTCTCAATGGTATTTGGGGGAGGATTGAGTTTCTGACTAAGAGGTCAGGGGTTCAATTCTCACAGGGTTTTTTTGGCAATTGGTCGGTTTCCTCCTGAACTGGTGTCCTAGTTGGATGCAGGGTTCTACGAGTTTCTCCATAGTGGACGTGACAGTCACTGTCACACTAGAAGTAGAGATGATCGGGTAGGTGTGTAATACCCCCGTCAGTAAACTGAAATCGTCGTTAAAAAAGATATATAGTAAATGTTGTTCCTGATAAACAAAAGCTTATGACTTTTGAGTTTAAATTTTGCGGTTTGCGGAATACAACTTATGATGATTTTCTTGATAAGACCTTCGAGTGTTCTTCTAAGCGGCGAATATTGCTCATCAATAGACTAATTTTACAGATTTATTGCATGTTTACAAGTCGTGAAATAAGAGAATAGATGACTAAAGGTAAATATATCGTTGTACAGTGGCGAAACTTGAAAAAAAATCCGAGAGGGCGTGGCTCAAAAATTCTACTGAGGGGGTGATACTCAATACATCCGAGGGGGTGATATTCAATACATATAAATTTTTCTACATAAAATCGTGAAAATAGGTACTCTAGAACCACTACTATTTATAGATTTATAATATTATATTTTTTATTTAAAGATATTATATAATAACTAAAAAGGCTATGCCGATAATACACATAAGATTCTATTTTACTCCTTACTTTGAAAAGTTCTTCGGTTTCTGATGCGTAGAATACAATAGTTTAAGTATTAGTTTTATATTGTCCTATTTATATATACTTATATTTCTCCTCTGAAGTCTAAATTGATATGAACGGGTTTATAGCTTAATGGGTGGTGTAGCGCACTGGTTAGACACATTTGTGAGACAATCGACAAGAGTTCATCCCCGTTCATGATGTTAGATACATTCATTCCATTCT
>JBCNJP010000025.1:73458483-73474538 GCA_039602395.1 Deinandra increscens subsp. villosa
TGTTTCAATTAATTAGTAGTTAATTTTTTAGTTCAGTGGGTGCTTGGGACCCCTAAACTCTACATAAATTCGCCCCTGGTAAGAGATATCCTTTGGACACTGAAGGTGTATAGCACCTCCAACTCGCACTCGTACATGCGTATGAGCGCAATGTGACGCTTTATGTTTTTGGCTTCTCCGATGGGTGCGCGGGGTTGGCGCCTGTGTAGACGTACACAGGAGCGGACCAGCATGCTGGCTGGCATGGACGCTAGTGCGGAGTGCGGGTCTCAGTGACTTGAGCACAAGGGTGTATAGCACCCCAACTCGCACATGCGCATGGGCGCAATGTGACGCTTTGTGTTTTTGGCTTCTTAGGTGGCGCGCAAGGTTGGTGCCCAGTGATAGGTTAGCTGCGGCCAGACCGGGACCGGGCCCCAGTCGGTTTTTGCTCAGTAGTGTAAAATTATACCCATTCAGTCTAGAAAAAAAATTATATACATAGTCTGGCTCCATCTTCTTTTTTAATTAAAACATTTTATGTACTGAGTCGGCCCCTCTCTGGTTTAGAATAAAAACTGTTGTATTCGTACTGCATAACTATACTAGTTATACTTATGTGCTTATGTGAACTCACCAACATTAGTTGACACTTGCTCTTATGCATGCTTTGCAGGACGCTAGGAGAATCTGATTTTTGGGCACCTACGTTGGCTAAAACCTTTTATTTTAGGAATTGGTTTTCAAATCTTTTTAACTCGAACTGGTATTTACTTATCGGGCGCTTTCTTGCGCAACTTGACTTTTATGAGCTTCCGCTAAACTTTAACTCTGGTTTGATATTTCCCGTTTGGAAATATATTTACAATTTGAACCCTTAACTTGTGTTTGATGTAACTAATGACTCGGGTCCTGGTCTGGATCACACCCCACACGGTAAAACTCCGTTAGTGGAAATTGGGGGTGTGACATTAATTAAGTCCAAAGCTTACAATATTTCTAAGTTTTAGATCCAAATTAAAAGACAAAAATGCCCCTACGTGAGAGGCACACGAAGGAGTTAACGAGATTGTTTAACGGTCGTTACTGGAAAAGAAAAGGGACATGCAATTTTTTTTTAAAATGACATAATTAGTAATTATTGAATTTTAAGGACAACGTCATTAATTTACTCCTTATTTTATTATTATTTTTTTCTCTTTCTTATACACTCACAAAACTTAGAGGGACCTCTATATTCAAAGAAATTACATTAACAAAACTTTAAATTTTAAAGATAGAGATGGAGATGAAGATTCTAATAAACATTTACAATATTGAAAGACTCTAAGTTTAGTAGACGGAGATAAAGATAAAGAACATATTACAAACGTTGTCGTATATCGCTAAACTCAATCTGAAACCGTAAAATATTATTTATTTTAAAATTTTAGTTAAACTTTAGAGAAGACCCGAATTGTGAATGTCGTTGATGGACAAATTAAATTGTGACAACCGGCAATTTCCCAGGTTAACCCCGTTAACAACTTGTATTATATTCTGATAACGTCCGTTACTTCAGTTAACTAGAATAGTTACACGAACATTGCACATGAGTCTAGACATCGGTTAACTAACTTGAATAATTATAACTTATAATTTTATATAAATTATATTTTATGATTTCACGAAAACGTTTTGTCATTTTATCTGACGAGTATATTTATTATTTTATGTGATATATATATATATATATGTATATATACACATGTTGCTTTATGATTTTATGTGACGACGCGTCACGTAATCGCTCGAACGTTTTTATAATGTTATTGGAATTTTAAAGCTTATAGTTATGTGTAGCATATATAGGTTTATATTTTATAGACGACGTTCGTTAAAATATGTCTTGGCATACACTCGTACTTTCACCGTAAAGTTATCTTCGTTAACTCCGTCAGTGAGTTCGTTAATATTTTTAAACTTTGAGGGGCCAAATTTGTAATTTCCTAAGCTTGTATTCTAGTTAACAAACCTGGAGGGACCACTTATGCATTTACCAAAACTTGATCTCTCTATATGTAATGTCATGAGGGACTGCTATTGTCAATTCCCTAAAGTCCATTTGAACCATCGGAGGTAACCGACGAACCCTCCACTTTCCGGTTTCCTTCACGGCACTTTAAGCCGACATTTAATCTCGCCAGTTACGAATATCACTCTCCTGATCAAACACAAAAAAAAAAACTGAACTACAATCATTTTACATCATCATCACCGTCTCCCTCTCGTTTCTTTTAACAACGCATACCACCACCGAACCGCGAGAAGATTCCGACCACCACCCCGAGTTCTAAGCTCGATCCCGTCACAGCCTTCACCACGTATGTTTCTGTTTCCGGATCAGTGTGGGCGTTTCCGTTTGGCGTTACGAATCACCGACAGCGATCACAACGGTGTTTGCAGACATCACACAAGAGGATTTCAGAGTCGGGTTTGAATCGCCAACCGAGTTCACCGCCATCGTTCGTGTTCGGAGTTTGTTATACAACGCAGGTAATCCGAGAAACTCACTTTAGTCGATTGTATGGTTAAAAAAATAAAATAAACCTCAAGTTCGTTCCCTGCAAATCTGGTTTTTAAAAAAAAAATGACGACGGGGATATTAGGGTTTAGAATGGAGAAGAAGACTGGACTGCGCATTATGTTAAATATTTGATTGACTGGTTTAAAACCAAACTTAAGAGCCAGCCCGATGGCCAAGCTCACTGCTTCCAAACGAGTGGTCCCTGGTTCGACCCTCCCCAGCAGCGTTTTGTTTTTGTTGTTGTTGTTTTGGTTCTGATTTCTGAAGCAGTTTCTATTACACTGTTAGAACAAAAGATTTATGGTCGGTATCCAGACACAAACCCGCCGCTGCCCTAGTGGCTACGTCGTTGCTTTCAAAATCAGAGGTCACGGGTTCGATACCCGTGAACCCCATTTATGTTGTTATATTTCTTTTTAGTGAAATTAAACATCAATTGTTCTACAACTCAAAACTACTATTACATGTCTATAAAACCTTGACTCGTGAAGCTTTCATCGACCCCGTTAGGATACTCAATAAATTTTTATGTTATGAAAACATTATAATTTAAATGAACTAAAATTTTATAGTCTCATTATTATTAATAAACTAGTTTTTAAACATAGAAATATGTATATATATATATATATATATATATATATATATATTATATACGTTCTAAAGATTTTCTTTAAACTCCCGAAATTTTGACTCGGCATCTAAATATATATATTGGACGTTTTATTTTTCATAGTTTTCACTACACCTCGATATTTATATTCATGAACATATATGTTTACCCGATCATCTCTACATTTATTATATGGAATAACATACGCACATTGATTTTCGTAAATCTTTCTGTCCTTGATTTAACGTCATTCTTGACCGCTTTCGAACAAAGGATT
Organism: Deinandra increscens subsp. villosa; assembly: GCA_039602395.1. Taxonomy (NCBI): domain Eukaryota; kingdom Viridiplantae; phylum Streptophyta; class Magnoliopsida; order Asterales; family Asteraceae; genus Deinandra; species Deinandra increscens. The sequence goes on from JBCNJP010000025.1 coordinate 73,461,919, forward strand.
TTCATCACGTATTGAAATTGTCACATGCGTCATATCTGGAATTATTTGATATTATTACCGTCGTCTAGGCTATGTTACTCATGTATGTAAAATCGATAGGTGCTCGGTAACTACACAAGACTCGGAGTCTTACTAAATCGTAGCAGCGCACCCTAAGGTGAGTTTCACAACCTTTACGTTACGTCCGGTTTTGGACGATAACACACGCAAACACGTTACACCCGGGTTAGGGTGATAATACGACAACGTTTATGTATGATTAAAGTAGAAATCCAACATATATCACATGTTCACGTAAAATGCTTATCTTTGAAAGTCCTTACTTATCGAACCGTTAATAGTTTATAGCGAGGGGATATTGGGTAGTACTACTGGGGTCTGACAAACCCCACTCAGCGGGCACGAGATGCACCACCCGACTGGCGGTCGGACTGAGGACAATGTCAGCCTAAACTTACCGTGATCGAGTAGACACGGGGAAGGCAAACCACGTAAGGAATTATTCCTACAACTAATTGGTCAGCTTCGGTTGCGAACGTTTTAGTGACATGAACTTAGGCTCGCTACCTACGATATGGATTGTACTGTTAATATACATGCTTATATACGAATAAAAACTGTTGTATTCGTACTGCATAACTATACTAGTTATACTTATGTGCTTATGTGAACTCACCAACATTAGTTGACACTTGCTCTTATGCATGCTTTGCAGGACGCTAGGAGAATCTGATTTTTGGGCACCTACGTTGGCTAAAACCTTTTATTTTAGGAATTGGTTTTCAAATCTTTTTAACTCGAACTGGTATTTACTTATCGGGCGCTTTCTTGCGCAACTTGACTTTTATGAGCTTCCGCTAAACTTTAACTCTGGTTTGATATTTCCCGTTTGGAAATATATTTACAATTTGAACCCTTAACTTGTGTTTGATGTAACTAATGACTCGGGTCCTGGTCTGGATCACACCCCACACGGTAAAACTCCGTTAGTGGAAATTGGGGGTGTGACATTAATTAAGTCCAAAGCTTACAATATTTCTAAGTTTTAGATCCAAATTAAAAGACAAAAATGCCCCTACGTGAGAGGCACACGAAGGAGTTAACGAGATTGTTTAACGGTCGTTACTGGAAAAGAAAAGGGACATGCAATTTTTTTTTAAAATGACATAATTAGTAATTATTGAATTTTAAGGACAACGTCATTAATTTACTCCTTATTTTATTATTTTTTTTTCTCTTTCTTATACACTCACAAAACTTAGAGGGACCTCTATATTCAAAGAAATTACATTAACAAAACTTTAAATTTTAAAGATAGAGATGGAGATGAAGATTCTAATAAACATTTACAATATTGAAAGACTCTAAGTTTAGTAGACGGAGATAAAGATAAAGAACATATTACAAACGTTGTCGTATATCGCTAAACTCAATCTGAAACCGTAAAATATTATTTATTTTAAAATTTTAGTTAAACTTTAGAGAAGACCCGAATTGTGAATGTCGTTGATGGACAAATTAAATGGTGCCTGCGGAGGACACAATACATTTTTTACAGGTTATTAGCATATCTGATCATCTCTATTTCCCAAGTATAGGACCTAAAGACCACTATCAGAAGAAAACCCGTCATAGTTGAGAAAACTCTTTGACCTAACCTAAACCCTTTATTTTTTTTATCACAGATATGACTTAAACTTTAGACCTCATTATTTTAATATTTTTAAATGTTTTACCTCAACCATTAACATCGAACATTAGCTAATAACACATCACATATAATAGACTAGAATAATTACAAAGTTATTTGTATTTTAGTTATTTGTATAGGATTTACAGTTATTTATATAGGGTTTTGTATATGTTTTATAAAGTAAACCATTTACAAATAATTAGACTAATAATAAATTACTTTACAAAGTAATTGTTAGTCTATTAACATAGATGTTGATTGAAATTATTTCCATCGACCGACCTTGTCCAACTTCCCTCTATCCTTTCGTTTTCATTACTTAATATCTTATAGACAAATAACGACCACTAGAACACCAACCAAGACTAGAACCACTTTATTTCTTATTCACGCATCATAAGTCGTTACAAATCAAGTAGCTAAACCGAATAATAAAGTCCTTAAAAAGAAACTATAGTCAAAGTGTAATGAGTTCAAATCTTATAAGATATAGAGATTGTAACATTTTATAATAGCTAAAAATTTAAGCGTTGTTGTTATAGGAAAAGAAGTAATACGGTACATATATAAGGGAAACTAAGGTAGTGTTTTTTTTCTCAAAAAGTTTTTTCTGTCCTCTTATGTTTACGCGTTTTATTTTTGTTGACTTCTATTAAGTCTCTACATTTTTTAAACAATCGTATCTTTTACATACGACGTTATCTTTTTTTCTAATTACGCGTTTCATTTTTTTTAAACAAAACAAACGTTTTTATCTTGAAGTCATGTACAATATTGCTATATAAAATTAAAAGAAAATTATCTTTTGGGTTTATAATGCGTCATTGTGTCTATTTGATCGTCATAGTGTCTTTTGCTAGTTATTAAAATAAATTTATCTAATACATAAACACAATATCAAAATAACATGAAACGCGTTTTAATATTACACAATGATCTGATACATAAGACACAATGTTCTGAACATAAGACACAATGTGACTTTATATTATTTTTTTAAAAAGAAAGACACAATAACCAACATAAAGACACAATTATAAGTAAAAAGACACAATGACACAATAGAAAACTCGAAGAGTACTTATCTTATTTTATATATAGTAACGCTATACGCGTTTCAAAGACAAAAACACTCGTTTTTATGATAGAAGTTTAAAAAAATATCATGTAAAAGTTATAGAGGTTTATAAAAATAAGTAAACTTGATAAAAATTTAATAATAATTGTTAAGACTAAAATGCTCCTCATTAAAAAAAATAAAAAAATAGATATAAATAATCCCAACTATTGGTTGTTGGATGAAAATAACCCTAAGTAAATTTTTATACATAAACAGTCTTTTCTTTTTACGCTAATTTTCTAATAATCTTTTCCGTTAAAAAACTAACTCCGTTAGTTTGTGATGACGTGGCATCTGATGTGGAGTCCTAGTCACCAGATTGAGGGGGTAAATTGTAAACTTCTAAACCTAAGGATTTATTTTATCATTTTAGTAATTTATTACTTAACTTTTTTTTCTTTCTCTCTTTTTTTAAATCATTTAAGATTTATAACAAATACCCCAAACACCCCCTTTCTTCTTCCCCTAATTTCTGCAACCCCTCACCACCGAACAACCGACGACCTCGTTTAACCCTTCTTCTCCGATCAACCGGCGACCTGGTCTCCTCCGTCAACCATCCGATCTCAGTGACCACTCCCTATCCAATCAACCGGCGACGCCTGGTCTCCTCCGCCAACCATCCGATCAATCGGCGGCGGCGCTGTTCTGCTCGAATTCAAGCGGCAGAGATAACCATGAGCTCGCCTAGCACAGTGGTTTCTCCTTCCCGTTCGTTTTTTGTTTGAATTCGAAGCCGTCCCGAGCTCGATTTTGGTTTTGAACCTCTTCAATCTCTGGTAAGAATTCCTGATTTGGGGTTCTGCTCGATGTTCTTGATGGTATTTTGGGGTTCTGCTCGTCTTCACCGGATCACCTACTCCGCTGTTGGTCGGCTTATTAGGGGCCACAGACACCGTCGTGAACCTGGGATGAGGAGAAGAGGAGAGGGATGAGGAGGTGTGACGGAGAGAGCCGTGAACCAGGGTTAAGGAGCAGAAACAATGGTCGCCTAGAAGATGGGGTTTGGGTGTTGCTGGTGAAAGGTGGGTCGGAGCCGAGATTGCCTCGTCGAGGGTTTGGTTGCCGTCAGAGGGATTTTGACAAAGAAGAGAGTGACAGGGAGGGGGTTGGGGATTTTAACAAAAAAACCTTTTGGTTTAGAAATTACCAAATTACCCCCTCAAACTTTTAAAGTTCACATATTACCCCCCCCCCCCCCAATCTACTGACTAGGATGCCACGTCAACATTTACTAACAGAGTTAGTTTTTTAACGGAAAAAATTATTAAGAAAAACGAGGTTAGGATTATTTTCTACCAACAGCCAATATAGTTGAGATTATTTATATAGGGTGAGGTTATTGTGAGAAGTTTAGTTTGGATAAGAAGGATAAGAAGGAATCATAGCCATTAGATCTTCAATTAAATGAAAATCTATAAATTAAAATTTTCCTGGGTAAATTAATTAGAGAAACTAAAGAAAATAAAAAATTGAAGGGGTATTTTTGACTTTTTATCAAATCCCCCCCCCCTCTTTTTAAACCTTCATAACTTTTAGATACGACATTATTTTTTAAAAATAATTACACCATAAAAACGAGCGCTTTTTTATCTTCAAAACGCGTATAGTGTTGCTATATAAAAAATTAATTTTTTTTTACTCTTTCAATTGTATCAAAATGTTCAGATCATTGTGTCGTTGTGTCATTGTGTCAAAATATTCAGATCATTGTGTCATATTGTGTCAAAATGTTCAGATCATTGTGTCATATGGTGTTAAAAACCGAAACAGTATTTTTTTTTTAATTTTATATATAGCAGCACAATATATATACTTTTGACACGACGACACAATAACACAATGATCTGAACATTTTGACACAATGACATAATGATGTGTCAAAATGTTCAGATCATTGTTTTATATGATGACAAAAACCGAAAGAGAAATTAATTTTATATATAGCAACACTATATATACTTTTGACACGACGACACAATGACACAATGATCTGAACATTTTGACACAATGACACAATGATGTGTCAAAATGTTCAGATCATTGTTTCATATTGTGCCAAAAACCGAAAAAGTATTTAATTTTATATATAGAAACACTATATATACTTTTGACACGACGACACAATGACACAATGATCTGAACATTTTGACACAATGATCTGAACATTTTGACACAATGACAAGAGTAATTTTTTTTCTTCATTTTTTATATAGCAACACTATATGCGTTTTAAAGATAAAAATACTCGTTTTTATGGTGTAATTTTTTTATAAAAATAATGTCGTATGTGAAAGTTATGAATGTTTAAAGAAAATGGGGAAAGTAGATAAAAAGTCAACAAAAGTGGCTAAGACTAAAATACCCCTCATTCTTTTTTTATTAGATTAAGATCAAATAGTTGAAAATCTTTCTTATCCTCCTTACCCAAAACAAACTTCTCATGTGAACCTCTCCCTATTTATATATATTTTTCTTTGAAAAACACATGTCATAGTAGAGGTCTTCTTAACCTCCTTGGAAAACTATTAGTTTTTATTTGAATATTTCTCTAGACTAAAATTAATAAATGATTAGAAATTGTTTTCTTACTTTTTTATTTTCACCTTTTTACTTACTAAATGAAATTTAAAATTTTCAATTTGTAAGATAACCGTATCTAGGTATCCGCTAATCAAACAAGCAAATTTTACTCTTATCCACTAAGGGGTGACAGTATGGAGCTCAGCTCCTCCTCTTCCTCGGTTTCTTTGGCTCAGTGGCTCTTTCAGGTTGCCACTCGTAGTGTTGCGGCTTCTATGGTTGCGGCTATTTTTTTTTTGTGTGTGTTTTTGGCTTAAACTAGTCGTTGGAAACCGAGAGGTTGAGAAAGAAAAATCGTACTGTTGGAAGGATGGATTTTTTAAAGTCTTGGGCTTCATTTATCAAACCACTCCCACCTAAAAACAAGTTTTAGGCTTTAAATTTATCTCTCGAAGTCAAATTGATGTGATATACATCTATTATCTATTGAATGGTTTTTTAAAGCCTTAACTTCTTTGAGAACCATACATCCCTCTAATCAAACTAATTGATCATCTAAAAACCAAAACAACTACTTACACCTAAAACATTAAAAAAATAATACATAAACCTACTCTCTAGAGGTGCAAAAAAAAAACGGTTCCGAAACTGGAATCGAAGAACAGAATTGGAACCGAACCGGTTTGGAACCGTTTTTCAAGGAACCGGTTCGGAACCGAAAAAAACCGGCGGTTCTGAATCGATTCTTCTTTTTGGGCTAGGAACCGGTTTTTATTTGGAACCGGTTTTGGAACCGATATTAGGAAACGCTCGAGTCTTGGGCAACTAGCCGTTACCAATAGCTATATAGCCGTTACAGGTCAATTTTTTACTGTTTGTTTTACCCTTTTTTTCTCCCAATCATCCTCCAAATTGGAATATATGTACTACTCTCATATTAAGGCATATTATCACATTCAAAAACACAAAACCTCATTAAAAAAACACACAAAAAAAAAAAAAAAAAAAAAACTCTTGTTTTGAAACTCTTTTAATGAATTTGGTTTTTACGTGATGTTTAATAAAAACTTGTTGCAAAAAAATAGGTAAAAAAAAACACAGTAGCAAATTTCGTATAAGGTACCGGTTCTTTAGAAACTGGTTTTGGGACCGGTTATTGTGGAACCGGTTTGGAACCGGAACCGAACCGGTGCAACCAGTTCCAGTTTTTTTAACCGAGAACCAAACCGGAACCGGAACCGATTCTATGAAGAACCGGTTTATTTTGCGTTAACTGAAACCAGAACCGATTCCTTGAAAAAACCGATATGTGCACCTCTACTACTCTCTTTCACTTTCTCTGAATACGTTCATTCGAAAAAGTTCAATAAAGATAGCAAACATTAAAACCAATTCATAACTATAAACTCGTTTCATTTCATTCCAACATAGAAACAGATAACACAAGAAAAAGATTTCTAGCGACAAAGTTACGAATAATTATAACTCACCGCTAATCTCCATCCGGATCTTCGGGTTCCGGATCCTTATTCAAGTCGGGTTTCTCCTGAAACCAACAAGTAGTCTTCCGTTCAGACCGAGGTTCACGCGTACCACTCGTATGCAACAACGTACAACTCGTCTCTGCATCCACTCTCGCCCCCACCTCAATCGCTTTCTCCCGGATACACGCCGCCGACATCTCACTCACCGGCCCTTCACCCGCCAACAGCTCCGGGAAATTCAGCCTCGCCGACGGCCCACGGAGGTAGTACAAGGCGGTGTCGTACGCACGCGCCGCCGCGACAGGGGTGGAATACGAACCTAACCAAATTCTCGACCGCTTATTCGGCTCCCGAATCTCCGCCACCCACTTCCCCCACTTCCTCATCCGTATCCCCTTGTACGAAGGTCTCTCGTCGTTCTTCCTCTTCCCCGTTGAGCAGTGGCTGTCGCCGCCGCCGCCTCCGACGACGACGGCGGCGGAGGCGGCGGCGGCGGCGACTCTTCTCTCCTCCTCCATGGAGGAAGAAACAGAGAGGGAAATGAATAGATAGATAATCCAAAAGCACCGACACCTTTTAAACTGTGTGTGTGTGTGTTGCGCACATATACAGCTCGGCGTGTGTATAAAATAATGAATTAACTGAAAAGGTCCAACCGGCCGCCATGAAAAGAGATTGTTTTATGGAGGTGGGGATTGTTAATTCGCTATTTTTTTTTAACGCCATTAGTCTGTTGGTTGACACGTCTCGAAGAAAAGCACGGACATCAGTAGTATTGGCTTTATTTTACTGGTGGAGAGAAAACGCATCATTGTCGATTGTGTGAAAAATCTCATGAGTCAAAGGTGAACATTAAGTCCTTAACCAATGAGGCCATGATTAGATTAGGGTACGTGGTATATTCATGTGATGTTTTTTTTTTGAACGACGAATGTATTAGAAACGACCAAACCTCAAGCAAGATGCTAGAGGCGGCAAAAACAACTTACAATGGGAAAGAAAACCATTCCGATAACATAATAGATCGGGCGTTACATCGATTTGTATACAATAAAAAACTCCAAGACTTGATCTTCATAAACACCCTTGGATCGAAAGTCTTGTATGCTTAAATATGACGTTGTTCCTTTCTCTCCAAATACACCAACATGCCGAAAGGAAAACCGTTTCCACCGCATTGTGCTTCCACGACAGTTTTGGAAACCCTTTAAAAATCTGCAGAATGTCCAAAACAGAAAAGGCAAACACCGGAGGAAGACGACACCATTACGCCACAAAAACCCAAACAGACTCGGTGAATTCACAGCCCGAGTACAAATGTATCACCGACTCCATCTCCTTCTCGCATAAAACACACAGGTCCGATTGGATTTGTATATTACGCCGTAAAAGCGCGTCCTTCGTCGGAAGCCGATTAAGGACAACCCTCCAAGCGAGGATGTTTACTTTCGCCGGCACAACCTTACACCATTGAAACGCCGCCAAGGGTTGTGATCCAAAAAACATGCTGAGTGACCTCCTAAGATTTTGAACAGAGAATTCATTCCCCAGTTCACCTACCCATTTCCATTCACCATTCATAAGCACAATCCTCTCCTGCAAGCAAGTGCCACATCATCCTTGGTGCCACTTAAATAATATGGATGCTACGTTAGCGATGATTGGATTGTAATATCAAATAATATGGATGCGGTATACATGATGTGATATGGTGTGTGATGTTAACATAAAAAATAAAAAGTAAAAAGTACATAGATTATTTTGATTAGACAAAGCCACAAGCATCATCCCTTCCACCTCCCTTCCACGTCGTTATATATTTGGCACCGCCAAGCTGCTGCCATCTTCACGCTATCATCGCGCCATGTTGGAAATGGGTTTGGCGCCGCCAAGCAAGTGCTACATCATCCTTGGTGCCACTTAAAGAAGGGTATACCGAATGCCTTTAATATTTTAAAACCCGCTTTGAATCGACTGGTTCGACCGGTTAAAGCGTCGACCAGAAGCTAAGTCGGTTCAGATGTATCCTTAATTTTTTACCTGATGGTTTTTACGGTTCAACGAGTCAAAACCCGACTCCAGACCGCTAATTGAACTGGTTTTAAAACTTAAGTCTCACACTCACACTAAATGATAAAAATTTGATGCATACAACACTCTAATTTTGTTTGTTTTGGATATATATAGTTTGATTAAAACTTATGCTAATCTTTATTTAAAGTTGTAATTTATTTAGGACTTTATTATTGCTTTTTTTTTGTTGACATTTTGTGTTTGAAGGTTTATAAAGTGTATATTATAAATTTACAGGTTTGAATAGTCAATCCGGTTCGACCTTCCACGTGAACCCGGGTCAATCAGTTGAACTTTGTTTGACACAAGTCCAGTCCGGTTAAAAATCCGGTTTTAAAACATTGTCCCTAATCCTAATTCTGAATGTCATTTAAAAAGATGTTGTCTTAGGGTGTCAGATTTGAAATAAATATCTTTTACGGTGTCAGATTTGATTTGATGATAAAGTTATATAGGTTAGACCATTAGAGTGAAATGTTCGAGTTTTGTTTATGACGAAATGATGTAACTTAGTTTGGTGTAGGTTAGCTAGTCATTAAGAATAACAAATTTTATGGGAAATTTCTAAAATAACCACTTTGACCAAGAGTTTCACAAAATGACCATCGACTTTTTTCACATAAAATAACCCATCCAACACGAACTCCAACACCACTATTCTACTCAAATGCGACTGTATAATAGACCAATCAAAACAAGCCACTGCTAAACTTTTACATGTGTTTACTAATGAACTACATCGTTTTGATTGGTTTGGCATACAAGTTAGATGTTTAACAATGTTATGATTAAAATGTCTCTCCATCATATTTTTTCTCTATCAAAATTTAATCCCAACCATTGATTATACATCAATAACAAATCTAATGGCCTCAAATCATTTTTAGCAATCTTAGGGGCTGTTTAACAAAAAACTTACTGGGTCTAGTAAGCTCTGACTGCTAACCCTGTAAGTGATCAGCCTGTTTGATTTCCCCAAAAAAGCCTCTGACTGAGTTAGTCGTGGCTGATCCATACCCATTTTAGCTTTTACTCAGTCAAGTCAGAGAATTGTCAACTTCTTACTTGGTCATCCATCACCCTTTCTATCAAACACATCCTTATATTTAACGTACTTCTTACGATAATATGACTTTTTTGGTCTAATATCAAACAAGCTACATATCATAATACCGTTGAAGTTAACCTTAATCAGTTTGGATCGTAAAAAACACCAAAGTTGGAGGGGTAAAACAAACAAGGTTATAATATAATTTCGAATGTTTCTGTAGTAAGTTCATCTTTTTTTTTTTAACGTTGTTTAGAACTACTTCTCAAATCTTCAATATCCGAGTGAGCCTTACTAAGACGGGATTGCAACAGTCTATACTGAATTTGACACTTCTAGCTTAACTCACCCAGGAACACCATTAAAGAAGAAATTTTCCAATTGAGAAAACCCCATTTGAGTCAGGTTTTAAACTTGAGACCTTAAGGGGCCGTTTAGTTGTGGAAAACACATGAATTGAGTTTTCCATCTCTAGAAAACACATGAAAATTTTTAAAAACGCGTTCAAATTTGAAAGATGGAATTTTTATTTTCAAAATTAGAAAACTAGAAAACATGTTCAAATCAACTGTTTTCTATTTGTTTTCTATCTCTACATTTCATTAGATTTCCTTACATATAACAAAATCATGTTCATTCGAGTATTCAACAACAGATTCTATCAACGAACGCATTGGAGAAGAAGAAGGCGTTGATCGACATGCCTTGACCAACAACGGAGAGCATCGACGACGCGGTGGAGCAGAAGATTCGTCGACGACGCGGAGGAGCAGAAGATCCGTCGACGATGCGGTGGAGCAGACGGCGATGGAGGTAACTGAGGAGAGGTCGAGCGGCTGTGCGTATAAACCCTAGAAAATGAACGCCCCTTTTCTTTTGTATATGTTCAGAAAACGAAAATAGAAATCAGAAAACAGTAAAAAAAATGTTTTCCATTTTTAGTTAAAATTTAGAAAACACTATTTTCTGTTTTCCCGAAAAACGTTTTCTAAGAAATATACATTTTGAACGCATTTTCTGTTTTCCTTGTTTTCTTGAAAAACGAAAATGAAAAACACCCCCTGTTTTCCACAACTAAACGCACCCCTAAGGATCTTAAGCCCTCAACCATCATTCTTATTTCAGTTCCTCTAGGAACTTGAGAAACTTGGCAGAAAGTTCATCTAGTATTTGAATTTGATTTGTTTATGTCTGATTAGTATTAAAAAGGGTTTTGAGTAGAATTAAGAGATATAACAAAGTTTGTTTACAAACTCATCTTTATCAAAGGGACATCTAAATGGTTTTGAAGGGACAAAGCTGATTAGTATTAAAAGGGTTTTAAGTAGAATTAAGAGATATAACAAAGTTTGTTTACAATCTCGTCTTTATCAAAGGGACATCTAAATGGTTTTGAAGGGACAAAGCTGAAAAATATATGGGCCTCTCTTTATCAAAGTACAAACTTATCTTTATCTTGTCAATTGTCATGAGCCAAGAGCGCAAGAATAATAAACTAAAAGTTTTATAGTTGCAGTTAAGAAAATTATGTAATGTTTAAAGAAAATTATGTTTTGTTTATGGGTTCGTTTTCAACATTCATTTATTTGTTCTCATTATTAGTTTGTTCGCTTTTGAAGTGCTTTGTTTATCGATTTATATCCATTTGTTTTGTGTTGCAGACTTCGTTTTTTAAGGATTAGGAATAAGATTTTCATAATCTTAATATAATCCATATTTTTTTTTCATACAATAAACACATTTTTAATCATGTTGAAAATAAATAGAACGTCGTTAAAATGACACTAACTCAATAAAGAAAAATTCACTCTATAATGACTCGGCATCACGATGATGTTTAATGTGGCATGTGATATATACCAGTCATCAAAAAGAGAAATTTTCCTAGAGATTATAAACACTCACAATTATATTAAGATTTCTTTAATTGCTATAAACTCATGTTGTTTAATTCAAAACGTTTTTAGTTTGCCCGCCCATCACGGATGTGTGTAAAGATCCTGCAACAAGAAGGGAAACGCCATTCTGGAAGGGCCCATCTTTTGGATTCCCTATGGCTCTCAAGAAAGTTTGAGCAAGCCCTAGGTCTAAGAAAAATAAAATGATGACAAACCTTACTTCTATAATAAGGCTATTCGTAATGGGGCTTGAAAGGAGCTTGAAAGGGATTTTCGCGGCGCCCTCTCACACCCCCACCCATTACACATGGGCGGTAAAAACAAAAAAAAGGTTTGGGGCTTGAAACTTCTCATGCCTGAAGGGGGGCTTGAAAGGGAAGGATAGGGGGGGGGGGGATTAATGATGATGGGGCTTGAAAATTATTCATCCCATTACACCACATTTAGTTTTCAAGCCCTTTGCCACGTATGACGCCACATGGCGGAAATTGCCCAAGGGTGAGGCTTGAAAACCCATAACTACTACACATAGCCTAAAGAGATAGAAAATGAGATTTTCAGCTCACATACCAATAACTTTTTTACCATATAAGGCTCTTAGTATGGTTGCGTGATGAGGTATGACCACCATTAATGCCAGTGGAACATACTGTAGTCCCCTGGGCTTTACTAGGGAGCGTTACGGGTGTTTAGTATTTGAGTCGGATTCGAAAAATTCGAAGTTTGACTCGTATTCAATTCAATGTCTAATATTGAATCGAAGTAGAAATACTATATATAT
>JBCNJP010000025.1:73475038-73501038 GCA_039602395.1 Deinandra increscens subsp. villosa
GTATGGCTTCCATCTGTGTTTTTCCAGATTTCTTGACCTTCGAGTATCGTAAAACTCTACACTCTCCCTTTCGCGTACCACGAGGAACCTGACTTTCAGAATTTTTGTTTTGTTTTATTCCAACTTTTCCCCAACTTCTAAAATCTCCTCGGTTTTGATCAACATTATTATGCAAATCCCCTCTATATTACCTTATTTATCAAATTGATAAGCTGAGTTGTACACTGTATGTGTACTATTTGGTAGAGTTTGTTTTTTTCTTAATGGCTAGCAAAGAGGTGTTGTCTGAATGTTACACGTTTCCTTTCCACTGCCCACTGTTTTTTATCCCACATATATCTCATTATTAGCGTGGTATTTGCTGATTGGATGAGAGGGGCGGTGGCCCTCTCTTATACGTTTCTCACTTTCTTTCTCTTTCTCTTACAGACGAAACCCTCTCCCTTGAACTTCTGCTAATGAACAGTCGATTATTTCCATCTCTCGATTCTTTCCGTCTCTTGAACCAGAGTATCGGTTACCGGTGATGGAAGGTGGCGATGACGGAAAGTAGCGGCGCTGCTGCCCCCGTCTGTTGTTCCGATTTAGGTGTAGGCAGGCCGCCGTTGGCGGCTTACCCGCCGGTCGTAGATGCGACACTTTGATGTTGACAGCATCTTTCGTTGCCGGTTGTTGATGTTTCCGGGTGGTGGTTGTTTTGTGTTGTTGCGGCGGCTCAACATGTACACTAACTATCAACTGTTCAGTCCAGCAGGATTTTCTTATTTGGTGGCAGATTTACTGTTGCCTTTCTGGATGGTCGGCTCCGGTGACCTGCGGTCACTTACGGTGGCTAGGGTTTTTTAGTTGTAGATACGACGCCTTTATATTGACCGACGACGATTGTTTTTTAGCTTTTTGCTTGGAACAACTACTCTAAATTTTGATATACTTACAAATCGGTATGAATGTTTTCTATTCGAACTTGAATGTACTTTAAACGATGTTAGGGTTTTCTTACTTGATTGATTTCGTCACTTAATCATGCATGTTTGAATGTTTGTATCAGTTGCTCTCATTTTTTTTATTACTTTACACAAACGTTAGAATCACTTTTATGACAACTTGAAAACGCACAAACTGTTGTTAGGGTTTTCTCACTCGAATGATTTGTTCACGAAGTAGCGCATGTTTGGTGTTTGTAATAGCTAATCGGAATACTTGCATTCTCCATCCGTTGCGATACTGTTGCGATACTATTCTTATGTGTATAAATTGACCAGTTTTGATACAATTCTGTTGCAGGTTATTAGGTAAAAGATTGTTATTCATGTATTCGGCATTTATTTCAATTAGAGAGTCACTCAGGTTTGGCTTTAGGTTCTCTGAATTGATTTACTTTACTGCAAGTTTTGCTTTTATAACTTATGGTTAAAACATCGAATGAATCTTGCTGAACTGAACGATGGTGGGGCAAGAGGTTAGGAGGATGTTGTACATGGGAGCAGATTTTATTCTTGCATCTGATTTGTTGCAACATAGTTTTTCAGGTTTTATTTTCCCACAAAAACCTAACTAAAGAACTTTGTATCTCAAATTCAACTGTCTAGGCGTAGTTCTTCAATCTTCTTTTGATTATTGTTCATTTTATTACATGTGGTAGTTTCGTGTTCCTTTTTCATGTTCTTATATTTACAAATATAGAGTTGCGTGTTCTTTAACTTGATTTTTGGTTTTTCAAGTTGCAGTATCCATAGGTCAATTCAATCGGCCCTCCATCCATTGATGAGTCCTATAAGAGCAGGTAAAAAGAAAAGGAAAGTCGACATTGAAAATGGTTTGGGTTTTACGCTTCTTGAAGAGCATGATTTAATTAAACTGCTGCTTGAGATTGTACACAAATTGTGGTTGGGTTACCATATGGTTATCATAATTTGATATTCAGTTGGATAGATTAAATATTAAACTTTCAATTACTAATTTTGAAGCCATCAATCTAATTCTCTCTTTTAAGTGCATGACTAGGTATGTTGCAGGTTGCACTATTATGAGTGTGTGATCAAATGCAGCTTGCATATACGGCAATTAGCTATAATTTTGACTGTCAACCTGTGCAAACTGGGTCAGATTTCAAGCCAACTGGTTGATTGATATTAAAATATTTGATTATGAAGGTATTTGGGTTATTTGTTTTCCTAAGACATATAAAGACAATCCCACGCAATTTAGCTCTCTGTATAAAACCAATAGAAGCCAAGAAAAAAAAACGCTTATACCTTCATAAAGATTGATTGGGATTGTGTTTATAAGACTTTCTGTATAAGGAGATCTATATGCAAAGCCAACAAAATACAACAAGAACCAAATATGTGATTATGAAAAATGACACCATTTTCTAAAAATCAAATCTTTTATTTGATTCAAAGCTATTGGTCCAGTAAATGGCAATGATCTGAAATGATTTTTCTTTATAAAGGCATATGCCTTCGTAAAGATTTGAGTATTTAATTATGGTGATCTTACTATATAGGCTAAAAATACTTTACTAATTTCATTACACTTTCTGATGTAGATCAAAACCCCTCCATGAAGACCAAAGAGAAGAAGATTGAACAACATAGCATTTTCTTGAAAGGAGGCATTACATTATCATTGTAAGTGTAAGTGTCTCTCCTTACACTATTTTTTTTGATTCTCTAAATAGGTGTACTAATTAGCCTATTTATATTAAATTATAATGCCTATTGTATTATGCAGATCTTTAATACCTAATGGCTGACCATGAGCAACATTTCGATGCTTTCTCAGGTATGTGTTGAATTAGGATGAATATACAAAAGGCTGCAAGTGCCATAAGGGTTCAAAGGAGATGGAGTTAACAGTTGTGAATGTATTTTTTCATTCCAAATCACTTAAAACGATTATTTCAAGCAATTAAGCTTTGTATTCAGATGTTCTTTTATATATTCAGATGTCAATGAATTCAAAGACAAGACAGTTAAAGGTGAGTTTGTTTTTTTATTAGCATTCCTTACTGTGTTCATGTTTTACAAATAGGTAGGTGTTTATACTAAATTAATACTCATCTGTTGTAATTACTCATTGTGTCGGATTAGTTATGTGGCCTCAATTGTATTATGTGTTTTATTCTGTTGGATTACTTTTGCAAATGTATTCTGAATGTATCAGGTATTTACCAACAACTCATTTGTAACTCAAGTGTAACTGTAGCTAACTTTTACTTTTTTGTAGCTAACTTTTACTTTTTTGTTTCATGTTTTTATAGGTTTACTGTTGACAGTACTGTGAAGTCATATGTAACTCACTTCCAACTACATTGCTGTTCCAATTGAACTTCTAATTGATTAAACAAACTTTTAGTAACTCTATAACTATCGTAATGTATGTTGACAAAAAAAAAAGTCAGTCCGCAGCAACGCGCGGTACTTTTGCTCGTAAAAGTAAAAGAGCATGAAATTTCACAGTATTGTACAAGTGATGATAGCACGAATGTACAAGCCTAGCAGCATGATACAAAGCTAAAGCAAAGGCCCCTTTCTCAATTTAGGGTTTCTTGTTTCCGATCCTTCCTCTCGCTAAACACGTCTTCCACCGTCGCACCGTCAAATGCCAACCTCACAACCCCTGGCTCCACCTTCTGCCATAAATTCCGAATCGTCACCTATCCCGCCTTCCATTCACCGTCCAAATCCATCGCATCGTCTTCTCCATCTCCGACTACAACCGCTGCCTTTCCCCTATTTCACCTCCGTCACCTCAAATTTAGGGATTATAAATACATTTTAGTTAGCCCATTTTAGTAGCCTTTAAGGATTTGCTTATGCTTTTCATAATAAGGCAAAGGGGAAGAAGACCGAAGCTATCATCATTGTGAGTTATTATTATTATTATTATTATTATTATTTTGTGCTGATCCTTAGATTTAGTGGGTTACGATTTGTTAACAAAGAATTCATGTTGTTGTATATCTTAGGTTAAGAATCAATCTTCTCCTCTGAGTATTAGCAACAATTTCCATCAATAAGATGCTTTAGATGCCCAAATCATGTATCTAAATCTATGATGATTGATGATTATCATATCAAATGCAGGTTTAATTCAGTCTCAAAGCTACAACTTTTATACCTTGGCAATAATAATTTATGTTGTCTAAATTAATTGTAACACCATGTAATTTTTTGTTTCACGTAGTCTGGTGAAGCAACATTCTATTTGATTCGTTAATTATGATGATGAAATCAAATAACAGTGCAACAAATTTTGACTCTAAGTTGTAATAGTTGGTGTGATTTGATTTTCTCGAGAAATTACAACGTAGTCTAGAAATAGGAGTTCACGAAACCAGTTAGATTTTACCCATTTGTCCTTAGTCTTGGCATTGATTATGATGTGTTTGTTTGCCTATTTGTGTTTAGCCTTCAAGTATCTTCTATTTAATATGCATTTGGATCTTCTAAATAATTTGCAGGTTTGCATCTTTCTTCAGTGTTTTCAATATTGGTATATTTTTGAAGGTTCTTTGGATGAATTTTGGTATCGCCTCTTTTATTAGTCATTTGCATATGTGGGTGTGAGTGATGTATCACTATGACCACAAATTAAAAGTATGCTAATTGTTATACTATATATATATTCTTCTCTTGCCTCACAGTTCATATGTAAAAGAAAACAAAAAGTCAAAAAGTACCTATAAAATAAAAACTTATGTAAGTTCTTACCAATTATAGAGATGAAATAGAGTCAAATTGCTATCGTGTCTGATTTGCAAGGAAACTGCAGCTTCACTACAACCTATCAAGTTGTGGGTCATTTTGTGCAGGTATGTTAGTTTGCACCTATTTAATTGTTGTTTCTTTCTATTTACATGTTTTAGGCGTCATGATTATGCCATCCGTCTTCAATTTAGGTATGAATATATTTTTTCTTCTGCTGGTTTATCAACTTTACTGATCCAATTCTTGGCCAAATTGATTGTTATTTAGAAATTTATTGTCTTCATTTTCATTGCTTATCATACAGATTTTATGTTCAGATGCATCAAAGTTGCAATGTGTTCCGACTAGACAAATGACTCCTCGCCTCTTTTAGACTAGGACAAACTAAATATTTTGTGTAAGGTCATAACCATGACCAAATGAAACTTTGAAAGCTAAGTAGAAAATGCTACCACTTATATGAAGCCTGTCATAAATAAACCCAAAACACCAAATAGCCAAAAAAAACTCACCGGTTATTCTTCGTCACCTGCATATGACTTTGAAGTAAGCACACAAGCCCCAATTGATGATAACACCATAAAGGATTTGAAAGATATGATGGCCCAACTCTTACAACAAAGTGCTAAAGTCGTGCAACAGAATGACACTCAGTTTGCAAAGAACAAGCATGATATAGCGTTACTTTCCAAAGAGTTGAGCAACTTACGAGCTCATGTGCATAATTTAGGGAGAACCGCTGTCACACCCTGTAAAATTTGTGTCGGGATGTGAACCAACGTTATCACAGTCAAGGTCATGAACGTACTCTAGATGATTCAACAACTAGAGCCGTTTGGAATTGATATTTGTTTGGAGTGAATTGGAGTTTTCAAATCATTACTTAGCGGAATATAAGTAATGAGTAACACAAATTGTTTTAAGAGTAAATTACATATTTTGTCCTTTAACTTTACCCGTTTTGCAACTTTTACCCTTTATCTTTTTTTGTTACACTCCTTGTCCTTTAACTTTTTTATTCTTTCACCTTTTGTCTTTTTTAACGGATTCCGTTAAAATCCACCGTTAAGTCAAGGGTATTTTTGTCTTTTAACTTTTTAGGGTAGAAAACATTACATATTTTGTCCTTTAACTTTGTCTGTTTTGCAATTCTTATCCTTTATCTTTTTTTTGTTACATTCTCTATCCTTTAACTTTTTTAATCTTTCATCTTTTATCTTTTTTAACAGATTCTATTAAAATTTATCGTTAAGTCAAGGGTATTATTGTCTTTTTTACTTTTAAAAGGTATTTATTATACTTAAATAAAGAGGAATGGTGTGTTATGTAAATCTGTAAATTTTTTTCTTTATCACCCCACCCCACCCTAACCTTAAACCATCACCGGTGAAAACCTCACCCCCACTGTCGGTCGGCCGGCGACCTCCCATCGAACATTGTCGACGACCCTCCGACGACCTCCCATCGACTTGACATCGAGTTTGTTAAGGGTGGTCGTCGGTGAAGCAGGTAAACTGGTGACCGTCACGTTTGGCGAGGAGACGGTGGAGGGTCGTCGGAGGTTTGGTCCGAGCAGCGAGGGCTCGGAGATGCGCCGAAAATTCAACCGGGAAAGAGGAGAGGGGGAGGGGGATCGAGGCTGCCTTCTCTCAGAAACGAAAGTGGGGGTGGGTTGGGGTGGGGTGATAAAGGGAAAAAATACAGATTTACATAACACACTCTCCCTCTTTATTTAAGTATAATAAATACCCCTAAAAAGTAAAAAGAAAAAAAGTACTCTTGACTTAACGGTGGATTTTAACGGAATCTGTTAAAAAGGACAAAATGTGAAAGGATAAAAAAGTAAAAGGATAGAGAATGTAACAAAAAAAGATAAAGGATAAAAATTGCAAAACCGGCAAAGTTAAATGACAAAATATGTAATTTTTTCTACCCTAAAAAGTCAAAAGACAAAAATACCCTTGACTTAACGGTGGATTTTAACGGAATCTGTTAAAAAGGACAAAAGATGAAAGAAAAAAAAGTTAAAGGACAGAGAGTGTAACAAAAAGAGATAAAGGACAAAAGTTGCAAAACGGGTAAAGTTAAAGGACAAAATATGTAATTTACTCTTGTTTTAAGTTTACAAAACATTAGTTTTCAAAAGATTTTTAAGAGATGACACCGTCAGATGTTATACCAAGAAAATCTCCCAACGACTACTAACATACTCCAGAATTTTATTTGAAGTTCCTAAATGCAACAGTCATCATGCAGGTCCAGATAACAACAGTAAAGTTAAGCACCTGAGAATTCACATAAGAAAATGGTCAACAAATAATTTTGTTGGTGAGTCACACAGGTTTAAAGTTGCTAGCTTTGAAAAGTATGCAAATGTTGTTGTGAAAATTTTGTTTATGCTATTCATTGACAAATTCATATAAGACTTGTTGAAATGTTACCATATGCCCTGAATTCCAAAACTGACTGACTACCCACTCTTGGTATCTTTGTCCAGTGGATACCGCAAAAGCAAGACATAACAATTTGTACTCTTTGACTAATAAAACGGAGTCATGATTGGAGCGGCCAAATCAGAGCAGGGGCGTTAACCCAATAGATCTATTCAAACGTTACCGTTTCATATGATAATTAATCGGATTCAGTTAAAAGTGGGGTTTGGTTATAACATGAGTAAACATGAAATAATAGATGTGGACGGCCGAAAGGCGCATGTAACAGATAGGATAACAAAGTCTAATTGTCTAGCGTAATAAAAGTAATATGAATTCTCCCCCCAAGTAATTGAAAACAATTAAAAAGAAAAGGGGTCGTGAAGACTCACATGTTTCAGAAACTGTAGTCGGTAATTTGATCAATGAAAATGCAAGCCTAGATAATTATAAGACATGCAATAATAATAAGTAATTGGGTTGACATTAATGTCACTCCAATTAGGTAGGTCAAGTCTTGACGTCATGGTAGCCTTAGGGTCAAATGATTTGAAGTGTCAAAGTGAAAATGTCCGTTCATGTATTTATTTGGAAAAATGTAAATTATACATATTTTAATTAAATAAAATATACAAAAATTCTCAAATAATATCTAAAGATGGTAAATATTTATAGAAATAGTATTAAGTCAAAATGAGGGTTTTCATATGAGAAATTGGTTATTTTGACTAATTGGTTGAAAACCGGGTGATTTCACGGTAACCGCCGATTGCACAATATTTATCCGTTTAAGTTAGAAATCAATCAAGTACAATAAAATATGATGATTTTTTGTCCAAAGTGAGTATATTATTATTTCAAGTGTCGGTTTTCATTAGTTTGCCGGTTTTGTGGATTTTGTGCCGGTTTTGCCGTTTTGGTCTCGTTTGCCCGTTTAATTACACCGTTAGGTTCCTAAATTCACCATATGTGTTTGTGAACATGTTTTTACCATTAAAATAACCCTATGAGTTTATTCGGACCAGATTTGGATTTTCTTATAAAAATGATGTTTCCGGGCCCGTCGGGTGTCGGTTTTAGTCCCGGTTTGTGCCCAAATTCAAGTAATTTGATAAGGGATCTTTTGGCCATCTTTTGAAAATGTCTTAGGAACCTAAACCTACTGTTGGGAAGTCCAAAATTTCTGGTCAAAACGGATCTTTAGTAAAATGAGTTTTCTAGGTTCCAAAAAGTGTACTTTTGTATGTAAAAGTTTGTTATCGTGAGTTTAGGTACTAGTAATCTTACTAAAGTCCAAGATAACTTATATTGACTATATTAAGGGTCAAAAAACGTGTGTTAGGCATCAAGGGGTCCAAAATCACAAAATCTACACATAACACATAATATACACAAAACTAATGGCTATATAAGATTTCTAAACACATGCTTGCAAAATAGTACATCTAAACTAAGTTGTAAACATAACATTGTATGAAAATACTAACATGAGTTCCTAGTAGCAAGTTTCATGGTGGAACATACAAGAAAACTTTAACTAGTAAGCTTTTTATGAACCAAAACTATGTTTAGACAACATGATGAGTCAAGACTTGTACATGGAGTGTAATGAACATGAAATAATACTAACATTAGTAGTAGTGAGATTTGACTAGAAAAAGTAAGGATGGAACCTTGCTAGAAGAAGAAGAGGGCCGAAAATGAGGATGATGATGATGATGATTCTTGAGTTTGCAAGCTTCGTAACATCATGGAACATTATGAGAATGTGTGATTACTCAAGAGTTTTAGAGAGAGAGTAGAGAGAGAGGGAGACTTACGGTTTTAGAGAGAGGAGAAAGCAAGAGAGAGTGTTCTTGAGTGTTAGAATGTGATAAATGGGGGCTAGGTCAAGAAAATATGTTTAAATATGAAGGTAATAAGAAAATGGGGTTGTTTGGTTAATGGAAATGGGTGGGGATGGTTTGATATAAACCGTGAAAGAGAGAGGTTAGGAGGGTGTTTGGGAATTCAAATGTTACTAGTACATAAGCTTTAAAGGCTTGAATGTGATATGTGTGTGTGTGTCTACATGTTGGCCGAAAAAGAAAGAAAGAGAGGGAGGGATTCGGTCCTTGGTTGACCGGTTCTCAACCCACACATACATGGGTTTAAGTGGAATCCAAGACTTGTAATGTTTGTGTGTTTGTTGTGGCTCACGGTTTCAACACAAGAGAGGGAAGGGAGTGTGTTTTGTGGAGGGAAAACATTGACCAAAGGTTAATAGTATTGTTGCTTAGTGAGACAACTTCCTCCTATAATGTCATAGGGATGTAAGATGTTGGGAGGTGATGGGAATGGAATCTAGGAAAGTCAACAAGAACAACAAATGCTAACAAGATACTAGTAATGTAATGGTGGTGGTTGTGGTTCGGTTGGGGACCGATGAGCACAAGGGTCACGGGTTCGATCCCGTGGCCAACCGGTTCGCGAGAGAGGAGGAAGAAAGGGTGACGAGGGATCGGGATCGCGACTAGGAGAAAAGAAAACATAGATAGTTAGGTTTGACCGACTTTAACATTTATTTGTACACGACGACATAAAATATTAAAAGAAATGACTCGGTTTGGATTAAAATACTCGAGGGTTAATAACATTGAAAAATTACGTTGCATGTGTATAAATATTGCATGCATGTAAAGTATATCCGTCATGAACGTAAATAAGGTTAAATATAATGATTGGGACGTAAAATAATTAAAGGTTTACGTAGGGGTTGGATTACAAGTCTCGATTGTTGTCGTTGTCTAAACACTTGTTGTTTTAGTACTAAATTGTTTATTAAGGTTATTCGTGACATATGTGAATGATAAAATGATAAAATGATTGAGGTTGATAAAATGTTTATGATTAAAATGATAGTACAACGATAATCATAATAATAATATATCCCAAGATGATGGAATCATGTGTAGTGTTTACTACATGGTTTGGTAGATTTAGTAAACGAGTTCGGTTAGTCGCTTTATTTTTATTGAAATTCCAGCGACCATTTCGTGCAAAGAAGTCATCATGTTCAAGTATTATTTCTCAACATGAATTAAGGCTACGTCAAGGCTATATTCCTATTGTAAACGAATGTAATTATGATAAAATTGGGACGTTGCAAGTAAGTAGATACATAACACATTCAACACATAGGTATACATTATCGTTTAGGTTGACGGAAACTTACGGGATGTCACAACCGCGAGCCAACTATTCAAATCTGTTTACGAGGAGAGTGATGATGAGTTTGAGCAGGAGATTTAGTAGACGATGTGCAATCGAGGCTAAGCCCAGCAAGTGCCGCACATGTACCACCTCTAATTCAGCCGAGATCAGTCACAATGAGCCACACTCAGATGAGTTGCAGGCAGATCCAGTCCCTAAGCATTTATACTCGCACGATACATTTGATGATCATATGTTATAGGAGTTTGGAGTCGATTGGCTAGATGTGCCACTCTTGGTTGAGGATGTAGATTCGTTTGATCCTAATGGTGATTTGATAGAGTTGGAGGCCATGCTATATGGAAGGGCAATTATGGAAATTAAGGAATAATCACAACATGAGGATGAGCTTGCAGAGAGCATGTTTGTTGAGGAGCCGCAGATCGTGGAGCAACGAAGAGACCAAATGTGGGGATGCTTGAGCATCCCCAATTTTAAGAATCATGTCTTTCACTACCTTAGTTCAATCAAATTTAGACCAGGAAAATTTAAGAGTTGGTGGCTAGATGAAGTCAAGTTGCACAACTTTCACCTGCTATTTGCCATAGAACAAGTTTGGGGAGATGAAAAGAGGAGGAGTCCACATGGGCTCGGTGAGAAGCAGATTAAAGAGAAGCCGCTTGATTGAGGTAACCGCAGGTGTGAGTCCGACTAACGACGCGTTAATAAATTCAGCGCTTGCGGGAGGCAACCCGACTAGTTTGTTAGTTTATTTTGCTTGATTTATGTTTATGCTTGACTTTTAGTAATTTGCATTGTCTTTTAGTTAGTTTGTTTAAATTAGTTGTTGTAACACCCTACCCGTTGAAATGATGGATTTTAGCTTCTTGAAAATACGGATCAGAAAATTTCATTTTCTTACACCTTCTAGGCTTCTATTTTGTTTAATTACATTCATTTAACAAAGATAACTGGTTAACCAACATCATATATCAGAGTTTGTAGTGGGACATGACGCTACTAGTTATATACATTCGAAGCGTCAACATTCCATATCGGATTGGTGTTTGGTTCCAAAACTCCATGCTCGATCATGATCCGGCTTCACCTACATTGTTTTCCTACCACTAACACCACTAACACATTAGTATCAATGACAGTTAACCATTCTACCTTCAACCAAAACTTCAAACTCAAGAAAAACCATCAAACTTCCATTTTGAGTTCCAAGCGTATCGCTTGGAACATCACCTAAACTAGGCGATATGCTTGGCCAGCAAGCGTATCGCTTGCTGCTTAGGTTGCTCCAAGCGATAGGCTTGGAGCAGCATTTCCAGCGGTCAGGCTATTATATACTTAGCCACAAACCTGCACATTTTCAAATTTTCCTACAATGTTCATCATTTCATCTCCAATCAAGCAATCATTCATTCCCTGCATTCCTATTAAGAGTCCAAATCACAATTATAACTACATCACAATTCACAATTTAGAAATCACATCGTACAAATTATAAAGGTCAACCCGCTAACTTGTTTACCTCATTCCTTAGTACGTGTTACTTCCATGACTCCTAACAACTCACCACAATCAAACTTTCATAAGGGCAATACATCAATGTAAAACACGAATCATTCAATTACAGAACTTCACATATGCACACTTATCACACATTTTACAATCTACCACGTTTGACTTCATTTAATGATTTTCAACATCCTCTTGACACAAGTATCGTGTGCCAATCTAACACGCTCACCCGAATGTGCATTCATAAGCCTGCTGGTTATTTCTAACCACATTCCAATCCAATATCACTTGGATTACTTCTACTTCACACTTAAACCCATACAGGCTCATTTTCTTCTAACCCAAATGGGTCAATTACTTCATTCGCATCATGATTTCAGTCATGAATATATTCTCAAGTGGATCATTCGCAACACATTCATCCATCACATTTAACTACTTCTACTAAAGTTTGTCATAAACACAATTCTACAACATTCAATTTACAACCTATGTTACTCATCTTAACCCCAAACGAGTCATACTATCATGGTTTACGTCTCACATCTTAGCTTATCCATCACTACCTTATCGGATCATATTACACATTTATTATAACACCCTATGCTCTTATTATTCTTACCCTAACGGGTCATTCCCTACATTCATCCAGGCCATGCCTTACAATTTCACCCAAACGGGCCATTCGTTACACTCCTACCTAAACGGGTCATAAGTTACAATCCCAAACGGGTCATTCATTACAATCCTACCCAAACGGGTCATTCAATACAATCCCACCCAAACGGGTCATGTATTACAATCCTATCCAAATGGGTCATTCATTATAATCCTATCCAATCGGGGCATTCGTTACAATCCTACCCAAACGGGTCATTCATTATAATCCTACCCAAACGGTTCATTTGTTACAATCCTACCCAAACGGGTCATTTGTTACAATCCTACCTAAACGGGTCATTCGTTACAAGTTTACCCAAACGGGTCATTCGTTACAATCCTACCCATACGGATTATTCGTTATAATCCTACCCAAATGGGTCATTCGTTACAATCCTACCCAAACGGGTCATTCATTACATTTTACCCAAAGGGGTCATTCACTACTATCATACCCAATCGGGTCATATTACACGCATTCACACACAACATACTCCATTATACACTCTCAACCCAAACGGGTCATGTCACACACAAACACACATAACATACTTCATTTATACACTCTCAACCCAAACGGGTCATATCACACACATACACACCCAACTAGGGATGAGCATTTTGTACCCGGTACCCGTCCCGTACCGGTCCCGTACCCGTACCGACACATTGGGTATCGCGACCCACTTTTGTCAATTTTCGGAACTGGTACTAACCGGGATCGGGACCAGGTAAAAATAAAAATACCCAATTGGGTACCGCTACCCGATAATACATTAGTTTTTCTTTTTTAATAATTTATAACACAATTAATAAAAATAAAACATAATCTCCTATTCCCATGGGACTTGAACGTGAAACGTCATACTCCAAAAAAAAGTCCCTAAGCGAAGTTAGCGAACTACGATCTCTTTTCACTGTCCCCTGAACGTCGATCAAGATTTCAAGAGTCGTCGGACTACCTTCGCGGCCTCGCCTGAAAATCGTCGTGGGACCACCGTCGGTCTGAAAATCGTTGTCGGACTTGAACATATATTTTGGTGTGTGTGTGTTTTATTGCAGTTTTTAATATATGATTTGGTGTGTTTGTGTTTTTATTGAGCTTAGTTTATTAATTTGTATCAAGTTTGATTTGATGTAGCATGTTGAACATACAAAAGCAGGTAAAAGTTTTAGAATTTGCTAACGAGGTACCAAATAGGTATTATACCCAAATCCCGGTATCCGTACCGATATATCAAGTATCGGGATCGGTACCTAGTTTTTGTTTAAAACGGGACCGGATACTATCCGGGACCGGTACCGGTCATGTACGGGTACGGTACCCTGCTCATCCCTACACCCAACATACTTCATTTATACACTCTCAACCCAAACGGATCATATCACACACATACACACCCATTTCATACTTCATTTATACACTCTCAACCCAAATGGTCATATCGCACACATACACACACAACACACTTCATTTATACATTCGTAACCCAAACGGGTCATATTACACACATACACACACAACATACTTCATTTATACATTCGTAACCCAAACGGGTCATATTACACATGTTCCCTCTATAGCACTATTGGACTTATCATCTCACCGCAAAAGAACCATAACATCTACTTTCGTATATCCTCTATGATGTTGAAGCCATAATCTAGCTACAAACATGTTACGTCAACTTAAGAACTAATCACAAGATTACTAACTATGATATCCAGTACTTCCATAATCTTGCTTATTCTTGCTAATGGTCAATTCAAATAATAACATACTTGAATTGCACTACTTTTACCACTCATGTGTTACCTCAAATCTTCAATTTTAGAATTCCTTGATGGCTTGAACTCCCATCTCTTTCACCTATATATTTCTTGGTCAATTAGATTAAACATCCATTATATAACCTTTAAGTACTTCACCACATCTTAACCCCACCATAACCACCCACTTTCAAATTCAATATCTCATTTAGGCATTTTCACAAACACTTGTGTGCATGAAAATGCTTAATCTATCACATACATATTTAACATACCAATTTACCACATCTTTTATATACGTGTATTCCAATTCATAGGTTACGCCAATATATCAATCTTCATCACAAATTCAAACATTCTTAGGTCCAATCTTGAAAACCCAATCCACCACCATATACATAATTCGATTTCTAGTAGTGGGTTTAAACCCCTATTACAATTTCCTACAAAATCATTAGGTGTCAAGCATGCAACCTACAAATTATACTTTATCTAGAACAACCAGCATAAGCAACTAATTTCTCATGCTTAAACTTCAAAATTGGGGAGTTCATACATTAAGTAAACTCATAAGGGTGAACTTACTTGATGAGTAAAACTGAAATTGAGGTGGATTTCATGTGTTATGCGTTTTCTTTAGCCTCCATTTCGTAAAACCCCTCCACCAATTTCTCTTCATATGAACTTGATTCTTGATCTTGGCTAAAAACCTAGCCCCCCCCCCCCCTCACGTATATGCGTTTCTCCTAAAGGAGAATCCAAATTTGTGTTTTTAACCCCCAATATTACATACCGCCCCTTCCACTTATTTCCTTTTGTTAGTTTTAACCACATACATTTATTTTACTTAAAACACCCTCATTTTCCATGACATATCTACTAGTTACGTGTACTTTAGTAAGTAATAAAAGTATTGATTATTTTATATTAGCCATCACTTAAAACACACCTCACCAAATAACCCCACAATTCATAAAATAATACGTTAAAATTCAAAAAGGGTTTTGGGGTGTTACAGTTGCATTTTTTCTTGTTGCGTTTTATGTGTTTTGTGTTAAGTGTTGCAGGTTTTTCATGAAGCATGCCATGGTTGGAGTTGCATGGACTTATCATTTTGGTATTGCTTTGTGGGTTGTAGGTAACACACTGTTTGTTGGCTATCGGATACTCAATCTCCATTTCCATGGTCCACAAATGCGCTTTCATGAAACTGGTGAGATATTTGAGGATATGGGTCATCACTTCATAAATGACAATTAACGGTCCGTATCAGGGTTTCTCGGGCTGTTGACTTTTTGTCAAAGCATATCGTCCACTTCATAATTAACAAAAAAACGGTTCATTTTGACCAGTTGTCACTTTTCTTTTAGGGCTGGCTAGGTATTTTGATGTTGGTTGGACTGGCTGCAAAGCAACTTGGTTTCAAATTGGCATAGACTCTGTTAACTTTTGGTCATAGACTCTGTTAACTTTTGGTCAATCTCCATCCCGAATGGTTTGCATGTTTGTACCATATACTCTGTTAATTTTTTGTCAATGTCGGTCGTCTACTTCATAATTGACTACAAATGGCTGACATTCGATCAATTGTGCTAAAACTCATATTTTTCAAACTTTTTCAAATATTGCCAGTTTTTGCAACCCGGTCATATCTATTTCACTTGGGCTTTGTTTTCTTCCAGATTCACCTTCGGGCCACCAGCTGCCTTGATTCATTGGTTTATAAATTTATCCGAGTTGTATATTCATTTTTATATTCATATTGTTGACACACAACTTGAGATATTTGATCCTTATTAATATATATTATGATTGATTTGATTGTGTCTTGTGTTTGAATGATAGTTTGTCTTGCCGAGACAATTCTAGCACTTGTTCGAGAGCTGTTTCATGATGAACGATTTGCCATTGTGGAGACTTTATGGCATCTGTGGACTCAGCTCTGTCCCCTGTTCAGTCAAGAGTTGTTTCAATTTAGATTTCAGCATCCAGGCACTGGCACAAGACAGTGATAGGGGAGTATTTCAGTTCCCTTCCCCCTTTATTTGGTTCTGTTTATCGTATATTAGGGGCAATTAGGGTTGTAAACGAACCAAAATTTCATGAAAAGTTCGTGAACCGTTCGGGCGGGAATTCGTTTGTGTTCGTTTGTTTACTAAATGGACGAACACGGACACATTTTTTTGTTCGTTTAGCTTAACAAACGAAAACGAAAAGAGTCCTCGTTCGTTCATTTGTGTTCGTGAACGTTCGGTAAGTATGTTCGTGAATGTTCTTTTATGTTTGTTTGTATTGTTCGTTTGTTAACATTAATACTTCTAATAATGCTTTTTTAAATATTCATAATCTTCTTTTTAAGATATTCTCTATTTAGCTTTTATTTTTAAAAGTATTTATAAACTATACCATCCAATATCTTCTTTAATTAAGGTTAAACACAATACATTATACAACTTCCATGATTCCACGCATCTCGATTCTCTAATCCCACATCTCTAGCGTTTGAATGAATGCCTTGCTTTTATGCAAGCATATAGTGTTTGTTTGATTCATTTATGTTAGTTTGGTTTGTTTGCTTTTGTTTGTGATTGTGTTTGGTTTGGTTTTGTTTGTCTGCTCCGTTTAGTTCGTTTGGTCCAATTGACCAGAAATGTAAAAAATTCACAAACAAACACAAACAAACACAAAAAAGTTTTTTTACTTAACAAACGGACACAAACACAAAATCTTGTTCGGCTATTTGTTCGTGTTCATTCGATTGTCCGATAACATGTTAACAAACAAACACAAACATGTCTCGTTCGTGTTTGTTCGGTCTGTTTACAGCCCTAGGGGCAATGTACGAACTAAGTGTGGGGATGGGGGTCAATTGAACTGAAATGGCTAAAATTGTGAAAATTTTTAAAATTTTCTTAAAATTCAAAATTTTCATATCATTTCCCTCTGTTTAGTTGATCTAGTCGCTGATTTGACTACATCAAATGGGAAATGATAGGTAAAACTGGAGTTTTCCCTTTTAATAAATAATATTTTTAATAAAGTTTGAAAACACACCTAAATTGTGATGTGCTGGTAAGCCCAACTGGCTTTTGTTTGCTTGAAACATCTAAAAATTCTAAATAAATAAATAATTTATTATGGGTTCTCATCTTATGTGAAGTAGCAAAGCGAAACTGTCGACTAAGCTGATAGGTATCACTTTTGGTAAAAATATATGACTTGAAAATTACCTGGCACACTATGATATGTCAGTGAAAATAAGTTCGAAAAGTAGTGGCGCCCCGTTTCCATCATCCATCATGAGCTTTATATATAAAAAATAGAACAAATGTAATAAATTACCGAAGCCTTCGTGTTACCTCTCGGGATGACGACTTGAGTGAGACACCCATGAGTGAGGTTGATTTATGCATAAGAACTGAGATAAGCTAATCCAAACATTTTTGTTCATTTTACATAAATAAGCTAATCCAAACATTTTTTACTCTAACGTATTGATTTTTCCTACAACAAAATCTAATCCAAACATTTGTTTAAAAACTCCTTTTGTAAAAGCCAAAAGTCAATAAGTGCTTTCGCCCAAAAGTATTTTTCCACTCAAATAAGCAATACCAAACATAGCCTTTGCCGTTCCGATGAACTACGCTGCTTAAGTTTCTCAGTGTCCCTTCAATTCCCCGTAACTCCTTTTTTCGATATATTTTGGACGGCAAACAATCCTTCTTTTTTCTATTTGATTCGCCTTGGAAGTATGAAAGATTGAGGTGCTTAATAATCCTATATTTTCCAATTCCTTCTTTTGGGCCTTCTAACGCTTCCATTCACACAGAAACAATAAGTTTTCTAGTAGCCTAGTCCATTAATATATATAAGTAAACGGGGCCTTAATAAAATGGGGTCCAAAGTCCTAGCTTTAATTAGAGGTGCAAAAATCGGTTTGAAACCCAAACCGGTTCGGTTCTCAAACCGGTTTTGACCAAAATCGGTTTTGGTCAAAACCGGTTTGAGGCCAAACCGGTTCGGTTCTCAAACCGGTTTGAAGCCCGAAATCTGGAAACCGATGAAACCGGTTTCGGTTTCAAACCGAACCGGTTTGGGATCTCAAACCGGTTTGAACCGGTTTGGTATATATATATTTTTTTAAAAAAAAAAACTTTATAAAAACTAAAAAAACATACTTTTTATTGAAAAAAAACATAAAACATTACAAAAGAGAATAAGTTCACACCTAAACGATTGCAAAAGTACCTAATTTGAAAGAAAATACAAATTATTTTAACCGGTATTCAAACTCTTTGTAAATTTAAGAGTTTTTTTAGAGATTGGAAAGTGGGGTAATGTTTATAACACATAAAGGGGGTATATATACCAATTTTTAGGCTCAAATCGACTAGAAAAGGGCTAGAAAAATTGTTTAAAAGTGATGTGAAGAAACCGGTTTCAAACCGGTTTGGGCCAAACCGGTTTCAAACCGGTTTGGGCCAAACCGGTTTGAAAACCGGTTTCTTCACAAAAACCCCTAACCGATAGAAACCGGTTCGGTTTGACCGGTTTGGGACCGGGTTGGTCAAAACCGGTTTTGACCGGTTTGAAAACCGGTTTGAGAACCGGTTTGAGAGCCCAAACCGGTTTGAGATTTGCACCTCTAGCTTTAATAGCCTTGTGCTTAGGCCGTCCCTAGTTGACAAATAATATTTCTTATGTCCAACCTCATTCCCGAAACAGAGACGTTGTTATTGATCTTGAGATATATAGCTTCATCCGAAGCTCATTTGTTGCTAGATAGAGATCTGTCCCAATGTTCTTGTTATACAAATTACCAGACACATGTCTAAATTGCGCTCCTTTTTCCAGCCCTAAAAGAAACTAAAAATAAATCTTTAAACGGTTCGAAATTGGATCCACAATCACATCTTCATTATCTAATAAAAAAGTTGCTAAAAAGCAAGGCTCGGCCAGCCTCTGATGAACCACAAATTATATAACATCAAATGTAACAAAATATAAAGAAAAACACCTTAATTAAATGAGATAACCTTCACCATCAAAACAAATGTTCAAACCATAATAATTAAACCAACCCCACTATAATAGACTATATAATGGATGAGAGAAGTATATATACAACGAACACATTTGAAAATTTGCTACGTCTCACAGATTTAGTAACGGATAGCAAAAAACAACAATTACTCGTTTTATCAATGACTTTGTAATCAATCTAGATGGGGAAAATATGGTGGATAGTACATTGTCACAAAGATACTATATATTATAGTCACTAATTGATTGATATATAGAATGTGAATGACTCAGAAACTGAAAGCAATTTGCTCACAAAATGGCGAAGAACAAGGAGGGTTGTTCAACAACGACAGAGAGCAGGGACATCCTTCGATTGTGTGCTTACTGTGACGAACGTTTGAATCCAGCTAAGGATATCTTCATGTACAGGTATGTAACAGCCAACCTTTTTATGGCCAGATGCGTGTATGGGTTTTAATCGG
Organism: Deinandra increscens subsp. villosa; assembly: GCA_039602395.1. Taxonomy (NCBI): domain Eukaryota; kingdom Viridiplantae; phylum Streptophyta; class Magnoliopsida; order Asterales; family Asteraceae; genus Deinandra; species Deinandra increscens. The sequence continues at coordinate 73,494,845 of JBCNJP010000025.1, forward strand.
GTCAACCCGTTAAGGTTTCGGGTGAACCTGTAAGATGACCGGTCCATTACCTGACCATATTAAGGATCGGGTTAGTAAATTTTTGTTTATTAGAGTATATGATATGATATGATGATACCGGTTCCTGAATCCGGTCCGACTGGTTAGCCGGTAAGGTGACCGCTTCATTATTCGGTCCAGTTTTAAAAAATTGGTTTTAACCGCACTGGCTTTTTTTCGTTTACAAAACCAGTTTTTTTTTATCGATAACCGATCCGGTTCAAAAAAACCAGTTAAAGTGTTAAACACCTCTAGTTTATAAACACCCTATATTCTTTTTGCAGGGATCTTGCGTTCTGCACCTCTGTGTGCAGAAGATTACAATTTAAGTTTGACAAAAAGGCTGAGAAGGTCCAGCACATGGATTGATTCCTCCTCTATAGTCTTCTAGGTTTAAAAACTACCATCAAAATAAAATGTTAGAAATAATCTACTACTGAAGCGTGTTATTTATCATTAACTAATTAGATAACGTGTTAATAATATTTTGTTCATGTAACGCTCATAACCTTAGGAAGTTAGTTTTAACGCAAATCCTTCACATTAAAACGTTAGTTTTAAATTACACTGAATTTTCGTCCCATAAATATTTTCAATTTTTTCAACCTTAACTTGTTAAGTTGGAGTTTACTTTGCAATTTAACAATCTTGACAATCTCTAAGGTCAATCTAGAACTTAGTCGACCACGATGACACGTTTGAAAACTCGACAACCTTCACTTGGATGACACTTGATATATATCTAAAATGAAAATATGCAAGTGACTCGAAAGCTTCAAAAGTAATTACGATTTCTAATTTTCTTGGATCTAAATCCGATGTTTCCTAGCTTGACAGTATCACAGTAGTTCGGTAATACTCGACAATATATCACGTGTTCGTTAATAAATAAAAGACCTAGATAAATATCATTTTTAACTGACATAACTACTTGGCTAGCACAAATATAGTTGTATTCAACATGTTCACAACTAAGGTACAAATAACTAAGGTACCAAGTGAGAGATCCCTTTCTAGGCCTTTTTGCTAATATCATAACCAATGTTTTAAAACCCGGTTCGAACCGGCCGGTTCAACCGGTTCGACCGGGAACCGGCTCCCTTTCCGGTTCTTTAATGTGCGGTTTTTTGGTTTGAGCCGACCCGCTTTAAACCGGCCGGTTTTGGCGGTTGAACCGGTTCAACCGGTTACACCAAACCGCCGGTTTTGCCCTTTTAAAAAAAAAAAAAAGTAAACCTAAATAAACCCTTCGACCCTCGAGAACCCTTTTCTTTTCATCGACCGCCGCTGTCTTCTTTGAGATAACCCTTTGTCGCTGTCTTCTTTGAGATAACCCTCTGCTCACCGGCAGTTTGAAGATCGAGAACCCTCTGCTGCTGCTCGCCGGCGGTTTGCCCTCCAGATGAGATAACTTTGCTGCTCATCGACCCTTTTATGACTTGGTCCGCTTGTGCAGCACATTGTTTCAATCATGCTGGTGAATTGTTATGTGATAGATACCCTTCTATGACTTGGTCCCCTTGTGCAGCACATTGTCTCAATCTTGTCATGAAGGATGTTTCTGAATTAGAAAATATGGAAAATTTGATCACTCTTGCATCTAGGGTTACCGTTTTAATTTATAATCATAAGTGGCCTTTGAATTGGTTAAGGCAAAGACCCGGTTGGACATAAATAATTAGGCCAGGTAGCACTCGTTTTGGTACATCTTTCATTGCATTAAAGAGTTTGGTTGATCACAAAGATGATTTGCAAGCTATGGTTGTTTCTAATGAGCTTAAAAAGATGTTGAAAGTGAGAAATGCATATGATTATAAGTCGATTGTGTTGAAAGAGGAACTCTGGAATAATTGTTTGATCACCGTGAAAGTTATGACCCCTTTGTTAAGACTTTTGCGTTTATGTGATATGGATGAGAAACTGTGACATCCGAGAATTTCAAGGTTAACTTCCGTTAGACAATTCCGTTAGTTACGTTATAAGTGTTAACTTAGTAATTAATGCTTAACTAGGCCGAATACGTCCACGTCCTTTGGTTGATCACCGAACCCATCCATACGTGTTATGTGTTCATCGAATTATTGTAAATATGTGCAACGTGATTTAAATGCATGATTATTATTAAAAAGCATGACTATTTATTATTTGTTGAATTATATGACAAATTGCTAAATTGTGTATTTAATGTTTAATCGAGGAATTATGTGGGTAACTAGTAATTAGAACGTATGCATTTGTGTTAATGATTGGGCTAGTAATTAGACTAATCATGGGCTAATGATGGCTAATCATTGGGGCCCAAATCCCAATGAAAGCCCATGAGAAAAGCCTTGGTATTTAAACCCTCCAAAAACCCAAATGCTCCCATAATCTCCATACATCACACAAGAAACACACACACACACTCTCTCCCTCTCACTCACGAAATCTGGATCAGCCCCAAGAGTCATCAAGACCAGCCATTAATTCTGTTGGTGAAGATCATCCATAGAAGCTTGATCAAACCGTGAGTCCCATGACCATTCTTCTTGCTTTTCTATGTGTTTTCTTCATAAAGCATAGCTAGATCTCCATGTAATCGTTAGATCTTCTGTAAGAATGCTTAGGAATGCTAGATCTATCATAAAAACTACAACTTTACGTGTGAAACTGATCCATACTGAAGATTTATGCTAGACTAGGTTATTTTAGGTAAAATGTGTTCTTGAAGATTTGATGATGAAAATGCATGTTTATGATGTTAAAAATGCTCCTGTGATGTTCCTAAATGATTATGTATGCTTGAAAATGAATTACATGAAGTATGGAGGCTGTTAGAAAGATTTTTAGTCAAATTTACGGGTTTTTTAGCGACTAGCGAAACTGTGCCTTCATCAGGCGAAATTATGTAGCGAAACTATGTATATCTCCTTCCAGCGACACTATACAGCGAAACTATAGTGTCGCCGGGTAAACCAACCAGACCTGTCCGAACGAAACTACCGAGCGAAATTCCCTGAACGAAAGTTCAAACCAGTTTCGGGCGAAACTAGGCTAGCGAAACTGTGCCAACAGTTTCGAGCGAAACTAGCCTAGCGAAACTGTGTCATCGGGTATTGCCTAGCGAAAGTGCTGCCCGTGCACACAACGAAACTACCTAGCGAATCTATACTAGCGAAACTGTGACCAGACCTAAACCCAAACTTGTGCAATTTACTTGAATGTTATGCCATAACTTACATGATTATGCTATGATGAACATGCTTTGATTTCTGATGTATGTGAACCCTTGTTTATGATCAACCATCGGAGTCGTGTGTCGGTATGTCGAGTCGTAGTTCCAACGTGCTATGTTATGGGCCATAGTGACGTTAAGTTAAAGTTTAGACACAACCTAACCCCTAAGACCTTAATGTGATTACTAGGTCTTCGTTAGCAAACGATATTTAGATTAATTGAAGTGTAAGCTGAGCAACCTAAGGTGAGTTTCACAAACCCTTAATTGTGAGCCCGTTTGGGTCACAACGAATTTACTAAACGGAAAACAACGCTGACATTTCGAGGTATCGCCTAATGGGATATCTGTTATGGAAGTTGGAGTGTTTTATGGGAGGCACTTGCAACTATCCATCCTTGGGATTTCAAAGGAAATCCGCAACCAACTATTGAATACTTGAACTCATTTGGGATTTCAAAGGAAATCCAGAATAACCATTTTTACACTTAAACTCTTTTAAGGATTTCAAATGAAATCCAGAATAAACGATTTTAATATGGCTAGTGTAGGTTAAAGTCTAAACCAAATGATATCACATGATTTCTAAGGATGCCTTAAAACTGAAAAGTCCTCAGCAATTTAGTACCATTAATTCGTGAAGCGAGGGGATGTTGGGTAGATCTACTAAGGGTTGACAACCCTGCTCCGCGGTACACAAATGTGTAGCCAACCGGTTGGAGGCCGAACGGAGTACAATATCAGCCTATTTTAGTTGTGGGTCCCATGAGGACACAACTGGAGGCACCAACCATCGGCAAATGCCGAACTCTATTACGTCAGCTTTGGTACGAACTTCCTTAGTGCATGGAAACCGGATTAGCTACCCGCGATATCGGTTGACCACTTTAACTTTTACAAGACTAGTACATACCCGATAACGTATGTTACGGACAATACTTTTACTACTGATGTATATCACTAAGCAATGCTTTTCACAAAATAATATTACTTATATACATGATGATACATACGCTTATGAGACCGGGCCAATGCATGACATGCCCACCGTGAACTCACCAACCGTTAGGTTGACACTTGCGTGGTTTAAACTTTTGCAGATCGCTGAGGAGTGTCCGGAGCGGGTTGGCATGGCACTCGAAGACATTTTTCTTTTGATTAAATTAAGTTGGGAATTTTTAAACAATGATTTGTAAAGCACGTGGTTAGTGCTAAGACTATATTTCTTTCCGTTGCGTATCTTGAGACTTTATTTTATGAAATATATTTGGACTAACTCTGATTTGTTTAGTATTTGTAACTAATGGTTGTGGTCCTGGTTTGCTCGCACCCCTTAACGGTATAAACTCCGTTAGTGGTTAATTGGGGGTGTGACAGATTGGTATCAGAGCCATAAGTTGCAGAGAACTGGAATCATTTTTGAAAAAAAGAAGAAAAAAACGATTTGGAAACTGCAACTTGAAACCTTAGTTACAAACGAACACACAAATTCTCAAAGACAAGATATTTACGTGCCAACCTGGGATACTCGCTCTGCTGTGTAAGTAAAAGCTTAGTACGTATGAACATAAATATATATATATGTATATATATATAGAGACCGTGTCTAGGTAGTCTAACGGAAAACCTTAGGGAAAATTTTCACACACGGAAACGACATGCGAACGCTAATACGCACACTATTCCGGGGGAAAGCGACAACGAAACGATGCTACACGCTACGTCCTGATTTCTACTACGATGACTACGCCGACGGTGACTTTTATGGGGAAGCCGACCTTCGACGATAGTACTTACGACTCACGAAGTACTCCAACGACGCCACGATTTTGCACGAAAATTTTCGGAACTAATAGTGGGATAACGGGAAATTGTTGATATACATATTATGGGATATGTATAAAGTATAACTATGACTGAACACTGGCTACTTTAACTGTCCAGCAAAATGTCTGGAAGAGGGCACGGAAGGAGCAACATTAACATGACACCTGCACAACTACAAGCTATGATTAACGAACACGTGCAAGCCGCGGTGGCAGCCGTCCAAGCTGCATACGCCGCACAGGGTAATTTTTATGCCGGTTAAGGCACAAAGCGATTATATTTTGATCTGTTAAAAACTTAAAACCCGAACTAATTATGCATCAGGAAACCGCCATCACTGCACGTTTAAGTCCTTCATGGACTGCAAGCCGATGACGTTTTCCGGCGAGGAAGGAGCGGTAGGACTCCTCAGGTGGATCGAGAAGTCTGAGAAAGTCTTCTCTATGTGCAACTGCCCTGCTGAGAACAAAGTGAAGTTTGCGACTGGTACTTTCGAGGGAGCTGCTCTCTCCTGGTGGAATGCTGAAATCCAGATGATTGGGGTTGATGCGGCTAATGATATGGAATGGGAAGCATTTAAGGAACTAGTTATGGAGGAGTATTGCCCTCGAGATCAAGTCAAGAAGTTGGAAGGAGAGTTTTTGAACTCCAAGATGTCTGGGTCGGAAATTGAGGAATACACTGCGCGTTACCACGAGTACGCGGTACTATGCCCAACAATGGTTGATGCTGAATTCAAACGCATCGAGCGTTATCTGGAGGGTCTCGCACCCCAGATCAAGAGCTTGGTGACAGCTAGCAACCCAACAACCGTGCAGCAAGCCATTCGTTTGTCCCATAAATTAACTGATCAGGAGATTGAGAGGGGTACTCTACCCGCAAAGACCACTGTGAAGACTGCCTTAAGTGGCAAGCGTAAGGCTGAAGAAGAAGCCCCAGCAACTTCTGTGAACAATCAAACTGTCGGGAATCAATCTGGGAGATCCTCTAACTCCCAATATCAGAACAAGCGATCTGACAACACAAGGTCCAATTTCAACAATGGCAGCAACAGTGGGAGTAACAATCGCCAAGGCGGGAATGGAAACTACAAGGGTAAAGCCCCGTATTGTAA
>JBCNJP010000025.1:73501538-73535538 GCA_039602395.1 Deinandra increscens subsp. villosa
ATTTTCGTCCATATAGGTTATTGGAAATTGCAACTTTAGTAAAAAAAATTAAAAAAATTGCTACCTTAGTCCAACCCATTAACACTGTTATTAGAGTTCGTTAACTTGTATTTTAATTGACCACACTACCCCTATAATAAAAAAAATACAAAAGCGACTCATTATCTATCTTATCTTTACCTTCTCCCTCTTATTCAAACCCTATAAACGAACCCCACCCTCCCTGCCATCGGAACCGCCGAACCAACACCGATTACCCCGCCACCGCCGCCGCGGATCATTGGAAATCGATCTATTGGGGTAAAAATTAACCCATGTTATGGTGCAAAAATTTGTTTCTTAAAACTTGATGGGTCTCAGACTGATCATTATTTGATATCCTCTATCTCTTCGATTTCTTCTTCCTCTCTGTAAACGGTCCATCATCATCCTCAAGTTAAGGTAGGATTTTATGAAAATCGCAGTAAGATTTAGAATGAGGAGATTAATCGGAACAAATGCAAACTCCGGTTAATCGGAATAGAAACCGGGGAGGCTGCTGGTGGTGCCGCTAGTGAAACCTAATTTATAATTATAATAACACTTAAAGGGTTGCAAGGAAAATTTTTTTGACTGGAAGCTAGAATCGAACTCGGATGGACCAGTTAAATGTGGAGCGACAAAACCAACTCGGCTGGCATCTTTCTTGGTTATTTATTGAAGAACGAAATATATATATATATATATATATATATATATATAGGGTTAGGTTCAAATGAGAACTTTTTATTTTAAGAACTTTTGAGAACTAAATCCCAATCACAAATTTCAGGGGGGGACCACTACAATTCATGGGAGGGGGGATACATGTAATAAATTTGTGGCTCAAATTAGTTCTTTTTAGTTCTCAAATCAAATTGGTTCTCAAATGACCCTCTCCCTATATATATATATATATATATATAGGGAGAGGATCATTTGAGAACCAATTGGGTTTGAGAACTTTTGAGAACCATTCTGAGCCATAAGTTATATATAAGGAAATCCCCCCCATGAATTTGAATGCTTCCCCCCTGAAAATTAGTGGCTTAGAATGGTTCTCAAAAGTTCTCAAATAAAAAAGTTCTCATTTGAACCTAACCCTATATATATATATATATATATATATATATAAATTTTATTATAGGAATGGCACGAAACCATAGGCTGCTTTGCCCTTTGTATATATATACAATGCCATTTAATCATTTGGATGCTTAACAAGTTCAGAGAGTCTTTTTTATTATTATTATAACAGGTACATAAATTTCGTGTATACAGGGGCGGACCTCTATGAGGTCCAGGGGTAGTACGGGCTACCCCTTAAACTTGTACACGAAGTGGGAAAAAATTAAAATTTTAAGTTTTTGTTATTTTATCATACTTGTGATAACCCTTAAATACCTTATATTTCAAAGATTTATCAAATGTGCTTGTGGAGGAGTTAGATTCTGGGCCTTAGATGCTAGATAAGGTCGCATGTTCTAGTCTTTTCTTCTACGGTTTTATTAAATTATTTACAAAGCTTTGTCTATTATTAATAAAAAAATAAAAAAAACGGATTAACCAAGAATTGAACTTGTGTCAGAAGAACGTAATAGCATCTAAAATTAAGGGGTTGTTTGGTTCGTGCTGAATCATTTGGTGCTGAATGAATAAGTTGTCTGTATGGTAAAGAAGTGCTGAATCAAATAAGCTGCTGAATCATTATGTGCTGTTTGTTTGGACATCTGAATTACTGTATAATAAAATAAAAAACACTAACAAATCAGTGTGAGAATAAAAAAAATCTATTTTTTTCTTTCATGTAGCTTGTCCCATATTGGTATGGGAATAAAACACCAAATTATTTTTTCATTACCTTGTCCCATATTGTTGTGAGAACAAAAAGTCTATTTTTTTCATTGAGTTTGTCCCACATTGATGTGGGAACAAAAACACGTTTAGCTTATATATGAAAACATACATGACATGTTAAGTTCTTATGTTGTGTTTTACTCTGGTATCTACCCACGTGCAGGGGGGGTGTAAATTTGGTAAAAATGCATTCCCGTCCACACGACCTGTGGACACGAATGCAACCCCGAAAACCCGGGTCAGGAACCAAGCCTGTTTTTCCGTCCGCACGACCTGCGGACACGAATGCAACCCCGAAAACCCGGGTCAGGAACCAAGCCTGTTTTTTGTCATTCTCTCTTCTTATTTTTTTCTTTTTTTTCTCGCTCAGTCGTTTCCTCAGTTTTCTTTTTTTTCTCGCTCGGTCGGTTCCTCAGGCTCACGTCTGGTTCCCTCGTTCTTTCAGCCCCCTTCCCCTCGTTTCAGCCTCCTTTCCTTCCTTTCAGCAACGCGTCTGTAAGCTTCAGCACCTCCACCACAGCTTTTTCGAACAGACAATAATGTCTTATTCGGTCAGCCACTGCCCTCGAACCAAATACCTCCATAACACAAAAATGTCTTAATCGGTCAGCTTTTTTCTCCATTTAGACGCCATATGGTCCAACTAAACAGCCCCTAAATGTAGCAACCACTGAGCTAACTTTCTCTTTAGATAAAGTTCCATACCATAATAATTATATAGTTAGAAAATAATGTGTGTTTATGTTGGAAATATTTCAGGTATTGTTTCGGGTAATATATCGGGTAATTCGGGTCGGGTATCGGGCGGGTACTACTTAATCCCATGCCCGTACCCAAACCCGATTTTTTTTGTTTATCAATCTCATACCCGGTCTCATATCCAAATATTCGAGCCTATACCTGGCCCGGATGAATCGGGTTTCGGGTATACCCGGTCTCATATCCAAATATTCGAGCCTATGCTTTATGCATACTCATATCCAAAAATAATAATATAGATATAAATTATAAGGATGAGGATGTGAAATGAGTTGTGAATGCTCTGAAAGTATTATGTACTTGAATATAAATAAATATGGGGAATGGGATATGATAGATTCAGAAAATGATATAAAAATTTAGAAATTTCTTAGTTAAATTATAGGGATAGGAATGAGGAACGAGCTATGAATGTTCTTACACAACTATTTTTTAACATCCATCAATATATTAAACACAAGAAACTAGCAAGTCTTTAAATTACATCAAGTAATCAAAGAAAGATTTACTCTATGAGTCCCGCTCCACATATGAAATCTTTCCCCTATTCTTCATCCAAAGAAAAGCCAATGCTTTGATATCATCGAGAATCTCCCTTGCACCTTTATAATTGAGTTTCTCACCTTCATATACATCAAAGGGTACTTAAAAAGATCTCGTGGAGAATATTTTTACTTCCTCCGAGAAAGACCAGTCAAGGTGAAAAGTAATGACATCAACCACAAATAAAAGAAGATATTTTCGAGCCTTGCGCTAACCGAACACAAGGTCCCAAACAGCCCCCTGCAATCTTGCAATTTACCAAAAGGTGATCCACCATCTCTTCATGCACCAAGCAGGCATTACAATGGGATCAAGCGCTACCCTCCTACGAATTAGACTCATTTTTTACGACACTTTTCCCATACCTTCTCTCCATCCAAAGGCGTTGATCTTTAAGGGAGATCCACCTTTAACCATGGCATCACTTGACCACCACAGGTAGTGAGAGGCCTGACTTCAAAATCTTGAAAAGTATAGGAGATTGATTTCCAATGATCTCTTCTATTAACAATCATCCCTTTATATAGGGAGAGAATTTACATAGTAGTCCTTACAAAATATGTAGACAATAGACTAGGATACAAGAATTACAAAATTACAATCTAGTCTAATACACCCCCGCAGTCGAAGCGGGAGGAGGACGTATGCTGAGACTGGACCGACAATCTTCGAACAGGATGCGAGGAAGCCCCTTGGTAAAGATATCTGCTATCTGGAAACGAGAGGGAACATGTAACACCCGAACGTGGCCCCGATGCACCTGTTCGCGCACAAAATGAATATCCAGCTCGATATGTTTGGTTCGCCGATGCTGCACCGGATTGCCTGATAGATAAATGGCACTGATGTTATCGCAGTATACCAGAGAAGCGCGTGACAGAGGCCGGTGGAGCTCTAGAAGAAGGTTACGAATCCAACAAAGTTCCGCAACAACATTGGCAACCCCACGATACTCGGCTTCAGCACTCGAGCGCGAAATCGTGGATTGCAGCTTGGATGACCAGGCAACTAAGTTGGACCCAAAATAGACACAGTAGCCGGATGTGGAGCGGCGAGTATCCGGGCAACCAGCCCAATCCGCATCCGTGTAGGCAAGCAAAGTAGACGACGTGGAACGCTCCAACATGAGCCCATAGTCAGAAGTACCCTGTAATTAGCGTATAATACGCTTGAGAGCGTTCCAATGATCCATGCGTGGAGCGTGCATGTACATACACACCTGTTGAACAGCATAAGTAATGTCGGGACGCGTAAAGGTTAAATACTGCAACGCACCTGCCAGGCTTCGATAAAGTGTGGGGTTATCAAACTCAGCCCCAGAGTCCGCTCCTAATTTTGCGGAGGAGTCCACCGGTGTAGCAACGGGGTTACAGGAGTGCATGGAGGCACGCTCGATAATGTCACGCGCATAGGAAGCCTGTGAGAGGAACATAGAATCACCCTGGCGAGAAACAGTAATCCCAAGAAAATAACTGAGTGGACCCAAGTCCTTCATGGCAAACTCGCTGGAAAGACTACCCATCAACGACATCCTGAGAGTATCCGAGGAAGTAGTCAAGATTATGTCATCCACATAAATTAGAAGATAAGCAGTGGCACCCCCGTGATGGTATGTAAATAAAGAGTTGTCACAACGACTCTGAAGGAACCCAAGGGTAAGGACATAATCTGTGAAGCGTTGATACCACGCCCGAGGAGCCTGTTTCAACCCGTAGAGAGACTTTTTCAACTTGCAGACATGATCCGGAAACTGGCGATGTCGAAAGCCCAAAGGTTGATGCATATAGACAGTCTCGTTTAATGTCCCATGTAGAAATGCATTAGAGACATCCAACTGATTGATGGACCAAGACTGAGATAATGCTAATGAGAGAACCAACCGAATGGTAGCCGGTTTAACAACCGGACTAAAAGTCTCTCCACAATCAATACCCACGTGTTGGGTGCGCCCATCACACACCAACCTCGCCTTATACCTCTCCAACGTGCCATCTGACTTGAATTTATGCTTAAACAACCAAATACTGCGAACAATATTCATGTTATCCTGACGAGGAACCAGTTCCCAAGTCTCGTTTTTAAGAAGGGCATTAAACTCGTCGGCCATAGCGTTCGACCACTCGGGACTAGACAGGGCAGTTTTGGGGTTTTTGGGGATGGGAGCGACGGAGGAGGTGTTAAGGTTGAACAGAATCTTGGGTTTGGAGATTCCGGACATGGAGCGGGTGCGAATAGTGCGAGTGGGGGGAGGAGGGGCGGTAGCGGAGGGCGGCTGGGTGTCGGTTGGCTGGGCGTCGGACGTAGCAGGGTGTGAGGGCGGAGTAGGTGGCGGCTGGGTGTTAGCGACGGGTGATGTGGGGATGGGCGGAGGGACGGAGGCATGAACGCCATCCGTGGTCGGCCACGAGAAGGCGGCGGCCGAGTCGGTGAGAAACCGATAAGAATCCGGTATGGGGCACGGGAGACGAGTCCGAAAGGGGAAGGTAGACTCGTCGAAGGTGACGTGTCGGGAGATGAAAATGTTATGAGTCTCGAGGTCCAAGCATCTGTAGCCTCGATGATTGGACGGATACCCAAGGAAGACACAAGGGGTGGACCGGGGGGAAAGTTTATGGGTGGAGGTGGGCGGAAGCAAAGGATAACATAAGCAACCGAATACCCGAAGGTGGTCGTAGGCCGGTTTCCGATGGTAGAGAAGAGAGGTGGGGGTTTGGTAGTGTTTGACTTTGGCAGGAAGGATGTTGAGTATGTAAGTGGTCATGGCAAGAGCGTGATGCCAGAAGGAGTGAGGAAGGGAGGCATTGGCAAGAAGTGTGCGAACGATGTTGTTAATGGAACGAATCGTACGTTCAGCTTTGCCATTCTGAGAAGAGGTGTATAGGCACGAGAATCGGAAAGACATACCATTTTGTTTGCAAAAGTTTTCAAATTGAGAGTTGGCATATTCTCTACCATTGTCGCATTGAAATTGTTTGATCTTTTTCTCAAATTGTGTAGAGATATAAGTTGTAAATTCAGAGAACTTAGTAAATACTTGTGACTTATAAGCAAGAGGATATGTCCATAAAAAATTAGTGTAATCATCTATGAACAAGATATAGAAACGATGGCCATGACAACTTAAAATAGGAGATGTCCATAAATCACTATGAATTAAATCAAATGCATTATAAGTGATATTCGTAGAATCATGAAAAGGCAAACAAACACTCTTGCCAAAAACACAAGGCTGACAAACAGTATTATTGATACGAGAAAAGGAAATATTATTATTTTTCTTGAGTTGTTGCAGAAGATTGGGACCAGGGTGGCCAAGACGTTGGTGCCAAATGGAATGAGAGACAGCAGTAAATGTAGATGGTGACCGAAGATGCGACAAAACTTCAGGAACAAGGGGATATAAGTCACCCGAGCTATTGCATCGTAGGATAGGCTCCTTGGTCTTGAGGTCCTTGACAAAAAAACCAAACGGATCAAATTCTATGGAAATATTGTTGTCAGTTGTTAGGCGACGAACAGAGAGCAGGTTTTTAATCAAGTGAGGTGCAAGAAGAACATTGTTAAGTTTTAAGGGGGGAAAAGGTGGTGGCAAGGTATGATGTCCCTGTCCAGTCACGGGTATAGCCGAGCCATTGCCAACAATTATATTTCGTATAATGCCAGTATTAAAAACAGACGAAAGGTTACCTGGGTGACTCGTCATGTGATTGGTGGTGCCCGTATCCATATAACAATTGTTGTCGGGAGGATTCAGAGACACGGTGTACATAGCCTGGTCGATATCGGTTGGATAGTATCCTGGGAAAGCGACCGGAGCTGGAGTAGCAAAATGGGCTTGACCGGGCCGTGGTCCAAGTATACCCGGGGGCAGAAGATGGTCCGGTAGTCGGGTACGGGCAAGGTGGTACAGGGTTCGCAGGCCATGGGCGAGCCTGGTAGGGCGGTATTGGGCCGGCCCAATTAAGAGTGGCAGGCCAGGACGGGGACAGAAGGCCCATGTGGGGCTGAAACATGGGCTGGCCACACTGACCACGGGACCCCCGATTACGGCCCGAGTTGCGGCCTGGGTTCCGACCTGAGGTGCGTCCGGCGCTCCTGTTCCGATCAGTGGGCGGAGCAGGCTGTTGCGTCCCGCCGGTGGCGTGAGATGGCGAGGTGGCAGCGTTTCCGGGAGGGGCTGCGGAGGTGTGAAGGGCTGAGCCGGCAGCCTGAGCAGAGTGCATGGCAAGGGTATTCTTCCGGGTTTCTTCGAGAAGAAGTTTGGAACGAGCGTCGTAGAAATCCGGAAGTGGGTCACTTTGTTGAATCAACATGGCAATGCCCTCGTACTGCTCATTAAGGCCAGAAACCAACTGGAGGACAAGTCGGTGATTGGAGATAGGGGAGTCCACGTTGGCCAACTAATCGGGGAAGCTTTTTAACTCCTGACAGTAGGAGTTCACATCAGGAAACTGATCCAACCGGGTGTTACAGAACTTCTGATCAAGTTGTAAGGCCCGGGACGTTTTGTTGTCACCAAAGATCTTCGCGAGGGCGGTCCAAGCTTCGTAAGCGGTTGTGTCCTTCTTGATAATGTTAGTAAGAAGGCCCTGAGAGATCGTCCCATAGATCCATGACAGAACGATAGAGTCAAGGCGAACCCATTCTTTTTCGGCTTTGACAACAGCCGTTTTGGCAGCTTCATCAGTGGGAGGGTCGGAGGGGGTAGGCTTAGGGAGGAGATGATGATCAACAGCGTAAGCCCGACAGTGAACCTTGAAGAGTTCACTCCAGGAGAGGTATTGTTGGTTTCCTGTTTCGAGGGTAATGGGGATGAGTGATCAGATGTTTGTGACTCCGGTTGCAGGGTGCTTGGAATCCATGGGGAGGCCGAAAAAGAAAGAACAGAGAGGGGAGAGGGCAGCAAGAAGGTGACGGCAGGGAGTAGGCAGCCAGAAAAAATTAGGGTTTAGGGGAGAAGGGGAAGATCGAGGTTTGGTAATGATACCATATAGGAGATTGATTTCCAGTGATCTCTTCTATTAACAATCATCCCTTTATATAGGGAGAGAATTTACATAGTAGTCCTTACAAAATATGTAGACAATAGACTAGGATACAAGAATTACAAAATTACAATCTAGTCTAATAAAAAGGAACTGTCCCCCATCCTCATGTATCCTTCCCATCAAGTTTGTCAAGCCCAATTAGCCCATTGGAGCAAATATGGCCTAAGTTGCTAAGGACCTAAGAACTTGGTTTTTTCAAACATAAACATGACAAGGAAAAAGGTCCCTAAGACAACCACCTCCTGTCCAATTATCGAGCCAAAAGAAAACTTCATCCCCTTTTCTAATCTTACAAGTTACAAGTCAGGCTTTTAATGAAGTCCACGATCCGTACTTTTAAGATCCTTCATCACCTGAATAATACACTTCCAAAGACCCATAAATTGCTTTTTGCAGGGAAAGGTCTCGAATTTCCTTGGGGTAAAGTAAATATCTTTGATCACTCTAACCCATAAGTCATCCTTCTTACTATTGAATTAAACAACCATTTAGCAAGAAGAGCAATATTAGAGGCATAAATCGAACCAATACCAAGACCCACATTTTTTTTGCCACTACCATCACCAGAGGCGGCTTCGAAAACCCCCAAAAAAAGTTGGGCCCTAGGCGATATAAGAAAATGGGCCCTCCAAAAATAGTCCCATGCCTTAAAAACAATTGGCAGCTGTTAATTAAAAAATAAAGTGTAGAAGTTTTGATTATGCAACCTGATGATATATTATAGGTGTCGGATGTGATACACATCCGACACCATCGAGATTAAGTCCCTTTCTGTCTTAAATTTGTTTCAGAACAGGAACGGAAAGGCTCAGTTGGAGAAGGATGCTTAGAGGCTGGCACTTGTAGAGCAAGTGACGGATGCGCTTATTCGGAAGGGCGAGAGCCAGAGGTTCCTATAAATAGGGTGTTTTAGGACAGAATAGTGATCGCATTCTTTTTACACCTTTACTATGTGTAATCGCAAGGGATGTTTCTAATAAAATTCTCTCTATTTTACAATTGATTCTCTCGTTCTTATTCCAATACTTCGCTCTCCATTAAACTTACTACAACATTACAATTTGAGGAATATTTGTTTCTTCATTGGCGCCATCCGTGTGTGGACTACTTTTTGTTGTTATAGTTTAGATGGAGATTTCGAAAGAAAAGCTTGTTGATCGGAAACGATCGGAGGATTTTGAGCGTGAAATTGAAAAGGACAATGATGAATCTCGTGCTGAGTTACAGTCATATGGTTCAGTTCCTTCATTTTCGGTTGCAGGATCGAAGTTTGGAGATTCAACGACGCCGAATTCGAAATTTTCTACGCCGGCAACGAAGCTGGATAAATCAGCACGATATGATTCAACAAATGTAAATAGTGCAAATGAGGTAAGTCTGGAGGAAGAATTTAATCGCGAATTCCTAATAAGGAATCGAGATATGTTGAGATCCTTGAAAAAACAACAGGCATCAGAGAAGGAACAATTAGTAACTGTTAATGAAGAGCAGCTGGTTGTTTACAAGCGAGATGTTATTCCGGAAAAGAAAAGTGCGAAGGAAGGCGATGATGAGTATGAATGTCGTCGGAGCAAGGAAAGTTACCGTGATGAATTCATACCTAAAAAACGCGTTTCAATAGACGAAAAAGGTCGAGGTATGGTTACTTGAGATATTTCTGACCTATGAATAAGGATTAATCATATGTTTGTTATTATGATTATAAGATATTATGGATAATTGCTTCATGAATTTGATATGACTAGTATGGTTTTATTTTTATATAATAAGTTAGAATATGATTATTTGTTGCATATGATAACCTTTTGAAAGCATTTGTTGGCAGATATAATAGTTCCATATAAACCAGATTCAATGACGTCACAATCTAAGTTTGTTAAATGGATTGCTGATGCTAATTTTCCGAAAAAATTAAAGATGCCGACAACTGTTAGTAAATATGGTGGTTTAGCTGATCCGGAGGATCATGTGTTTGAATTCTACACGGCGGCAAGGTTAGAAGGATGGGCCGAGGAAACATGGCGTCACATGTTTGTGCAGACATTTACAGGATTAGCAAGAGTTTGGTTTGATGCACTTCCGTCTGGCGGAATTGAGAGTTTCGAGGATTTGCGAATTAAGTTTTTGCGTCAATTTAGCCAACAGAAACGGTGTGTGAAAGACACCACAGAAGTGCATAATATCCGAAGGAAGGATAATGAAAATATCGAAGATTTTGTGTCTCGATTTAATAAAGAAAGTATGCGGATCGTGGGTGCAGGGGATCAGCTAAGAATATCAGGTTTTTGTCACGGTGTGAGAAACTCTCAATTAGTTGAAAAATTACATGAAAATTTGCCGACGTCTATGGAGTCATTGATGGATCGGGTGCGAGCTTTTGTTAGAGGAAAAAATGTGTGTAGTAATATGTGGGAAACGGAAAATCGCAAGGTACCGGTAAAGTCTGGAGGGGTAGGTCAAAACGTTAAAAATACTGGTCCCATCCGAGGTAACCAAAGGGGTGGTACTTGGAACAGTTGGAATAGGAATACAGGAGGAAGGGATTATCAATATGGCTATCAACAGAGAAATGGATTTTACAATAATAATAGACAAGGAAAGTATGTGGAATTAATAAAAACGCCAAGTGAGATCCTGGCTACAGAACAGGTGGACCTTCCAATTCCAGCAAAGCAGCGTCCAGCTTCGAATAAAAATCTTGACAAATACTGTGCTTATCATCGGGATAAAGGTCATACTACAGATAGTTGTTTTGTTTTAAAGCGAGAAATTGATAAGGCGGTTAGGTCGGGGAAATTGGGACATTTGGTGAAAGTTATTCAAGAAGGGAAGCAGGATAATAAAAATATGCCCGTTATACACATGGTACACTTGCGACAAGATTCTTTGTTGCAAAGAAATGTTAGGGGAAAGGTGGAGGATGTGCCAATGTGGATGAGTCAGGAAATAACTTTTCCACCGGTAAGACAGGATGTGACAACTGAAGAGCCAGTGGTTATAACTGCACAAATAGGAGGATTTGAGGTACATCGTGTTTACATAGATTGTGGAAGTGCTACGGTGATTATGTATGAGTCATGTTTTCGGCAATTCGATGCGGCTGTATGGGGAAGGTTGGTTGTGTCTAAAACTCCTTTAATTGGGTTTGCAGGAGAAATGGTTAGGCCTATGGGAGAGATTACTTTGCCAGTTACTTTGGGGCATGGTGGATATATCAGATTTTGGAGGTGTTAGATAAAGGGTCATACGTATTAGGAAATGCAGACGGAAGTAAGGTTCCGCGCGCATGGAATGGGTTGCACTTATGGAAATACAACATTTGAAGAAAGTTGGGCAAAGGAGTATTGGAGATAAAGGATGTGTGCGATGGCTAAAATCTTTGAAGTTTGATATTTGATATTATAAATTTGATGTTGTTATTGTTTTGTGTGCTTTCTTGTAGATTGCTGATAAAGCAAAGGTGCAAGTAATAAAGAAAGTTTTCTTCATATAGGATGGTTTGTGTTTGTTTAAGTAAAGAAATACAAGGTCATACTAAGTTGATTGCAACAACTATGTTAAACCTAAAAGGCTAAATCTATAATGTTATGTAAACAATTATATGATCATGCTAAAGTAACTAAGTCTTTTTTAAATAAATAAAAAAAAAGGCCAAGTTATAAATAAAACACGAAAAGTGGTTTAACAAAAGCTAAGTTATATAACATAACCATGCTGGCACTTTGTTTAAGTACAAATCAGGGAAGTGTTATTCCCTAAGAGGCTGACGAGTCTAAATGGAACAAGATGTTGAAAGCATCCAACCATGAAATAAAAGGTTCAGGTTATAAAATATCTTTTGTAAGATAAAATCAAACCAAACCTAAAAAGAATGGAAAGGCCAACATAAACCTTTCCAATTCTTATGAGCAATATATAAAGCTCAATGACACAATGTTATAGATACATAGTCATTTGCATTTCAAAATAAAAGGTCGGAAGGGCCAACACTAACCCTTCCGAAGAAAGTCGAACAGTGTATCATTGGGTACATGCCCATTACAAACCAAAAGAAATTGTTTTTTCCAATTCAAAAGATAACCGTTAAAAGTTTTACTTACCAGAAGGAGGATCTTCAACAAGGGTCAAGGCCGCCTGGATTTCTTCCAAGGATGCTTCTGCCAGTTCTGCCCAAGAGGCAACAAATGGAAATTGGAGCTCAGAAAAAGCAGCAGAAGCATCAGCAAAAGCTGTGTCAGCGGAAGTGTCGTACCCTGGTACTTTATCGTAATCCTTGTCACTTCCAGTGGAAAAGTGGAGACCAGCTTTGATGCCTTCATTGAAACCGGTGGCATTGGTGGCATTAATCATGTTGCCAATGGCATTCTTAAGAGAAGGGCTGCTTAAAACCCTCTTGACTATCCGTGTAATTCCCTCGTTCATGAACCACATCTTCTCCTTCTTCAGATCCTCGCGAGCTATCTCCTTAGCCATTTCTCATTAACCATCATCTTCTCTTTCTGTTTCGCATCTTCATAGCCTTTTTCAAGCTTTTCTTGAAAAGACTTCAATTGCTTTGAAAGATTGTTCTCATTAACTTTCAATTGTTTTATTTCTAAAAAGAAGCAAATCGGAAAATTAGAAAGGTTGGGAGTTGTTCTAAAAAAAAATAAAAAAAAATATATATATATTACCAGAGGAAGTGTTTTTTGATGGTTAAAGCTTGAGATGTGTTTTCAGCTTTTAACTTTTCCATGGAGGTTTGGAGAGAAAGATGTTCATCTTGAAGGTTCTTGAAGGATGCTTCAACACTAAGTTTCTCTTGCGACAACTTCGCAACGTTACTCTTCAGCAACTCAAGAGTAGGAGAAACTGCTGGAAGTGTTAAAAGAGCAGAGGATGAAGATGATTGGGAAATAGGTACCTTCTCAGCTTTGGCTTCGGCAAGGATCCACCGGCAGTATAACTCAGGAATCAAATTTTGACCTTCTGCATAGTTCATCATAATCTTATGTGCAAGGTCTGGGCCAGAGGTTTCTCGGAGAGTTTTGACATCATGAGGAGTAGACTGATGAAGGAACAAGCTTCTTGCAATAGAAGGGTCGGAAAAACTGTCTCGATTGGTGAGATTCCAACTGGGAGTAAACAGTTCATCAAGGTTGAATTGAGATGAGTTTCTTGAAGTTACTTCTTTGACTTCTTTCTTAAGCCACTCAGATAAAGGGTTGTAGAAGGGATGGAATGAGGATGGTGGAGTCGGAAGTGAGGATGGGTGAGGAGGTGCTTGAGTAAAAGCTGCTGGTACGGTGGTAGAATCGGAAGGGATCGCAACTTGTTTGCCTTTGTCAGTTATCACTGGAAATGATGGAATTTCAGAAAAATTATCATAGGGGGAGGAGTTGAAATAGTCACCCACATTAAAAGCATCTGATGTTAAACGAGCAAAGCTGATAGGGCTGGAAGTATTAATCAACGGAGACTCAGTTTCAGAAAGTTCACCTTCCAAATGATCCGATAGAGCTTCTATAGTAGAAGAATGTGTAGGGGCCTTTTGGGTGCGAGGAGACTTCCGGGTTTTTTTTAGATTACCAGCTTCGGAAGGGTTGTTAGGGCCAGTCTTGACAACTATCTTTTTTTTCTTTTGTTCTGATTAAGGGCAAGGGTTGCTTCAGGAGTCACCATGGGTGAAACGGTTAGGTCAACATCAGTAATGGGGGTAGATGGTGGAGTGCTAGTAGGAGTGGCTTCAGCAGTAGGGGATTCAACAATTGGGGTGCCCGACTGAGATGCAGCGGAAGGGTTTCCCAATTGTAAACCAGAAAAGCTTTTCAACTTTAAGACATTAGACAGGTTCATCTCTGCAAATTAAGTAAGTAAAACATGTTACAATTTCATAAAATATATACATCCAAAATATGAAGAAAAGGGAAACAAATGCTCACCCACTCCATCCAGAAGAAGGATGGGAGGTAAGTTTGGTTTCTTAAATTGCTGACAGATTTGGGCAGCGATAAGAACTTCTTCGGGATATTTCCTAAGGGGATGAACAAATTTGCTTAAAGATGTAAAATGACAAGAATTAATTTCTTCCTTCTTGGGTGGATCATCATGAACTGTGTCGTCTTTCTTTCGCCACTTAATCTCTTTTGGGAAACAAGAATCGTCTATAAAAATGAAGTTTTCTTTCCAAAAACGGTTTTTGGGGAATTTTTTGTCATACAAGGGATCAAACTTTCTTCTTCTCTCAAAAGTATACCAATCACCGGACATGGTGATTCGATAAAAAGCACGGAAAAGGAATAGGTTTGGAGTAATGTTCAAGGCACGGCAAGAAACCTCAAAATGGTTCAAAGTTCCAAGTCCTAAGGGGTTGCATTGAGAAATATGAACTTCAAAAAACTTTAGGGTTTCAAGCAGAAAGGGGGAAAAAGGAATCCGATAATTGGCATTACGAATTGAGTCAAGGTAAAGCCCTATTTTTCCTTTTGGGAGCGGATGTATCGGGGTATTAGGAGGAGGAATAGTGGGGTGAAGATCAGTCGGAATATGGTAATCGGTGATGAACTGGTCAAGAGCTTCTTGGGAAACGGTTGAAAATTGTAAATGCATCTTGTGTTTAGTTGGTTTTGGAGGAGGAGCCATGAAGAAGAAAGTGGAAAGAAAAACTAACCTGCCGGAATTTGAATGTCGCCGGAGAAGCTTGAAGAAGTTGCAGAGAAGGTTTTTTGAAAAATTTTTGGGAAGAAGAGTGTGAAACGGGTAAAAGGTAAATCTGGTAATTTCGTAAGTTTATATAGCGAAAAGAAAGGAGGGTTAAAAATGGTAATAACTGTTTTCTGAAAAACCGTCCCGTCATGTCAGGAAACTATGATGGAAATTGTAGTGCGTATAGTACAAACAAGATACGCGTGGAAACGGTTGGGTGACTGGAAGTGAACCATAGTCTATTAACAATCACACATCCGTGTGTAAGTTAATAGACTAGGGGGACTTGATTATATATTATAGGTGTCGGATGTGATACACATCCGACACCATCGAGATTAAGTCCCTTTCTGTCTTAAATCTGTTTCAGAACATGAACGGAAAGGCTCAGTTGGAGAAGGATGCTTAGAGGCTGGCACTTGCAGAGCAAGTGACGGATGCGCTTATTCGGAAGGGCGAGAGCCAGAGGTTCCTATAAATAGGGTGTTTTAGGACAGAATAGTGATCGCATTCTTTTTACACCTTTACTATGTGTAATCGCAAGGGATGTTTCTAATAAAATTCTCTCTATTTTACAATTGATTCTCTCGTTCTTATTCCAATACTTCGCTTGTGACATCCGAGAATTTCAAGGTTTACTTCCGTTAGACAATTCCGTTAGTTACGTTATAAGTGTTAACTTAGTAACTAATGCTTAACTAGGCCGAATACGTCCACGTCCTTTGGTTAATCACCGAACCCGTCCATATGTGTTATGTGATTATTTATGTATTGTCATTATGTGCAACGTGATGAAAACGCATGATTTAGTATTAGGAATAAAATGAAAATTTGTCTTTCTTGGTTGCCAGCGAAACTAACGGGCGAAACTATAGTGTCGGGGGTAATCGGTTAAACTATTGGATCTCATGAAATCAGAGACAGTTTCGCCTGGCCAGCGAAACTAGCCAGCGAAACTAGCCTCTGATATATAATGGCATAAAACCCTAGTTGCCTCATTTGTTGCACCATTTCTCTCAAACACACACACTCACTCTCCTGGAATCCGGTCAGCCGAGAAAACCACCAAAGAAACACCATCTCAGCCTCGAGACAACATCTATTTGGATCCTAGATCGAATCGTGAGTCTCAAAAACCTTTATTTATGCTTTTCTATGTGTTTCTCTTAAAAAGCATGCCTAAAACTCTATGGAATCACTTGATCTTCTGATATGTTGCTTAGGAATGCTAGATCTATTATAAAGTCTGTAACTTTACGTTTGAAATCCATCCATAATGAAGATTTATGATATTTAGGTCATTTTAGGTTTAAAATATGCTTTTGGTGATTTGATGATGAAAACCCATGTTTAAAGTGTTAAAGCTTACTGATTTATGTTGGTAAATGATCATACATGTTAAATATTGAATTACATGAAATATGGAAGCTGTTAGATTGATTTTTAGGCTGATTTGTGAATTTTTCGCGACCAGCGAAACTGTACTATTTTCTGGGCGAAATTACCTAGCGAAATTATGTACATCTTCATCCAGCGACACTATGTAGCGAAACTGTAGTGTCGCCGGGTAAACCAACCAGACCTGTCCGAACGAAACTACCGAGCGAAATTCCCTGAACGAAAGTTCAAACCAGTTTCGGGCGAAACTAGGCTAGCGAAACTGTGCCAACAGTTTTGAGCGAAACTAGCCTAGCGAAACTGTGTCATCGGGTATTGCCTAGCGAAAGTGCTGCCCGTGCACACAGCGAAACTGTGTAGCGAAACTACTGGCGAAACTGCTGGAGAAACTGCTAGCGAAATTGTGACCAGAACCCAAACTTGTGCAACTTGCGTGAATGCTATGCCATGACCTACATGATTATGCTATGACGAAACATGTTATGATTTCTGTAATATGTGAACCCTAGTTTATGATCAACCATCGGTGTCGTGTGTCGGTATGTCGAGTCGTAGTTCCAACGTGCTATGTTATGGGCCATAGTGACGTTAAGTAAAGATTAGACACCAAACTAATACTTAAGACCTAAACGTGTTCATAGGTCTTCGTTAAGCAAACTTGGATTATATAGCAAGTGTAGCAGTGCAACCCAAGGTGAGTGTCACTAACCCGATTACCGTGAACCCGTTTGGGTCACACCGAATAACTAAATGAAAAACAATGCTGACAACCTCGAGAGTGCTATGCACCTCCCTGATGAACTTGAAAACTTGGAGTGCTCGGCACCCACTTGATGAACTTGAAGTGCTTTATGGGAATCACTTGTGAATTACTTAAACAACTATTTCTGAAACGAAACTGAAAACACTTTTGAGATTCATGAGAATCCGGTAAACCTTTTAATATGGCTAGCGTAGGTTAAAGTCTAAACCACATGATATCACATGATTTCTAAGGATGCCTTGAAACTTAAAACTCCTCAACTAAATTGTACCATTAATTGTAAAGCGAGGGGATGTTGGGTAGATCTACTGGAGTTTGACAAACTCCGCCCCGTGGCACGGGGAGTGCACGGAGGTACAATATCAGCCTATCTGACCGTGATCCCGAGAGGACACGGGGGAGGCAAATCCGCGATGACGTAGGTCCGCAAATCCTGATGGCACGGCCACTACAATAATAGTCAGCTTTGGTACAAACTTCCTTAGTGCATGGAACAACGGATTAGCTACCCGCGATATCGGTTGAGCACTTTAACTATACAAAACTAGTTCATACCCGATAACGTATGTTACGGATAATACTCTTACTAAACCACAGAACTATGATTATGGATATCACTAAGCATTGCTTTTCACAAACAAATATTACATAAGCATATGTTGAGACGATTATGATTATTAGACCGGGCCACTGCGTGACAAGCCCACTTTGAACTCACCAACCGTTAGGTTGACACTTGCGCGGTTTTCACTTTTGCAGATCGCTGAAGAGTATCCGCTGGAGGTTGGCATGGCACTTGAAGATTTCTTATTTTAAACACAAACTTGGGAATTTAATAACAATTCATGTTTTGTAATTTAAGCACGTGGTTAGTGCTAAGATACTTATGTTTATTTTCCGCTGCGAACTTTAAACTGTTTTATGATGAATGCTTGGACTTAACTCTGATTCGTTTAGTATTTGTAACTAATGGTTGAGGTCCTGGTTTGCTCGCACCCCTTAACGGTATAAACTCCGTTAGTGGTTAATTGGGGGTGTGACATCGCTCTCCATTAAACTTACTACAACATTACAATTTGAGGAATATTTGTTTCTTCACAACCTCTAATTAGAAACTTGATGACTTACCAATTGAGCTACTAGGAAATTTGTTAAGGATTAGCGAGATATATAATAAGTATACTGACTCTGATATATCGTTTTTAAAAGAATCGCTATTAATAGAAAAAAATAATGCGGAAGTTTCGAACAGTGATGACTTGCCGTTTGGGCTGCTGTGAGATTTGTAAAGGCTTAGCGAAATATATAATAAGTATACTAACTCTGATATTATATATATATACCAAATACTTCTAAAACTTCCGGCCCTCCAAAATCCCGGGCCCTAGGCGGTCGCCGACCCCGCCTATGCCCGGGGACGCCCCTGACCATCACCTTCCAAGAAACCCATGAGATCTTGGCTTTTTCCAAAGAACCTCCCCACATGAATTTTCTTCTAATTGATTCCATAGACTTTATTACACTCTTAGAAGCTTCTCTCAGAAATACAACATCACCTCTGCAAAAACTAATGGGATAACACGAGACCTAGGATGACAATTCCCTGAAATTTACCAATGGAAATAGCTTCATACACAGCCACATGAAGCCCTTCCATAATAATAGCAAAGAAAAAGGGGGATAGGGGATCCACGTGAGACATATTAATTCCTTTGTGGGAGGCCCATTTACAAGCACCGAATTCCTCCTCAAAGATAAACATCCCATAATCCAAATGCACCAAATACTAGGGAAGCACATGTGATCAGGGATGGACAACAAAAAAGTCCGATTGATCAAGTCGTAGGCTTTTGCAAAATCCACTTTAAAGAAGCGTGTCTCTCTTTTGGTCGTTTTCAACCAAGTAATCAATTCATTAACAATCATCCGACCATCCAATTTTAATCTACTTAATAATTCACTACCTTTGATGAAGGCAATTTGTGTTCTAAGGTTGTGAGCGATTATGGTTTAGGAGGCAGGTTGTTTCTCCCCGGAGCAACATGTGATAACATTTAACAACTATGATTTTCAACAGTGCATTGTTAGCTAGGTTTTCTTTGTAGACTAGTGTTTAAGAGCAACTTGTGTGCATAATAATAATTATGCATACTCTGTACACTATTTTTACTAAAATATCTCATTATCATTCTATAAATGCCCATGATATTATTTTTTTGATAACAGGTATACCAGATAAAGTGCTAAGACCATCACCAATGCATCATATTTAGAGTGTATTTGTGACATGGGTGGTGATGTGGAAGTGAGAGAAAGAGGAGAGGGACTAAAAAAAATCATTTCATAAGTGTATGCATTTAGAATGTTGTGAGAAGGTAAGAGAGAGAAAAATAAGAAAGATAATAAATATGAGAAAAGAGTATTAGGGGTGTTTGGTTTACCTCTTAATAATGTCTGAATGGTAAATTGTTAGAATTGCACAGATACGGACTGTTTGTTTGGAACCTCTGAATGGTAAAAATGTCGGAATCGCTAAGAGATTTACCTTACAAAATGTTTTATTCATCCAGTCTTCTACACAAGTCTTTACCATCCAGACGATTATTCATCCAGCACTTAATGAAATATATTGAACCAAACAACCCCTTAGTAAGGTTGCTTATGTGACATGTATTTAGCCCATTGCATTAAAGATGTCTAAGTTAGCACTTGGAAAGGGGTTGCGAGACTGCTACTTGGGGCTTTGGACCGACCTGCTTCGGTGTCGTTCAAGTGGTGTGGTCTCGTCCCTCCTAGAATCAATTTGCTGTGTTTGCGTGCTCGGAGGGGAAGGCTAGCCACGAGGGTGGGTTTGGAGAAGAGGGGTGTGGTCGAGTCTGCTCCAGTGTGCCCCTTATGTCACGTGTTGGACGAGACGGAGCATCATATTTTTACAAGTTGCGCGTTTACTTCGATGGTTTGGTTGATTATCTTTCAATGGTGCAAATGCACTTCTACTCCTCTTTTTGACGTGACGGACTGCTTTGTGGAGACTTAGGATGGTACGTCGGTTAAGTCAAGAGTTTTCTTGCTTGATACGGTTTTTAGGACAACTCTATAGTCGTTGCGGAAAAGTAGAAACGAGCTGGTTTATATGGGAAGAGGACGAATGTCACTAAGTTGGTGTCCAAAATAAAGTCGTCAGGTTAATTCTTGGATTAAATGCAGAGCTAAAAGATGGGGTTATAATGGAAAGAATGGTGTAATTTCTTATTTTGATGTAATCGTTGTGTTGTGGGGCCGGTCTTAACGTCTTTCTAACCAGTTTTCCCTTGTTAATGAAATCGCTCTTAAAAAAAAGTTATCACTTGAAAAACTAACAACTTGTAGAGATGCTGACCGGATATAAAAAGAGCTCGGACCCTAAATGACTTATCTACCCTTTTCCCCTGCCCCCACGCAACGCATTAAGAAACCAACACCCGCCAAAATCATCCATGAAATTCCCCTTTTATTCTATTCTCTCTTATTTTTATTCACCTTCTCCCTCCCTATGCAAAATAATCACCCATCCCGATGGAGAACTCGCCGGAGAATTGCAATGTGAAGGTCGCCTTGCATATTCGTCCTCTCCTCCGCCATGAAAAGCAAAACGGCGGCCGAGAATGCCTCGATGTCGTTCCAGGCACCGCTCAGGTACATACATAATCCAGATTACAGATCCAATCCCTAACTGCTAATAAATCATTGAGGAAATTATCAATTTACAATTCATGCTACTACCTCAATAATCAACCAATTGGTTTGCCAAAAATGTCAAGTGCAGGTGCTAATGGGTTCACATTCGTTTATATTTGATCATGTGTACGGAGGAGGAGGGTCTCCATCGAAAAATATGTTTCAGGAGTGTGCGGTTCCTCTCCTAGATGCTTTGTTTCAAGGATACAACAGTACAGTTATCGCGTATGGTCAGGTAATTTCGTTTAAACCTTCGAGAGTCGAGATTTTTGTTTTTGTTTTCGATTTCTTCAAGTTGACATAGCAAAAGTTTGCAGACAGGTTCAGGCAAGACATACACCATGGGTACCTCCCCGAAAGAGAGTTCGCACATAGGGCTTATGTTTCAGGTTATGACCATGATATTCAACAAGATTGAGACGATGAAAGATCGATCAGAGTTCCAATTGCATGTTTCCTTCATTGAGGTTACTTTCTATGTTCATTTAAATGGCCAAAAGATGTTAGTAATATATGTCTATATAGGAAAAGGGTAAAATGAAAACCCTTCCGGGTTGTGAAAACCGTGAAAGCTCTCCAAAATCAGGGTCAAAAATTGTTTTTTTCTTTTATTTTTTTTATGGTGGTTCTCTAGGTATAGTGAAATAAATAAAAAACAAAAACAAACACCTAGTAGTTTATTTTTAAATATCCAAAAACTGTCTTGTTACATATATAACATTAAATATATAATGTTTACATATGTAACAACAGCTTTTAGATATTTAAAAAAAAACTCCTAGGCGTTTTTTCTATTTTATTCCACCTGGGGATAGCCTGTAACCTAGAGAACCACCATAAAAAATGAATGGAAAAAAACGATTTTTGACCCCGATTTTGGAGAGTTTCACGGTTTTCACAACTCGGGAGGGTTTTTATTTTACCCATCCCCTGTCTATATATGTTTGCAGTTGGTTTAAATGACCAAAAGATGTTTGACTTTTAAGATTCTAAAAGAAGAAGTGAGGGACTTGCTGGATTCGGGCATTGTTGAAAGACTAGAAACTCGCGATGGATATCCTGAGAATGCGGTTCCTGGAAAGCAACCATTACAAATCCGCAAGGCATCAGATGGAGGTTTAAGCTTAAATGGATCAAGTGAAGTTAGTGTCAGCACACAGAAAGAAATGTCAGCTTGCCTTGAGCAAGGATGTTTGAACCGGTCAGTAGCATCAACAGATATGAACAATCAATCAAGGTGACTATTTTCTCAACAAATTTCCTTTTTCATGTTAGTTACTATTCTACAACATTTGGGATGAATTTCATGTTTGTTACAGTCGATCCCACGCAATCTTCACCATAATTTTAGAGCAGAAGGATAAAACCAAAGGTGAAGCCAATTCTAGTGAACTTATTACGTCTGAGGAATACCGCTGTGCAAAACTGCACCTGGTAGACCTTGCTGGATCCGAGAGAGCTAAGAGGGCGGGTTCTGAAGGGGTTCGTTTGAAAGAAGGTTAGTGAGAATGTAAACAATAATGTATCATCGAGTTTTGATTGATCACTTCGGACCTTTCATTGATGACTATAGCAGATCTCTCTCTGGATTTCATTGGACAGGTATTCAAATCAATAAGGGGCTTCTTGCACTCGGGAATGTTATCAGTGCCTTAGGAGATGATAAAAAACGGAAAGAGGGACTGCATATACCTTATCGCGACAGTAAACTCACTCGATTATTACAGGTTTGTTTGATATTTTATGCATCTTTGTGTACCTAGTTTATGATGTGAGTTCTTCATGCTTTGCATTTAACAGGCTTCACTTGGTGGGAACTGCAAAACTGTTATGATAGGTATCTTCCTAATGCTATGTGTTCTCAATTTCAACCATGATTAGGAAATTGTTGATGTTTTTTTATATTACTGAGTGCTGTTTTTCTTTTAGCTTGTGTCAGCCCTGCTGATTATAATGCTGAGGAAACTCTTAATACTCTCAAGTATGCTAATCGTGCTCGCAACATTCAGAATAAAGCTTCGGTAAGTTTCCTCGATGTATACTTTCTTTAATTAAATTATCTTTGAACTATGGTTTCCATGATTGGCAGGTTCAAAAAGAAGTATTTCCTGCTGACACACACAAGTTGAGGCAGCAGTTAAGATTGTTGCAGGCAGAACTCTCCCACAGGAAGGAAGCTGAAATTGTTGAAGTGCAGGTATGTATGATATGTGTTATTTTTATTTTGTGGTTACCACCTATCACACCTATCAGAAACTAGAAAGGATCATGATATAGTGCATACGATTTTGTGCTACTTGCTTGTAGGATCTTAAGAGAAAAATTGACTTGTTAGAGTCTACCAACTCAGAGCTTCTTGAAAAGATTGACGAATATCGCAGAAAATGTGCTTCTGTGGAAGTTACTAACTCAGAACTTCTTCAAAAGATGCATGAATCTCGCAGCCAATGTGTTGTTGATCTTCGTGACACAGATGTCAATGTACGCTCATTTTCCCTTTCTAATGAAAATCTAAACCAATGTAATTCAATGTATAAAAGCTGTTTTCGTTGGCGTTTTTCCAGTCGGAGATGAAGCTTCCTGGATTTCCTGAAGTGGAAGCACCCAAGCAACAATCTAGGGAGAAAATCATAGCACTTGAGGAAGACAAACGATTATTGCAGATGGAAAGGGATGGGTTGCAAGATGAAATCGCACGTCTCAAAGCTCTTGGTGAGTCGACAACAAAGGTGCAAATCATGTATGCTCAGAATCCTGAAGCAACTGAGGCAGGTGATTGTGATCCACATTATCATGCTGCCCTGGACCTCTTTCTAACCAACAGCTAAGTCATTTTATCGAATGTCTATACAGATTACAGATTTTGAGACAAAACCCGAAGATGAGATTGAACTTATAAAGCAAAAAAATCATGACACGATTTCAGATTTAGTGACAAAACACGAACATGAGATTGAACTTATAAAGCAAAAGAGTCATGACGCAATTTCAGATTTAGAGACAAAACACCAACACGAGACTGAACTTATAAAGCAAAAAAGTCATCATGCAAAGCAACGACTACAAGATGAGATACGCAATATCAAGTCCCAAAAGGTATGTTTCTGAACAAATGTCACTTACAATTTCATGAAGTTGCCAGTGTTTGATTGAAGTTTTTTTCTGTATACAGGTACAGCTACAGCAGAAGATGAAACAAGAGGAGGAGCAATATCGGCAATGTAAGTTAAACCATGAGAAGGAAATGCTGCAGGTGAGTGATTTGATTTCATATGTATGCAATAATTTGACATCAGGGCTTATCAAGAAATTTCTAAGTAATATTTTGTTCTTTTAAGCAGGTAAAGAAGGACAGTAGGAAGACTGATGTTGAATTACAGAAATTGCAGGCTCTATATCAACGCCAAACACAAGTAAGGTTATTAGTATAAATGTGTTTTTGCCACCTTAAAGTTCATGCGCTTTTTAAAACCAAGCTTGCATCAGATCTGATATCAAGTTTCATAAATGGATTCATAGAGATGGTTAATTAATACAAATATACAATCATCCTTCTGTTAATGTCAATATGGCTAAGACACTCTGATCTTGTTTCATGATATCTTTATCAATATAATATGGATCCGTTATCAAGCCTATGAAGTTCAGTCATCATCGCGTCTTTTTAACACAGGTTCTTCAAAGGAAAACAGAAGAAGCTGAAAGAACTACTAAAAAGCTAAAAGAGCTGCTTAAATCACACAAGAATACCACACGCCGAGAAACTATAGGTAATAACTATTTCAATGGAGCTTCTGTCCACAACCTTTTTCCTACTTGTAGTGACTTGATTATCTCCCTCTTTCTCCCCCAGCTCAACCCAGAGGACAAAATCGATCTGGACAACAAAATCGTTCGGGACAGGTAAATGTAAAACCTAATGTTCCAGCTAATTATATTGTCCTTTTGAAGAGAATTTTTAGTTATATTCCATTTGTAGATCAAAGCTTTGAAGAGATGGCTTGATAATGAAGTTGACAAAGTGATGCATGTGTATAAACTCCGCATCGACCATGAAAAGCAAACTCTGAGGTGT
Organism: Deinandra increscens subsp. villosa; assembly: GCA_039602395.1. Taxonomy (NCBI): domain Eukaryota; kingdom Viridiplantae; phylum Streptophyta; class Magnoliopsida; order Asterales; family Asteraceae; genus Deinandra; species Deinandra increscens. The sequence goes on from JBCNJP010000025.1 coordinate 73,526,401, forward strand.
GTATGATATCTACCCTTACCCTGCAGTTATGTTCAATCACTCCCATCCTCTTCAATTTCACATTATGATTTCATTATCCAGACATGCAAAACTTAAAGAGGACTTAAGCTTTCTGAAACAACAAGATAGGGCTTCATCTCATGGACGCTCAAGGCCTCAAAGGTATATATAGTTTTTTTACCAAAACATATCTTTTTGCCAAATTTCTGAGATAGATTGAATACTGAGTAATGGTGTTGAATATGTTTTTTGGTGTAAGAGGGCCTTCCTTGTCACCAAACACACGGGCGGTTAGGCTTGTTTCACTTGAAAGCAAGGTGAAATCTTCTTCGGCTGCCCTTAGTAAACTGTCTTCACAGATTCAAGAGGCTGGGCGGGGCCATGATCATGCCTCTGCGGGAAGATGGAAGTCGTTAAACTCACTAGGAGATGCAAAGGATTTGCTTCAGCACTTATTCAGTATTGCTATCGAAACGAGGTAAACTTGCAGCTAACAAAATTTCTAGGAGTTCTATTTTTCTTTTCGCTACAAAATATAAATTTGTTTGTAGTTTTTGGTTAGCAGACGTCGGTTGTTGGAAAAGGAATTATGAAACCAAGGAGACAAAAGCACAATTTAGTGATAATAGGGATGCTGGTTCATCACAAACAAACTCTATCCAAAATGCAAAAGTAAATTTGTTCACAAAAAAGTGGAAAGAAGTCGAAGAACGAGCTGGGCAAACTGGAAGGGACAGGACACCTTCAAAGAGATCAAAAGAAACAGAGCGGCAAGCTGTTACAATTGGCCAGTCTCCTCTTATAAAGGTAGGAAACCCTGTTCATTTCATCTTGTTAGCTGTAGGGCTAAACAAATCGAATTCCTCATTTTGTTTTTTTTTTACTATTGGAGTCATTACAGGGAAAGGCTCCGATTTCGTTCGATATTTTTGCAGATATGGGTATCGAATCTCCGTTGCCATTCCCAGAATCAAGGCAACTTGACTCTAAAGCTGGAATCTGCAATAGGCCGGTCCAAGTAGTTCTTAAACAAACACAAAAGGTGAACCTTTTGTCTGTGAAGATTTGAGTTTGTTAATCTATTCTTGTGACTGAAACGGGCCCATAGAACACGATAGGGGATAACCATTTAAGTATTTAACCTATCTTACATCTAGACGGGCTGGGTGTCGAACTTTCATAATAATAGCATGGCTTTCCTCCTTTGGTATAGTTACTAATTTTCGGTTGCTTGCTTCAGATGATACCGCTAGCACACGAGTCAATGAAGAAGTTGCCACTTGGTGAACAGAAGGGAAAAATCTCAAGGTGGAGACGAAGTCATGATGAATGGCTGATACAGTTCAAGTGGAAGTGGCAGAAACCATGGAAGCTCTCACACCTGATCACGACCAGCGATCAGGTCAGAAATAAAGATGAGACGTTGAAGGGTCAAAATCTGTCGCTCAGGCCTGGTCCAAGCACATGATCATCTCACAGCATTAGAGTCTTCTCCTTGCTGGGATCTACCTCACCGGGTTTCAGTAAAACACAACCTTCAAGGTTACTTTCTTCCTTTTGTTCCTTATTTCCAGTTCACACTTCACACTCTCAAACTAGAAAAATATCAGTTCCCACATGATCAAAAAAACCAATCAGATTTGCTGGAAGTGACAATGTGGAGGGAAAGGCACTGTCATTTCCAACAAATTTAATTGATTTATCGTAACATGTTGTGACGATAGTATCTGATACCGTATCATCATCTTTAACCTTACTTATCATAAAATGTTCGATATCCATCAGGCAAATATCCTTAAACACAAGGGATGACGCCATAACTATTTTATCAATGATTTTACTAGGAACATTCATCTTGTTGGAGGTTTTGTGGTGAAGTGGTCCAGAGATGATTAAAGTTGTACATAAACATTGTAAATATATTAGGGAGACATTGCATCAGAGTTAGGATCAAAAGAAGACCAAAAAGGAGTTATATTGTAGCAGAATATTCGTTGTAATTAGTAATATATTCATTTTCATTTGGTGAAGGTTAGCAAAATTTTGTGATATTTAGTTCAATCCCAAAGAAATCGGAATTAAAAAATGTATGTATTTTATTTGTCTCAAACATGATTTTACTGTCTTTTAAATCTCCTAGCCACCACAAGACAAGTCTCCTAGATGTGGACAATAGTAAATTAAATACGACTTATGACTAACTAAAACGCAAGATCAAAAATAAGAGTGGATATATAACAGAAATGTTAAGATCTTACTTCAAATATCAATACTCAATCTTCACAACAGCATATCGATGATAGATGACATGTATGAATTCAAGATTTACCGGCATCCACTTCTGGATCAGCAGCTAATTGTACATCAGCAGATTTTTTTTCTCTCGCTATTGCTCTATGGTTGAACGTCGAAAATTATAGCCACAATTGACAATAATGTAGCCATTCCTTCTAGCTCCTTCTCGTTTTTTGCAGTTATGAATATCCATTATCCATTATATGTGTAATCGTTTTCCGTGGTCATACTGGCAGCCTCCTTAATCTCTTGTAACATCTTCAACACTTGTCTCATTATCGGCCTCTGTTCCGGTGATGTCATGCTACAAACAGCCGCCACTTCAACAAGCATTCCGAGCCTATTATCATTTGGCATATCATCATTCTCCCTCATCGCACTCACCCATTCAACCATATCCTCAGGGACCAGGTGTGGATGCTGGGAAGGCGGCCTACCCGATAGAAGCTCTAACAAAAGGACTCCAAAAGCATAAACATCAGATTTGGTTGTGGGTCGGTTGAAGGATTTTCTTAACTCCGGGGCTTTGTAACCCGTGGAAATGGTTTCGTCTACAGTAGTGGGGTCCGCAAGGACCGAGAGGCAGTAGTCGGTGAGACAGGCCTCAAAGTCGGAACCGAGTAGGACGTTGGACGATTTTAGGTTGTTGTGAATGAGCCTGGAGGCTTGGTGGATGTAAGCAAGGCCTAGTGCTATATCTTCAGCAATTTTTAAACAGGATGTCCAGTGGAGTGGTTTTGCCCTGGTTGATCTAGATCCTATTCATGTAACAAGTAATTAAGTTTGGAATTGTAATTATTTTATTTCAATAAAAAAAAATGGGAACTCACCATGGATGAGGTTGAACAAACTTCCGTTAGGTTGATAATCATATATAACAAGCCTCTCTTGTTTCGCCTGAAAATAAGCCCTCATCGGAACCAAATTTGGATGCCTAAGACTTCCAACCGCTTCCAGATGCTTCTCGAAAGCTTCACCGGACGTTATCGCCGTCTTCCCGGCGTCAAGTCTCTTCACCGTCACGGTCACCTGGTTATCCATCACCGCTTTGTACGTTGTTCCGATCGTTCCTCTCCCCAGCAACTCCGCCGATGCAGACATGAGCTGTTCCAGTCCGTACGCCGCCGTCTCACCTCCGCAGAATATCAAATTTCCGCTTCTCTCCCGGTGGTGTTGAGGTAATTGCAGTTTCTGCTCTTTAATTTCAACTTCCTTGTTAACAATTCTCAATGCACTTGCGGTTTTGTTCGTTGAAACAGTATCAATCGTGTTTTCGTTTTCGTTTTCGATTTCAGTTTCGTTTTCTGCATCTGAGCTAAACGCGACCGATTTCGTTCGACGTTGATAGCTTCGTTTATTGAAAATCGCGAAAATCGATAGAACTAGGGCTACAACGATTAGGAATCCGATCATAAACCCTAGGATTATGCCGACTCTCCTGTGCCTGTGCCTCCTCGCAGACGGTGGAGAAGCAATCAGACCTTGTGACTCCGCATTTTGAAGCACCGGCGCCGGAGCCGCAACGCCGGAAGGCGCGTCAAAGAACGGAGACTTCGAATCGCATATTGTGTTAAAAACCTTCCCGCAGAGGCCAGGGTTTAGCAAGTAGGACGAAATGCCGAATCTCGAAAGAGCCGGCGTTAACGGAATCGGTCCGGTGAGGTTGTTGGCGGAGACGTTGAACACCTGGAGGCCGGTTAGGTTGAGAACCGGAACGGAGCCGTTGAACCGGTTCCATTCGAGCCGGAGGCTGGTGAGCCGGTCTAGATAGTTCAGTTCAACAGGGAGTGAGCCTGAGAGATTGTTACGAGCCAGATTAAGTGACTGAAGACGGTGAAGCAGGATTAGTGACACCGGGAAGGTGCCGGAGAAAGTGTTGTGGTCAAGGAATAGGGTTTTGAGATTGGTGAGAGGGGAAAGGTCGGGTATGGTGCCGGAGAGGGAGTTGTTTCGGAGGCTGAGAACGCGTAGGCTGTCGAGCCGGGTTAATGTGTCGTCGGCGAAGATACCGGTCAGGCCGCAGCCCTGGAGGACGAGCCGAACGACTCGGCCTTGGGCGCACTTGACCCCTTGCCACTGACAGTGGTCGAGCCGCTCGTTGAGGTTGTAGAGTAGGTTGTTTCCGATATCGGCTTTCAGCTTGAAGTTGAGGAGTGCAACGGCGTCGGAGGGGGGTAGTGCCGCGGCGGAGGTGGTCGCCGGGAGTGAGACGGTGAGGAGGAGAAGGAGGGATAAGATACGGCGGTGGTGGTGGTGGGAGGGTTTAGGTAGGGCGCACATTGTTTGAGGAATGGAGTAGGGGAACAGAAGGTGGGGAAGTGAGTTGTGTGTTTTTGTTTGGTTTTGAATTTTCCATCAAACAGGGGAAATGCCCGAGAGAATGAAAGTGTAGAAAATGATGATACATTCCTGGTAGGACCCAAAGACTAATGTTACCTTAACGTCAAATCTACATCTAAGGAAGATTTAAGGGGTCCATAAATAGACCGGAGATTGATTATAGGAGTAGCCGGTTGATAAAGATAGAAGCTTGTTAGGTTAAGAGTAATACTCTCCCCATTTCCTCATTTTCCCACTTCATTTTTGGTGCCACCTCATCATTCTCCACCCCTTCCCATTTTTCCCCATTTTGTGGGTAATGGTTTCCTCACACCCCCATTTCCCCAAACACTTAAAAAATTAAATTTTTTTTTTTAAAAATAAACCTGAAAGAGCTGTTTTGGGGGGGCCCCACAAACCCATTTCCTTCTCCCGACCCCTTTCTCCTTCGGTTTCGGTACCCCGTCCCACCTTCCCGATCGGTGACCCCGACACCACCGCAGTGGTGTTCCCGATCGAACCGAGGCCACCGACCAGCCCCGATCCCACCTTCCTGAACCCATTACTATTACCCTTAGGGTAATGGCAATGGGTTCGGGGAGGAGGAAAACGGGGGAGATCGGGGCCTCGAGGTGATCGGGAACACCATTGCCGATGTCTCGGGGTCACCGATCGGGGAAGCTACTTGGGGTACCGACGTCGAAGGAGAAGGGATCGGGAGTGGGTCTGGATCTGGTCGTTGGCGACGGAGGAGCGGCGGCCGGATGCCACCGGTGACGGCGGCGGTGCACGTGGATCTCGCCGGAGAGGAAGAAACCGGTAGCAGCGGCGACATGGATCTCGCCGGAGAAGAAGAAATCGGTAGCAGCAGCGGCGGTGCTCTTTTTTTTTTGGTTTTTTATTTTAAATAATTAGTTATATTTGGTTTTTATTTTTGGTTTTTATTTGGTTTTTTATTTTAAAGATGAGTGATTGGGGAAATGGGGAAACCATTACCCACAAAATGGGAAAAATGGGAAGGGGTGGGGAATGATGAGGTGGCACCAAAAATGGATTGGGAAATGGGGAAATGGGGAATGTATTACTATTAACCTTAGGGTGATGTAGGTGTTTGTTAGTAGAGGTGAGCAAATTAACCGTCATAATCAATAAATGAATCATAACCGATATAACCGTATCGATTTTAACCGATAACGGACATAACTGATGGTTAAGGTTATAAAACTTTGATTAATCGAACAGTTGGTTATGTTTTCGATTATGAAACTTTGATTAACCGATCTAACCAAGTTTGAATAATATAATTCATGCTATTATAAAGTTTAACATTTATTACATACATAGTATGTTGAAAATAAAATTGCATGTTCAATAATAATTACTTTTTAGTGATAAGAAGAGAGTTGCTTTACTTAACTACTCAATCTTATCCATTCAATTTTATCCGAAGTAGTAAGGGTTGCTTAATCTATATCAAAAACTAATGTTGTTCTTTTACTTCTACTTTATTTTCAAGTGTGCTTTTGAGACATTAACCTGATTATTTGTAAGTGTCAATAAATATATAATATTGTTTGAAACAAAAGTATTTATGCAACATAAGGAAAACTTAAACTTAAACGAAGTATTTAAATTCATTTTATGGCTTCCTACTTTGAGTGTATTTGTTTCGTTTAGTTTAGTTAGTTAGTCTAATTAGTGGTTAACCGAGCCGCAACTTAGGTAAGTTCAAACATTTCTAGAGCAAAGTTTGTTTGTGGTTAACCCGCCCATAAGAGAACCAAACCACTGTGTAAAACCGATTAACCAAAATCAACTTAACCGATGATTATAATTACAAACTTTGTTTAACCGACCAATCGGTTATGATTACGCTTTTAGGTCAAAACCGAATGATGCACGCCCCCATTCGTTAGATAGAATGAGTTCATGGTAAACCTATTTAGGGACACCATCATAAATGGGGTTACATGAGATGGGATGGAGAAAAATAGGTTCGTAAACCCGTTCGAGATGAATATGAAGGCTTGCAATTTTTTTTTACTATTGGAGACTTTAATTATTTTATAAATAAACACATGGGTTCAATTAGGATTGGTACAACTAAAGTGGATTCAAATGGAATTAAGTTGATACAAATAACGTGGCATTTTATTATTAGTTGTTGGAGAGATCAAATGGGTTCAAAGAAAAACACCCCTCACTATAATGCCATATCATCTGAACCTATTCCATCCTATTTGAATCCACTTTAATATGTGTTTATTTATAAAAGAAAATTAAATTAAAGTATCTAACAGTCCAAAGCAAACTTCCACACTCCATCTCGTATGGGCAATTCATCAAAGTTCCGCGACTCGAATAAGTATGTGATGACTCATGACATGATAATTGATTATTAGACTCATAATTATGTTGAAATTGACATACGGTGACCAAATACGAGAATCCCGGTAAACGATGAATCGCGCACTGAAATCACGTAAAAACCAGAGATTGCTTTATTTTCAATTTGAGAAGACCAATTTAATTCCAATTGATTGTAATTAAGTATCTGGTTCCGAAAAACTATTATAACTCATTTAGATCCAATAACTTGGTAAAATCACCCGAAAATTTATCCGGTTCTCAGTAATTCGCAAATCAGTAAATTGCGAAATTTCAAAACGGGGCGGATTCTCAATCGGGTAAAATACAAATGTTACATCTGGTATGTCCGGACTCGATAAATTAACATGACGGGCCCCGTTTTTAACCCGCAAGTGTTAAGGTTTAGGATTAGTGCATTCAAAATCCCAAAACCCTAATTTCTTAAATCCTCCCTTTCAATCTCTCCATTCAGTCACCCCTCTGCAAACCGTCGATCGACCGCCGCCCCTAACGGACTAGTGATGCTACTTCGCCGTCATTGAGAGAGTGCCATCCTCTGGCCATCTTTTAGTCATCAAACGTTGTTGCTCTGCTGTCAAGATGTTAACACCGATCACCACTAAGAACAACCGTGAATCTGGCATTCATCACAGCCTCACGACACGTGACGGTGCTTCACCGAACGTCGCGGCATGCGTCGACGCATGTCACATTCACCGGCGATCTCCATCGCAACCGAACTGACCTAGGGTTCGTTGACGCCCGTCGCGGCATGCGACACGACTCAGTTGGTCGTTTTCGCATCCCAACCGACGTCGGAATATGTTTGGGCGCGATGATTGTCCAGATGCACACAACACTAATTAACTGTTGTGATATTCTTAATCGACCCATTTTATAGCATCTAAATAATACATGATAATCCAATACAATTCAATGATAAATAACAAATTAACTTGATTAATTTAGGTCTCGGTAAGTCCACATGCATCCTAAAGTGATGTCAACGAGATCATCCATATCAAACAACTATGAATAGTTGGTGAGTAAACAAAGGTTTAGCATACTGAATAGTTTAAAGCATTGCGATTCAATGAATTAAGTGTTCAATCCAAATCATGATCAACAAGTCATATAAGTGATGTGCACCAAGCCTAGACAGTAAGGGAGCAATCACCTAACGCCACACGCGAGGCATGCCAGGTGGGTCGTCAGCCAATAGATCTATCATTGTTGTCACGGCTCGATGGTTAATGATACACATGCGATTAGCGATTAGCGATTAAAGACTACCTACAAGACTTCCAACCAAAGCCTTCCACACATAGAATCCAACAAGTATCACACAATAAAATATCAGACATAGAGCACACAAAATCGGATAGAAGTTTGCATAATAAAGAATTAGGGTTTTGAATACTGATATATGTTACACCCTAAAACAATGAAATGAAAGATGGGCTATGAATACTCACCTGGAATAAGAGATAAGACACATACACGAAACCGCACGAAGAGATAGCTAGACTCCAAAAGTGACCTTGACGACTAGATGAGATAAAGAAAATAACGAAATAAATAATTGATTTAAAATCATGACACAAACGACTCAACGACTCGTTGGTGATTCAAAGAGGCAATACGCACATCATGATGTTAACGGTCAATCCTAAAGCTAAGGACATAATCATGAAGTCCTAAGCATGCACATATATTTCAATGAAGTCAAATGGGGTCAAACAATAGTCAAAATTATCCTATCATACATAACCATATCAACATCATTCATGCAAGATCATGATCTAACCTAGATTTATCTTCATGATACATACACAACCTAGATCTAATCATTTGGTGCATTCATATCATAGATTTACACTTGAAAGTATAATTTTGATGATGAAGTTACTAGACCTAGGAAGCATGTATGACATAGATCTCAACATTCTATAACATAAAAGTCACAACTTGATAATGATATTTTATGAATCTAACCCTAATAAGCATGTATGACATAGATCTTAACATTTCACGACATAAAGATCACAACTTGATAATCATATTCATAGTGGTGTAAATCCAATCATTTTATAGCATAAAAATCCAAACTTGATGATCAAAACCCTAGATCTATAACATAGTAATCATGCAATT
>JBCNJP010000025.1:73536038-73603065 GCA_039602395.1 Deinandra increscens subsp. villosa
TGAACATAGTGATGAGTTTAATAAGTTGATAATAGGATTAGAGAATATAGATGTCACTATAGAGGATGAAGATCAAGCAATCATATTCTTGACTTCACTGCCTCCATCATATGAGCATTTTGTAGAAACTCTCATGTATGGGAGAGAGTCTATTTCAATGGAAGAAGTGCAGAGTGCTTTGAATTCCAAGGAATTGAAAAGAAGAATTGATATAAAAGATAGCAGTGATGGGTTATATGTAAGAGGTAGATCAGAGAATAGGGATCATAAGTTTTCAAAGAATAGAGGGCAACATAGATCTAAGTCAAAGTTTAAGAGAAGATGTTATATTTGCCAATCTGAAAAACATCTTAAAAAAGATTGCCCTGATAGAAAGAAGTCTAAACCTGAGGGCAGTCAGTCCAAGAATGGAAACTACAATACTGATGGTGAGTCTGAGGGCTATGAGAGTGCTGAAGTTCTAAATGTTATGAGTAGAGATAGTGCTAGTCATGAGTGGATATTGGACTCTGGCTGTTCATTTCACATGTCACCACTTAGGGAATGTTTTATAGAAATCAAGGAAGGGAACTTTGGGATAGTGCAACTAGGTGATGATAGACCTTGTGATATTCTTGGAATAGGTACTATTAGTCTCAAGATGGATAATGGGTCTGAGGTGGAGTTGCAGGATGTAAGATACATACCAAAGTTAAGAAGAAGCTTGATTTCATTGGGAACATTAGAAAAGAGTGGATATCATGTGAGTCTTAGAGATGGTAAGGCTAAGGTGGCCAGAGGATCAATGGTTGTTATTTCAGGAACTAGGAAAGGCAACAATATTTACTTTTTGAATGGCAGTGCCAATTACTCAGGTGCTAATGTAACTGTGCCTAAAACTTGTAGTGATGCTATGAAATGGCATCAAAGATTAGGCCATGTTAGTTCAAAGGGTTTAAGTGAATTGAACAAACAGGGAGTCTTAGGCAAGTTAGCAAATGTAGAACTTGAGTTCTGTGAACACTGTGTTTTAGGAAAAGCTCATAAGGTGAAGTTTAGTAGAAGCACTCAGAAAACTAAGCACATACTTGACTATATACATGCTGATCTTTGGGGGCCTGCTAGAACCCAGTCAATAGGTGGTGCATTGTATTTTTTATCACTTATTGATGATCATTCTAGGAGATTATGGGTTTATGTTCTTAAAACCAAAGATGAGGCATTTAGTAAGTTCAGGGAGTGGAAGATCTTAGTTGAAAGACAAACTGATAGAAAGGTTAAGAAATTAAGAACTGACAATGGGCTTGAGTTCTGTAATAATCAGTTTGATCAGTTTTGTAGGGAAAATGGCATTGATAGGCATAAGACTGTTGTGTACACACCACAACAAAATGGCTTAGTTGAAAGAATGAATAGGACTTTATTGGATAAGGTAAGGTGTTTATTATCTAGTTCAGGTCTACCTAAGAGATTTTGGGCTGAGGCTTTGGCTACCTCTGCATATTTGATAAATAGAACACCCTCTTCTGCTATTGATATGATGACACCCATGGAGAAATGGACTGGAACCAAACCAGACTTGAGTAAGCTAAGAGTGTTTGGTTCAGTTGCATATTCTCATTTAGATCAAGGTAAACTGGAACCTAGAGCACAAAAGTGCATTATGCTAGGCTATCCTGAGGGTGTAAAAGGTTATAGGCTTTGGAGATTAGGGGATGGATCTCCTAAGGTGATCATTAGTAGAAATGTCACTTTCAATGAGGAAGTGATGTATAAGGATCTGTTAGGCACTTCATCATCTAAGAATAGTGAAAGTGTTCAAATTGAGGTGGAGAAATACCATGATGTATTTGAACAAGATATAAGTGACCATGGGAATGGTGAAAGCCCAAGTGAGGTAAGTCAACCAATGCAGGTAGAAAGTTTAGAGGAAAGTACTAGTAGTCCTGTGCAGGAAGAAGTTCAAGAGCAGCAGGATTATAGTATAGCCAGGGATAGGACTAGGAGAGTAGTTGTTGTTCCTATGAGGTTTAGAGATAACCATGATCTTGCTGCATATGTGTTCAATGTAGGAGCAATGGAGAGTATTGCAGAACCATTAAGCTATAATGAAGCTATTCAATCAGAGGAAAGAGATAAGTGGGTGCAGGCTATGAATGAAGAAATGGATAGTTTGATGAAGAATAGGACTTGGACATTGGTTGATAGGCCTCAAAGACAGAAAACTGTTAAGTGTAAGTGGTTATACAAGTTGAAGGAGGGTCTAAGTGCTGGTGATAGTCCTAGGTTTAAGGCAAGACTTGTAGCTAAGGGCTTTACACAACAGGAGGGTATAGACTATACGGAGATTTTTTCACCTGTTGTGAAGCACACATCAATTAGAATTTTGTTATCCTTAGCTGCTTTACAGGATTTAGAAATAGAGCAACTTGATGTGAAAACTGCATTTCTTCATGGTGATCTTGATGAGATCATATATATGGAGCAGCCATTAGGATATGAGACTAGGGGTAAGAGAGACCAGGTATGCATGTTAAAGAAATCATTATATGGTTTGAAGCAATCACCTAGGATGTGGTACCAAAAGTTTGATGAGCATGTTGTAAGCAGTGGCTATAATAGAAGTAGTTATGATCCTTGTGTTTATTTTAGGGAGTATGAACCAGGGGAATTTATATATCTGTTACTATATGTAGATGATATGTTGGTCATATGTAAGAACCAGGATCAAATTACTAAAATTAAGAGTGTGCTTATGGCTAAGTTTGAGATGAAGGAGTTAGGTTATGCTAAGAAAATTATAGGCATGGAAATTGTAAGAGACAGGCCAAACAAGATTATTAAGCTGTGTCAAACAGGTTATATTAAGAAGTTGCTGTCTAATTATGCTATGGATCTTAGCAAACCAGTTTTGACTCCTTTAGGACCTCATTTTAAGCTGTCAAAGTTAGATAGTCCTAAGTCAGAAACTGATGTTAAGATGATGTCTAAGGTTCCATATGCTAGTGCTGTTGGCTCTCTTATGTTCTTAATGGTGTGCACCAGGCCTGACTTAGCTTATAGTGTAGGATTGGTTAGTAGGTTCTTAAGCAATCCTGGTAGGAATCATTGGGAGGCTGTTAAATGGATCTTCAGGTATTTGAAGGGAACTAGTAATCATGGGTTACTGTTGGGCAAGTGTGATGAGCAGGTACATAGGATAATAGGCTATGTAGATTCTGATTTTGCCAAGGATATAGATAGGGGCAGAAGTATCACTGGTTATGTGTTTAAGGTTAGTGGTGGCATTGTGAGTTGGAAGTCAACACTCCAACATGTAGTAGCATTATCTACTACTGAGGCAGAATTCATTGCCTTGACAGAAGCAATAAAAGAAGCAATGTGGTTGAAAGGTTTCTGCATAGAATTGGGAATACAAGTTGCAGAAAGTATGATTCTTTGTGATAACAGTGGAGCTATACAGCTGTCAAAGAATCAAGTGTTCCATAACAGAAGTAAACACATAGATGTAAAGCTGCATTTTATTAGAGAAGTGGTAAACTCTAAGACAGTGATTGTTAAGTATGTAAAGACAGAGTTAAATGCAGCAGACATGTTAACCAAAGTGGTTCCTGGTGTCAAATTTCAGTTTTGCTTAGAGGAGCTAGGAGTTGGTTAATTCTGGAAATTTAAAGAAACTGTTGATGTTTGAAATTTGCAGACTAAATGTGATAAACACACCAGGGTATTCAAGCTTATTTAGCCTCTGATATTCGGTGATAATGTGTAAGCATTTTGGGTTTGCAGATTTGCTCAAAGTCAACTCATAAGATCATGCATTTGACTTAAGGTGGAGATTGTTGGATTTTTAAGTAAAATTCATGATCGTGTAAGTCAAATGGGTACCAAACGAAGTTCTTGTTATATGTTAGTTAGTTGGTGTAGCTTTAGTTAAGTTTTCTGTTAGTAATAACTTTCGGGCCAAAAGTGTAATTATGCAATAGTTACATGTTTGGGCTGTTATAATAAAGCTTTGGTAAGATCAAGGGGGCAGAGTGAAAGTTTTCTGTTTATAACCGTTGGAGCTCGTCATCAGCTTGTTCGAGTATAAGATTGGGGGAAAACTTCCGTTTCATGTAATTCGTTTCCATTCTGTGAAATTGATCTTGTAAATCTCTTTCAATTGTAATCGTTTAGTGTTATCAATAAAATGTTTCTTCGTTTGGTTGATCATCGTGTTCAATTTCATTGATTTCGTTCTTGAGGGTTTCGGTGAGGTTGAGAGAATTCAACTCCAATTCTCTACAATTGGTATCAGAGCCCGGTTGGGGGCTCTCGCTGAAGGTCCAAGACGGTGTTCGCTGAAGGAATTTCAACTCAGATCAAGAAATGGTGTCCACGAAGTTCGATGTGGAGAAATTTGATGGAAAAAACGATTTTGGTCTCTGGAGGGTCAAGATGCGAGCGTTCTTGACATACCAGGGGGTTGTAGAAGCTTTAGCAGGGGAGAATAGTCGGCCAGATTACATTGAAGAGGGCGACTGGTATGAGGTTCTTGCAAAGGCTCATAGCTCCATAATTTTGTGCCTTGGAGACAAGGTATTGAGAGAAGTTTCAAGGGAAACAACTGCTGCAGGTATGTGGTTGAAACTTGAGAGCCTTTATATGACTAAATCACTAGCTAATAGACTCTTCTTGAAGAAGAAACTGTATACATTTCAAATGGATCCTGGTAAATCTGTTGATGAACATAGTGATGAGTTTAATAAGTTGATAATAGGATTAGAGAATATAGATGTCACTATAGAGGATGAAGATCAAGCAATCATATTCTTGACTTCACTGCCTCCATCATATGAGCATTTCGTAGAAACTCTCATGTATGGGAGAGAGTCTATTTCAATGGAAGAAGTGCAGAGTGCTTTGAATTCCAAGGAATTGAAAAGAAGAATTGATATAAAAGATAGCAGTGATGGGTTATATGTAAGAGGTAGATCAGAGAATAGGGATCATAAGTTTTCAAAGAATAGAGGGCAACGTAGATCTAAGTCAAAGTTTAAGAGAAGATGTTATATTTGCCAATCTGAAAAACATCTTAAAAAAGATTGCCCTGATAGAAAGAAGTCTAAACCTGAGGGCAGTCAGTCCAAGAATGGAAACTACAATACTGATGGTGAGTCTGAGGGCTATGAGAGTGCTGAAGTTCTAAATGTTATGAGTAGAGATAGTGCTAGTCATGAGTGGATATTGGACTCTGGCTGTTCATTTCACATGTCACCACTTAGGGAATGTTTTATAGAAATCAAGGAAGGGAACTTTGGGATAGTGCAACTAGGTGATGATAGACCTTGTGATATTCTTGGAATAGGTACTATTAGTCTCAAGATGGATAATGGGTCTGAGGTGGAGTTGCAGGATGTAAGATACATACCAAAGTTAAGAAGAAGCTTGATTTCATTGGGAACATTAGAAAAGAGTGGATATCATGTGAGTCTTAGAGATGGTAAGGCTAAGGTGGCCAGAGGATCAATGGTTGTTATTTCAGGAACTAGGAAAGGCAACAATATTTACTTTTTGAATGGCAGTGCCAATTACTCAGGTGCTAATGTAACTGTGCCTAAAACTTGTAGTGATGCTATGAAATGGCATCAAAGATTAGGCCATGTTAGTTCAAAGGGTTTAAGTGAATTGAACAAACAGGGAGTCTTAGGCAAGTTAGCAAATGTTTAACTTGAGTTCTGTGAACACTGTGTTTTATGTTTTCTGTTTTCTGTTAGCAAATGGCATCAAACACCTTTTTTTTAGTTTTCTGTTTTCTGTTTTCTGTTTTATGTTTTCTGTTTTTTATTTTCGTTTTCCAAATATATACAAAAGAAAATGGGCGTTCATTTTCTAGGGTTTTTACGCACAGCCGCTCGACCTCTCCTCCGTTACCTCCGTCGCCGTCTGCTCCACCGCATCGTTGACGGAAATCTAATGAAATGTAGAGATAGAAAACAAATAGAAAACAGTTGATTTGAACATGTTTTCTAGTTTTCTAATTTTGAAAATGAAAATTCCATCTTTCAAATTTGAACGCGTTTTCAAAAATTTTTATGTGTTTTCTAGAGATGGAAAACTCATTTCATTTCTAGAAAACTAGAAATTAAAAACTAGAAAACATTTTTCACAACTAAACGGCCCCTAAATGACTTATCTACCCTTTTCCCCTGCCCCCACGCAACGCATTAAGAAACCAACACCCGCCAAAATCATCCATGAAATTCCCCTTTTATTCTATTCTCTCTTATTTTTATTCACCTTCTCCCTCCCTATGCAAAATAATCACCCATCCCGATGGAGAACTCGCCGGAGAATTGCAATGTGAAGGTCGCCTTGCATATTCGTCCTCTCCTCCGCCATGAAAAGCAAAACGGCGGCCGAGAATGCCTCGATGTCGTTCCAGGCACCGCTCAGGTACATACATAATCCAGATTACAGATCCAATCCCTAACTGCTAATAAATCATTGAGGAAATTATCAATTTACAAAAATATTTAGATTAATTTCGGTACAAATGTACAATTCATGCTACTACCTCAATAATCAACCAATTGGTTTGCCAAATCTCAAGTGCAGGTGCTAATGGGTTCACATTCGTTTATATTTGATCATGTGTACGGAGGAGGAGGGTCTCCATCGAAAAATATGTTTCAGGAGTGTGCGGTTCCTCTCCTAGATGCTTTGTTTCAAGGATACAACAGTACAGTTATCGCGTATGGTCAGGTAATTTCGTTTAAACCTTCGAGAGTCGAGATTTTTGTTTTTGTTTTCGATTTCTTCAAGTTGACATAGCAATCGTTTGCAGACAGGTTCAGGCAAGACATACACCATGGGTACCTCCCCGAAAGAGAGTTCGCACATCGGGCTTATGTTTCAGGTTATGACCATGATATTCAACAAGATTGAGACGATGAAAGATCGATCCGAGTTCCAATTGCATGTTTCGTTCATTGAGGTTACTTTCTATGTTCATTTAAATGGCCAAAAGATGTTAGTAATATATGTCTATATAGGAAAAGGGTAAAATGAAAACCCTCCCGAGTTGTGAAAACCGTGAAAGCTCTCCAAAATCAGGGTCAAAAATCGTTTTTTTCTTTCATTTTTTTTATGGTGGTTCTCTAGGTTATAGGCTACCCCTAGGTGAAATAAATAAAAAAAACAAACACCTAGTAGTTTTTTTTTTAAATATCCAAAAACTGTCTTGTTACATATATAACATTAAATATATAATGTTTACATATGTAACAACAGTTTTTAGATATTTAAAAAAAAACTCCTAGGCGTTTTTTCTATTTTATTCCACCTGGAGATAGCCTGTAACCTAGAGAACCACCATAAAAAAATGAATGAAAAAAAACGATTTTTGACCCCGATTTTGGAGAGTTTGCACGGTTTTCACAACTCGGGAGGGTTTTCATTTTACCCATCGCCTGTCTATATATGTTTGCAGTTGGTTTAAATGACCAAAAGATGTTTGACTTTTAAGATTCTAAAAGAAGAAGTGAGGGACTTGCTGGATTCGGGCATTGTTGAAAGACTAGAAACTCGCGATGGATATCCTGAGAATGCGGTTCCTGGAAAGCAACCATTACAAATCCGCAAGGCATCAGATGGAGGTTTAAGCTTAAATGGATCAAGTGAAGTTAGTGTCAGCACACAGAAAGAAATGTCAGCTTGCCTTGAGCAAGGATGTTTGAACCGGTCAGTAGCATCAACAGATATGAACAATCAATCAAGGTGACTATTTTCTCAACAAATTTCCTTTTTCATGTTAGTTACTATTCTACAACATTTGGGATGAATTTCATGTTTGTTACAGTCGATCCCACGCAATCTTCACCATAATTTTAGAGCAGAAGGATAAAACCAAAGGTGAAGCCAATTCTAGTGAACTTATTACGTCTGAGGAATACCGCTGTGCAAAATTGCATCTGGTAGACCTTGCTGGATCCGAGAGAGCTAAGAGGGCGGGTTCTGAAGGGGTTCGTTTGAAAGAAGGTTAGTGAGAATGTAAACAATAATGTATCATCGAGTTTTGATTGATCACTTCGGACCTTTCATTGATGACTATAGCAGATCTCTCTCTGGATTTCATTGGACAGGTATTCAAATCAATAAGGGGCTTCTTGCACTCGGGAATGTTATCAGTGCCTTAGGAGATGATAAAAAACGGAAAGAGGGACTGCATATACCTTATCGCGACAGTAAACTCACTCGATTATTACAGGTTTGTTTGATATTTTCAAGATTTGCTTCCAAAACGTGGTATTTATGCATCTTCGTGTACCTAGTTTATGATGTGAGTTCTTCATGCTTTGCATTTAACAGGCTTCACTTGGTGGGAACTGCAAAACTGTTATGATAGGTATCTTCCTTAATGCCTATGTGTTCTCAATTTCAACCATGATTAGGAAATTGTTGATGTTTTTTTATATTACTGAGTGCTGTTTTTCTTTTAGCTTGTGTCAGCCCTGCTGATTATAATGCTGAGGAAACTCTTAATACTCTCAAGTATGCTAATCGTGCTCGCAACATTCAGAATAAAGCTTCGGTAAGTTTCCTCGATGTATACTTTCTTTAATTAAATTATCTTTGAACTATGGTTTCCATGATTGGCAGGTTCAAAAAGAAGTATTTCCTGCTGACACACACAAGTTGAGGCAGCAGTTAAGATTGTTGCAGGCAGAACTCTCTCACAGGAAGGAAGCTGAAATTGTTGAAGTGCAGGTATGTATGATATGTGTTATTTTTATTTTGTGGTTACCACCTATCACACCTATCAGAAACTAGAAAGGATCATGATATAGTGCATACGATTTTGTGCTACTTGCTTGTAGGATCTTAAGAGAAAAATTGACTTGTTAGAGTCTACCAACTCAGAACTTCTTGAAAAGATTGACGAATATCGCAGAAAATGTGCTTCTGTGGAAGTTACTAACTCAGAACTTCTTCAAAAGATGCATGAATCTCGCAGCCAATGTGTTGTTGATCTTCGTGACACAGATGTCAATGTACGCTCATTTTCCCTTTCTAATGAAAATCTAAACCAATGTAATTCAATGTATAAAAGCTGTTTTCGTTGGCGTTTTTACAGTCGGAGATGAAGCTTCCTGGATTTCCTGAAGTGGAAGCACCCAAGCAACAATCTAGGGAGAAAATCATAGCACTTGAGGAAGACAAAAGATTATTGCAGGTGGAAAGGGACGGGTTGCAAGATGAAATCGCACGTCTCAAAGCTCTTGGTGAGTCGACAACAAAGGTGCAAATCATGTATGCTCAGAATCCTGAAGCAACTGAGGCAGGTGATTGTGATCCACATTATCATGCTGCCCTGGACCTCTTTCTAACCAACAGCTAACTCATTTTATCGAATGTCTATACAGAATACAGATTTTGAGACAAAACCCGAAGATGAGATTGAACTTATAAAGCAAAAAAATCATGACACGATTTCAGATTTAGTGACAAAACACGAACATGAGATTGAACTTATAAAGCAAAAGAGTCATGACGCAATTTCAGATTTAGAGACAAAACACCAACACGAGACTGAACTTATAAAGCAAAAAAGTCATCATGCAAAGCAACGACTACAAGATGAGATACGCAATATCAAGTCCCAAAAGGTATTTTTCTGAACAAATGTCACTTACAATTTCATGAAGTTGCCAGTGTTTGATTGAAGATTTTTTTCGTATACAGGTACAGCTACAGCAGAAGATGAAACAAGAGGAGGAGCAATATCGGCAATGTAAGTTAAACCATGAGAAGGAAATGCTGCAGGTGAGTGATTTGATTTCATATGTATGCAATAATTTGACATCAGGGCTTATCAAGAAATTTCTAGGTAATATTTTGTTCTTTTAAGCAGGTAAAGAAGGACAGTAGGAAGACTGATGTTGAATTACAGAAATTGCAGGCTCTATATCAACGCCAAACACAAGTAAGGTTATTAGTATAAATGTGTTTTTGCCACCTTAAAGTTCATGCGCTTTTTAAAACCAAGCTTGCATCAGATCTGATATCAAGTTTCATAAATGGATTCATAGAGATGGTTAATTAATACAAATATACAATCATCCTTCTGTTAATGTCAATATGGCTAAGACACTCTGATCTTGCATCATGATATCTTTATCAATATAATATGGATCCGTTATCAAGCCTATGAAGTTCAGTCATCATCGTGTCTTTTTTAACACAGGTTCTTCAAAGGAAAACAGAAGAAGCTGAAAGAACTACTAAAAAGCTAAAAGAGCTGCTTAAATCACACAAGAATACCACACGCCGAGAAACTATAGGTAATAATTATTTCAATGGAGCTTCTGTCCACAACCTTTTTCCTACTTGTAGTGACTTGATTATCTCCCTCTTTCTCCCCCAGCTCAACCCAGAGGACAAAATCGATCTGGACAACAAAATCGTTCGGGACAGGTAAATGTAAAACCTAATGTTCCAGCTAATTATATTGTCCTTTTGAAGAGAATTTTTAGTTATATTCCATTTGTAGATCAAAGCTTTGAAGAGATGGCTTGATAATGAAGTTGACAAAGTGATGCATGTGTATAAACTCCGCATCGACCATGAAAAGCAAACTCTGAGGTGTGTATGATATCTACCCTTACCCTGCAGTTATGTTCAATCACTCCCATCCTCTTCAATTTCACATTATGATTTCACTATCCAGACATGCAAAACTTAAAGAGGACTTAAGCTTTCTGAAACAACAAGATAGAGCTTCATCTCATGGACGCTCAAGGCCTCAAAGGTATATATAGTTTTTTTACCAAAACATATCTTTTTGCCAAATTTCTGAGATAGATTGAATACTGAGTAATGGTGTTGAATATGTTTTTTGGTGTAAGAGGGCCTTCCTTGTCACCAAACACACGGGCGGTTAGGCTTGTTTCACTTGAAAGCAAGGTGAAATCTTCTTCGGCTGCCCTTAGTAAACTGTCTTCACAGATTCAAGAGGCTGGGCGGGGCCATGATCATGCCTCTGCGGGAAGATGGAAGTCGTTAAACTCACTAGGAGATGCAAAGGATTTGCTTCAGCACTTATTCAGTATTGCTATCGAAGCGAGGTAAACTTGCAGCTAACAAAATTTCTAGGAGTTCTATTTTTCTTTTCGCTACAAAATATAAATCTGTTTGTAGTTTTCGGTTAGCAGGCGTTGGTTGTTGGAAAAGGAATTATGAAACCAAGGAGACAAAAGCACAATTTAGTGATAATAGGGATGCTGGTTCATCACAAACAAACTCTATCCAAAATGCAAAAGTAAATTTGTTCACAAAAAAGTGGAAAGAAGTCGAAGAACGAGCTGGGCAAACTGGAAGGGACAGGACACCTTCAAAGAGATCAAAAGAAACAGAGCGGCAAGCTGTTACAATTGGCCAGTCTCCTCTTATAAAGGTAGGAAACCCTGTTCATTTCATCTTGTTAGCTGTAGGGCTAAACAAATCGAATTCCTCATTTTGCTTTTTTTGACTATTGGAGTCATTACAGGGAAAGGCTCCGATTTCGTTCGATATTTTTGCAGATATGGGTATTGAATCTCCGTTGCCATTCCCAGAATCAAGGCAACTTGACTCTAAAGCTGGAATCTGCAATAGGCCAGTCCAAGTAGTTCTTAAACAAACACAAAAGGTGAACCTTTTGTCTGTGAAGATTTGGTTTGTTAATCTATTCTTGTGTCACTGAAATGCACCTTACTCTCATTAGTATAGTTACTAATTTTCGGTTTGCTTCAGATGATACCGCTGGCACACGAGTCAATGAAAAAGTTGCCACTTGGTGAACAGAAGGGAAAAATCTCAAGGTGGAGACGAAGTCATGATGAATGGCTGATACAGTTCAAGTGGAAGTGGCAAAAACCATGGAAGCTCTCACACCTGATCACGACCAGCGATCAGGTCAGAAATAAAGATGAGACGTTGAAGGGTCAAAATCTGTCGCTCAGGCCTGGTCCAAGCACATGATCATCTCACAGCATTAGAGTCTTCTCCTTGCTGGGATCTACCTCACCGGGTTTCAGTAAAACACAACCTTCAAGGTTACTTTCTTCCTTTTGTTCCTTATTTCCAGTTCACACTTCACACTCTCAAACTAGAAAAATATCAGTTCCCACATGATCAAAAAAACCATCAGATTTGCTGGAAGTGACAATGTGGAGGCAAAGGCACTGTCATTTCCAACAAATTTAATTGATTTATCGTAACATGTTGTGACGATAGCATCTGATACTGTATCATCATCTTTAACCTTACTTATCATAAAATGTTCGATATCCATCAGGCAAATATCCTTAAACACAAGGGATGACGCCATAACGATTTTATCAATGATTTTACTAGGAACATTCATCTTGTTGGAGGTTTTGTGGTGAAGTGGTCCAGAGATGATTAAAGTTGTACATAAACATTGTAAATATAAATAGGGAGACATTGCATCAGAGTTAGGATCAAAAGAAGACCAAAAAGGAGTTATATTGTTAATATTGTAGCAGAATATTCTTTGTAATTAGTAATTATATTCATTTTCATTTGGTGAAGGTTAGCAAAATTTTGTGATATTTAGTTCAATCCCAAAGAAATCGGAATTAAAAAATGTATGTATTTTATTTGTCTCAAACATGATTTTACTGTCTTCTAAGTTCTAAATCTCCTAACCACCACAAGATACAAGTCTCCTAGATGTGGACAATAGTAAATTAAATACGACTTATGGCTAACTAAAACGCGAGATCAAAGATACGAGTGGATATATAACAGAAATGTTAAGATCTTACTTCAAATATCAATACTTAATCTTCACAACAGCATATTGATGATAGATGACATGTATGAATTCAAGATTTACCAGCATCCTCTTCTGGATCAGCACAGCAGATTGTACAGAAAACGTGAATCTCGTCATAGCAGATTTTTTCTCGCTATTGCTCTGTGGTTGAACGTCGAAAATTATAACCACATTCATTGACAATAATGTAGCCATTTCCTTCTTGGTTTTAGCAATTATGAATATCCATTATCTGTGTAATCGTTGTCGGTGGTCATACTGGCAGCCTCCTTAATCTCTTGTAACATCTTCAAAACTTGTCTCATTATCGGCCTCTGTTCCGGTGATGTCATGCTACAAACAGCCGCCACTTCAACAAGCATTCCGAGCCTATTATCATTTGGCATATCATCATTCTCCCTCATCGCACTCACCCATTCAACCATATCCTCAGGGACCAGGTGTGGATGCTGGGAAGGCGGCCTACCCGATAGAAGCTCTAACAAGAGGACTCCAAAAGCATAAACATCAGATTTGGTTGTGGGTCGGTTGAAGGATTTTCTTAACTCCGGGGCCTTGTAACCCGTGGAAACGGTTTCGTCTACAGTAGTGGGGTCCGCAAGGACCGAGAGGCAGTAGTCGGTGAGACAGGCCTCAAAGTCGGAACCGAGTAGGACGTTGGACGATTTCAGGTTGTTGTGAATGAGCCTGGAGGCTTGGTGGATGTAAGCAAGGCCTAGTGCTATATCTTCAGCAATTTTTAAACAGGATGTCCAGTGGAGTGGTTTTGCCCTGGTTGATCTAGATCCTATTCATGTAACAAGTAATTAAGTTTGGAATTGTAATTATTTTATTTCAATAAAAAAAATGGGAACTCACCATGGATGAGGTTGAACAAACTTCCGTTAGGTTGATAATCATATATAACAAGCCTCTCTTGTTTCGCCTGAAAATAAGCCCTCATCGGAACCAAATTTGGATGCCTAAGACTTCCAACCGCTTCCAGATGCTTCTCGAAAGCTTCACCGGACGTTATGGCCGTCTTCCCGGCGTCAAGTCTCTTCACCGTCACGGTCACCTGGTTATCCATCACCGCTTTGTACGTTGTTCCGATCGTTCCTCTCCCCAGCAACTCCGCCGATGCAGACATGAGCTGTTCCAGTCCGTACGCCGCCGTCTCACCTCCGCAGAATATCAAATTTCCGCTTCTCTCCCGGTGATGTTGAGGTAATTGCAGTTTCTGCTCTTTAATTTCAACTTCCTTGTTAACAATTCTCAATGCACTTGCGGTTTTGTTCGTTGAAACAGTAGCAATCGTGTTTTCGTTTTCGTTTTCGTTTTCGATTTCAGTTTCGTTTTCTGCATCTGAGCTAAACGCGACCGATTTCGTTCGACGTTGATAGCTTCGTTTATTGAAAATCACGAAAATCGATAGAACTAGGGCTACAACGATTAGGAATCCGATCATAAACCCTAGGATTATGCCGACTCTCCTGTGCCTGTGCCTCCTCGCGGACGGTGGAGAAGCAATCAGACCTTGTGACTCCGCATTTTGAAGCACCGGCGCCGGAGCCGCAACGCCGGAAGGCGCGTCAAAGAACGGAGACTTCGAATCGCATATTGTGTTAAAAACCTTCCCGCAGAGGCCAGGGTTTAGCAAGTAGGACGAAATGCCGAATCTCGAAAGAGCCGGCGTTAACGGAATCGGTCCGGTGAGGTTATTGGCGGAGACGTTGAACACCTGGAGGCCGGTTAGGTTGAGAACCGGAACGGAGCCGTTGAACCGGTTCCATTCGAGCCGGAGGCTGGTGAGCCGGTCTAGATAGTTCAGCTGAACAGGGAGTGAGCCTGAGAGATTGTTACGAGCCAGGTTAAGTGACTGAAGACGGTGAAGCAGGATTAGTGACACCGGGAAGGTGCCGGAGAAAGTGTTGTGGTCAAGGAATAGGGTTTTGAGATTGGTGAGAGGGGAAAGGTTGGGTATGGTGCCGGAGAGGGAGTTGTTTCGGAGGCTGAGAACGCGTAGGCTGTCGAGCCGGGCTAATGTGTCGTCGGCGAAGATACCGGTCAGGCCGCAGCCCTGGAGGACGAGCCGAACGACTCGGCCTTGGGCGCACTTGACCCCTTGCCATTGACAGTGGTCGAGCCGCTCGTTGAGGTTGTAGAATAGGTTGTTTCCGATGTCGGCTTTCAGCTTGAAGTTGAGGAGTGCAACGGCGTCGGAGGGGGGTAGTGCCGCGGCGGAGGTGGTCGCCGGGAGTGAGACGGTGAGGAGGAGAAGGAGGGATAAGATACGGCGGCGGTGGTGGTGGTGGTGGTGGTGGGAGGGTTTAGGTAGGGCGCACATTGTTTGAGGAATGGAGTAGGGGAACAGAAGGTGGGGAAGTGAGTTGTGTGTTTTTGTTTGGTTTTGAATTTTCCATCAAACAGGGGAAATGCCCGAGAGAATGAAAGTGTAGAAAATGATGATACATTCCTGGTAGGACCCAAAGACTTAATGTTACCTTAACGTCAAATCTACATCTAAGGAAGATTTAGGGGGTCCATAAATAGACCGGAGATTGATTAGGGCAAGGGGTATGGGTGGCGTCATAGCCTATGTGACTAAGCATGGCTGCGTCAAAACCATCCCCATGTGGCGCCAACCTTTGCCAAGATATGGTTGCGCCATATCTTTCACGCCGTGGAAGAGAGGTGGAGGGAAGGAGGGTGGTGGCCTTGTCCAATCAAAGCATGCCATGTATTTTTATAACACACATCATATCACACCATGTATACCCTATGTGTGTTAAAAGTCCAGTCATCAATCTTTAACATATAACACCACACGAGTATACCTCATGCCCTTATAGGAGTAGCCGGTTGATAAAGATAGAAGCTTGTTAGGGTGATGTAGGTGTTTGTTAGTAGAGGTGAGCAAATTAACCGTTATAATCAATAACTGAATCATAACCGATATAACCGTATTGATTTTAACCGATAACGAACATAACTGATGGTTAAGGTTATAAAACTTTGGTTAATCGACCAATCGGTTATGCTTACGGTTATGAAACTTTAATTAATCGATATAACCGAGTTTGGATAATATAATTCATGCTAATTCTTTTTGGTTCTTGATAAAGTTTAACATTTATTACATACATAGTATAGTATGTTAGAAAATAAAATCTGCATGTTTAATAATTACTTTTTAGTGATAAGAAGAGAGTTGCTTTACCTAACTATTCAATTTTATCCATTTAATTTTATCCGAAGTAGTAAGGGTCGATGTTAGCAGCAACCCGGGCAAGTGGGTCAACCAGATTACCCAGGTGGATGCTCCAACTAATTTCACGGATCCCCCTTGACCCAGTCAATCCATGTACACATCTGCCATTTTATTTGTTTTACCTTATTAGCCATGTTTCCCTCTTTTTAGTTAGGGTGGGCGGTATGAGAGATAAATTTTTTAGGATGAGTAAAATGGGATAAGTTGATGGACCAATAGAAGAGTGACACAGGAAAGAGAAAAAAGTATATGTCTTTTTTGTTTTTTGAAGTGGTATGGGTGTGATAAGTTGGGTAGGATAAGTTGAATGTTTTTTTTTTTTTTTTTTTTGCTTTTATATTATATTATATTTATAAATCAAACAACAATTTATTAAATAAAACATGACGATTACATTACTTAAAACAAACGACAACATTTTTATTTCAAAGCTAGAACTGTTGGTTTATTTCTTGCTCAGTTAATACGACCTCCACGTTTTGCTCGATGTGCTCTGTTATGTCTTGTCGTAGCCTAAAATGTGTCTCAGCGTCGCGTAACTCATACAACACAGTTTCGTCGATATGCGCTTGTACCGGAGGATCACGAATGTGTATCAGTGATATTGCCCTGCCTTCGTCTTTAAGTATCATGTTCTGAAATATCATGCAAGTGTAAATGATGTTCTCCATTAGATCTTTAGAAACCGGACGCCCTTTGCGATTAGTAATCGCCCACTTTGATTTTAACATGCGAAACGCTCTTTCAACGTCTTTTCTTGCACTCTCCTGTATTTTCTTCATTTTCTTCTCTTTGATCTCATATGGATGACGAAAGGCTTTCAAAAAGACTGACCAAGTAGGGTAGATGCCATCAACCAGATAATAACCGCGTTTATATTGTCGACCGTTCACAACAAAAGGACATCTCGGAGCAACGCTATGTAACTCGTTCGCAAACAATGGTGATTGGTTAAGAACATTTATGTCATTGTTAGCACCCGGTACACCGAAGAAAGCATGCCAAAACCACATGTCTTGTGATGCCACTGCCTCGAGAATGATCGTTGGATTTGCGTGATCACCTCGATGATATTGCCCATGATACTCCCGTGGACAGTTCCTCCACTCCCAGTGAGTACAATCGATGCTACCGATCATGCCAGGAAGACCATGATATTGCCCATGCGCCTCATATAAATGCTCGATATCATGGGAGGTAGGAGAACGAAGAAACTCATCTTTATAAAGCTTAAGTATAGCATCACAAAAATTTATCAAACATTCACGCGTTGTTCTTTCCGACATCGAAAAGGTTTCATCGTACTCGTCGTATACGTTACCAGTCGCCAGTTGGCGAATAGCTACCGTACACTTTTGTAAAGGGGAGAAGCTTGTCCTCCCCCTTGCGTCTTGACGTAATTGAAACCATTCAAAATTTTGTTCAATGTCGCTAACAATTTTTAAAAACAACCTTTTAGACATTCGAAAACGGTCTTTAAAAATACCTTCGTTGAAACGAGGATGATCGGCAAAATAGAGTTCCACCAAACGTTCATGCCCTGCCTCACGATCTCGACGTATACTTCTCCTTCTCTTCGAACGTGCCGTATCCCCTTCTTCTTGTAAAATTATGGCTTGGTAACAAGTTTTCATAAACATCAGCGCCTCCGTGTCCGAGTCACTAGAACTACTAGACGAAGTCATTAACTCGGGAGAGAGGATTGGAGGCATGTTGAATAAAAGAGTAGAATGATAAAGTGAGGTAGTGTGAAGAGTGTTTATAAAAATTGTGTGTATATATAGAGAAAGAGTAGGAAAAAAAGAAAAAAAAAGGTTGAAACGGTCATATGACCGTTCAACGTTCGAATCCTTCTCCCAAAAACGTCGGCAACCTTCGGCAATCAAATGCCGATTTTCTTTTTTCTTTTTTTGCCGAAATCAACATGCCGAAAACAATGGTATGGGTTTGCCGAATTTGCCGAAAAAATGGGGTTGCGGAATGTGGGTTTGCCGAATTTGCCGATTTTCTTTTTTTTTTTGCAATTTTTTTTACCGTTGGAGACTTTAACTATTTTATAAATAAACACATGGGTTCAATTAGGATTGGTACCAATGTTTTAAAAACCGGTTTTTTTGTTGAACCGGAAAACCTTTCAGGACTAGTTCGACCGGTCGGACCGGTTAGACCGGCTGGTTGAACCGGTTAGGGGATTTATATATATTTTTTTATAAACATGCTAATAAACTTGTACACCCCAACAAAAGTAGTTAAAATACAAATATAATCCACTCAAAAATAATATCAAATATGTATTTCATAAGAAAATATAAGTTTTAAACTTTAAAAAATAATAAAAAATTAAAAAAAAGTTAAAAAAATTAAAAAATATATAAAAAATCAGAAAACCGGTTGAACCGAACCGGAAAAAACCGGAAAAAAAACAAAAAACCGGCCGGTCTAACCCGGTCCGATTATTGCCAAAAAAACCGGTCTTTAAAAAACGGCTAGAAGAACGGTCACCGGTCGAACCGGCCGGTTCAAATCGGTTTTTAAAACACTGATTGGTACAACTAAAGTGCATTTAAATGGAATTAAGTTGATTCAAATAACGTGGCATTTTATTATTAGTTGTTGGAGAGATCAAATGGGTTCAAAGAAAAACACCCCTGCATTATAATGTCATATCATGTGAACCTATTCCATCCTATTTGAATCCACTTTAATTGCATCATTTATAGTTGAACACTTAAACGTATGTGTTTATTTATAAAAGAAAATTAAATTAAAGTATCTAACAGTCCAAAGCAAGCTTCCACACTCCATCTCGTATGGGCAATTCATCAATGTTCCGCGACTCGATTAAGTATGTGATGACTCATGACATGATAATTGATATTAGACTCATAATTATGTTGAAATTGACATACGGTGACCAAATACGAGATTACCGGTAAACGACGAATCGGGCACTGAAATCACGTAAAAACCGGATATTGCTTTATTTTTAATTTGAGAAGACCAATTTGATTCCAATTGATTGTAATTAAGTATCTGGTTCCGAAAAACTATTATAACTCATTTAGATCCAATAACTACGGTATAATCACCCGAAAATTTATCCGGTTCTCAGTAATTCGCAAATCAGTAAATTGCGAAATTTCAAAATGGGACGGATTCTCAATCGGGTAAAATACAAATGTTACATCTGGTATGTCCGGACTCGATAAATTAACATGACGGGCCCCGTTTTTGACCCGCAAGTGTTAAGGATTAGGATTAGTGCATTCAAAATCCCAAAACCCTAATTTCTTAAATCCTCCCTTTCAATCTCTCCATTCGGTCACCCCTCTGCAAACCGTCGATCGACCGCCGCCCCTAACGGCCTAGTGATGTTGCTTCGCCGTCATTGAGAGAGTGCCATCCTTTGGCCATCTTTTAGTCATCAAACGTTGTTGCTCTGCTGTCAAGATGTTGACACCGATCACCACTAAAAACAACCAAGAATCTGGCATTCATCACAGCCTCACGATACGTGACGGTGCTTCACCGAACGTCGCGGCATGCGTCGACGCATGTCACATTCGCCGGCGATCTCCGCCGCAACCGAAATGACCTAGGGTTCGTTGCCGCCCGTCGCGGCATGCGACATGACTCAGTTGGTCGTTATCGCATCCCAACCGACGTCGGAATATGTGTTGGGCGCGATGATTGTCCAGATGCACACAACACTAATTAAATGTTGTGATATTCTTAATCGACTCATTTCATAGCATCTAAATAATACATGATAATCCAATACAATTCAATGATAAATAACAAATTAACTTGATCAATTCAGGTCTCGGTAAGTTTACATGCATCCTAAAGTGATGTCAACAAGATCATCAATATCAAACAACTATGAAAAGTTGGTGAGTAAACAAAGGTTTAGCATACTGAATAGTTTAAAGCATTACGATTCAATGAATTAAGTGTTCAATCCAAATCATGATCAACAGGTCATATAAGTGATGTGCACCAAGCCTAGACAGTAAGGGAGCAATCACCCGACGCCACACGCGAGGCATGCCAGGTGGGTCGTCAGCCAATAGATTTGTCATTGTTGTCACGGCTCGATGGTTAATGATACACATGCGATTAGCGATTAGCGATTAAAGACTACCTACAAGACTTCCAACCAAAGCCTTCCACACATAGAATCCAACAAGTATCACACAATAAAATATCAGACATAGAGCACACAAAATCGGATAGAATTTTGCATAATAAAGAACTATGGTTTTGAATACTGATATATGTTACACCCAAAAACAATGAAATGAAAGATGGGCTATGAATACTCACCTGGAATAAGAGATAAGACACATACACGAAACCACACGAAGAGATAGCTAGACTCCAAAAGTGACCTTGACGACTAGATGAGATAAAGAAAATAACGAAATAAATAATTGATTTAAAATCATGACACAAACGACTCAACGAATCGTTGGTGATTCAAAGAGGCAATACGCACTTCATGTTGTCAACGGTCAATCCTAAAGCTAAGGACATAATCATGAGTCCTAAGCATGCACATATATTTCAATGAAGTCAAATGGGGTCAAACAATAGTTAAAATTATTCTATCATACATAACCATATCAACATCATTCATGCAAGATCATGATCTAACCTAGATTTATCTTCAAGATACATACACAACCTAGATCTAATCATTTGGTGCATTCATATCATAGATCTACACTTGAAAGTATAATTTTGATGATGAAGTTACTAGATCTAGGAAGCATGTATGACATAGATCTCAACATTCTATAACATAAAAGTCACAACTTGATAATGATATTTTATGAATCTAACCCTAATAAGCATGTATGACATAGATCTTAACATTTCACGACATAAAGATCACAACTTGATAATCATATTCATAGATCTAGCCATAAAGACCATGCATGGTGTAAATCCAATCATTTTATAGCATAAAAATCCAAACTTGATGATCAAAACCCTAGATCTATAACATAGTAATCATGCAATTCATAGATTTAAACCTAAAGAGCATGCTTGGCAAAGATCTCATCATTTTGAATTATAAAAATCAAATCTTGGTAATCAAAATCCTAGATCTACAATATGGCAACATGTAAGTCCTAGATCTAACCTAATTTCATCATAAAGTTGCAAACTTTTAGCATGGATTCCATATATCTAGACACAATCATCATGCAACATGTAGATCTGGTCCTAAAACATAATAAAGTTGCAAACTTTGAACAATTACCACATAGATCTATCATCATGCAACAATTATAACATAGATCCAAACATTAAAACACATAAAGTTCAGATCTTGATGGAGAAAGAAGAAGGTTTCAAGGTGGTAGATGCATGGTTTTGAGATTAAATACCGAGAAGGGAAAACCGACACCAATCTTGAGCTTGGAATCTTCAAAAATGGAGGTCTTGGGAGATCTCAGCCGTTTTTGGTCGTTTGGGAGTTATTTTATAGGTAGTTTATTAGGGTTTTTGCTGGAAATTTCTGCCCAAGCGTATCGCTTGGACATGGCGTTGCTCCAAGCCATACGCTTGGAGCTCACCAGAACCAAAATCTTACTGATTTCAGCGTTTTCGTTTTCAGTTTCTTCGTTTTTGACGTTTTCGAGTTCCTTTTTCGCCAAAATTACCCATTTTTTCATCCCATCATGTTAACCACATTTAATACACTAATATATATAAATATATATGCCATGAAACTCATAGAAATGCACACATAGGGTCATATAATGCGATTTTGGTCTGTTTTGACCTAGGTATCGATTTTGGGCAATTCACCAACGTTTCGCGACTCGATCAAGTATGTGATGACTCATAACATGATAATTGAGTATTAGACTCATAAAAATATTGAATTTGTAATACGATGGCCTAATACCAGATTTCCGGTAAATGACGAATCGCTTACCGAAATCGCGTAAAAAACTGAAAATTGCTCTATTTTCAATTCGAGAAGTCCAACTTGTTTCCAACTGATTATAATTAAGTATTTTGTTTTGAAAGACGGTTATAAGTTATTTAGAACCATTGATTGGGGTATAAGTACCTAAAAATTCTTTTCGGTACTCAATAATCCGCAAATCGGAAAACCGCAAAATTTTAAAATGGGTCGGGTTTCACAATCGGGTATTTTGCAAATGCTACAGCCTTCATGACACGCGATTCCCATCTGACATAGAAGGTTTTGTCGCCAACCACCTTGTCACCGCCACCTACTACCACTATCGAGGGTTTGTCACGACTCCTCGAGTCGTGTGTTCAGTTCCCTAGAAACCACGTATTGAATCCCATTGTCTTGAACAGTTATTCGGATATTGCTAAGGTATATCTAGGCCTGCTTTTAGATAGTATTTAATTTTAATCTGTATTCACGTGTACTGGTAATCTGATCCTATTATTTTACAACTATTTGTGTTAAAGTTTTGAATTCCGATGTGTAACTGTTAATGTAACTGATTTAACCTGTTTTGCTAAATCTCGCCGGCTCTTTGCGTCCACATCGGCAAGCCGACCAACTCCACACTTCCATTCCCAGCCAAAAGAAGAAAATATTGGTTGTGGGTGTTCGCGATTTTATCAAAAAGTGATTAACTAACATAGACACTAAAAATATATTTTAGGGTTTTTACCAGTTCAGTCGGTTATTTGAAACTTAAAATCCAACGTGTAAAATCTTGATCGATTTAAACTTTTTTGCCTTTCTTTAAAAATATGTAATTATATGTATTATATAAATTGAAATATATTGTATGAACGTTTTTACAGTAAAAAAGGCTCATATCATATCATGAACACCACTAAATTTATCCTATAATTTAGAGGCTTAGTTTGTCATTTTTTAAACTTAGTTTCCACATTATCCATTAATATGAGACTAGTCTATTTGATACAGGTTTTTATCTTTTAGTTGCATGTTTTGAGTTTAAATTTAGACATGATAAAATCTAATATGAAGAGTAATTTAAACTTAGAAGTAGATGATATGTTCCTAAAAATTTCACTTTCGATCCTCATCACCCATGTTCCATATCATTTAGTTTTGTTTGTTTTTCATGCATTAGGTTAGTGGTACGTTGGTTATGGGTCCATGTTTCCATGTTCTCTTGCCCATGTTTTTCTTTGAATATTGTTATAAGACATTGTCTATTCCTTAGTGATAATATGCGGAAAGTTTATCAAGAATATCTCTAAAAAAAATTTATAATTCTTTTATTTTCTTTGGTCATTGATTTCTGGATCGGGTCTACAACAGCGGTAGCAAAGTTGTCATGATCCATAGATACCCACCACGAATATGACACGGAGTTCCAACGGAAAACCCGGAAGACTTTCGTCCGATTTGATTCGTTGTTCAAACGGATCCTTACAACTATACGAGGGCTACAATCCGCTATTGAAGCCTTGCAACAACGAGCCATTGGCAAGTCTCATCTTACTACCTCGTCGATGTCTACCTTCTTTGGTGTCTAATCGACCCACCATGTACAACACCACTCATATTGTTCAAAACCCACATGTTGCGGTACCATCATCACAATTAGTTGAATTGTTTTATAAAATATAATTTATAAAATATAATTTTCTTTAATTGTTTTTTATATACGTTTATTTTCATTTGTTTAGTATAATTATTTACTTTCCTGTTTTGTTATTTTTTATATTTTAAATATTAATTAGTTATTTCAAAAGGTGTAAACAAGTAAAGTCAAACTCGGGTAACTTGATCTCAAAGTATTTGTCGCCTAACCTGATCTCAACTTATTTAACTTTAATGGCCCGTATTTATATCATTTGAGCTTGTATATTGGCCTGAATCTGAAGTCCTTGATCGTTTCTTCGAGTGTTCAATCTCCCCAACCTTACTCGGAACGGCTAGCCATTTTGAGATGATACTTCAAAACTTTCCACGCTTCCATGTGAAAAAAAAAACATTCTTCTCATAAAGTTTTTTATTCTCTTTCATCATTGTTCTAATATATCCACATCCGCTCCATCACTAATCCACCTACATTTCAGTAAATATTTATAGATAAATAATTAATTAATAACAAATAATAAATAATAATTACTAACATATAATAAATAGTAGATAGTAAATAATAATACCACTTGGATGTAGAGTGCATTGAAGTTGTTAATCTTCATATGCGTTTTGATCCATATGGAGTTTACTTGAGTTTCGTTCATCAGCTCAACCAATCAACGTGTTAAAGTGAACAAGCACTCGAGTCCAAAACTACTACCCTTATGTTGATCGACAAAACAACTTTGTCTTCAGAAATATGGAGATATGACTTTGCCAAGGCAAATTTCGTCAACCTTCCAAAGTACACAAGCTTTACGACTATGGGAGCTTTACCTTTCTTTCGAAGTTTAACTTGTTGCTCTTCCTCTTGTTTCTCTTCGTGTTCTTCCTCCTCCTCTTCTACCTTTTCCTCTTCGTAACCTTCTTTCTCGTCGTTGAATTTTTCATTGGCGAGACATCTTGACGTCATAAATTATTGATTTTGGTAAAGAGAGTTTAGTAGTACAAAACAGCCCAATTCAACTTGAATGGGCATGTTTGGATTAACAATAGTTTGAGGGTAGTAAGGTTGTTGGTATCAAAAAATTTGATTGACTCGGTTGTGGTGGTGGACTCGGTTGTTAGGGGGGAGAAGGGTGTGGATGTTTTTCTTTTGCTACTTTGGTTTGAATTTTTCGGGTGGAGGGTGATTGTTTTGTTTTCTTGCATCTTGTTAAAATTAAGTAGTAGAGAAATAGAGTGGTTAAAATTTAGTAGAGAAATAGAGAAGCTCACCCTAGAAAAACATCTTAGAGAGATAGGTGTTAATAGTAACATAAAGAACAATGATTATATTCAATGTTTTAGGTATTTTTTTTTTAATTTCTTAGAGCACTCCATGTAGTCCCGCACTCTCCTAACCCGCTCACATCGGAAGAAAAAGAAAAAAAAACTGCTCCCGTTTCATTCTTTTCCCAAATGCATCTACTATCTTAGTCTCATATGTTGGTGTCACTTTTAGGTCATCGCACACCCCGTTTCATCCTTTTCCCCCACAGATTTTATTTTTGTAAATCTAATTCTATAAATAAAAAGAAGAGCATGATGTACATGTTTTTGTTTTAACAATATGAAAAATGCCATTTAATAATCAAAGCACATTCTTCGTCCAGAAACAATGAAACCCAAACTCCTTTAGCATTTTGCCCTTGTGTTAGCATTCGCCTCATCTACATCCATGAATTGTTTGTTTCATTAGGGGCGGCTATGGGGAGGGGCGAGAACGGCGACCGCCTAGGGCCCGGGATTTTAAGGGGCCCGGAAGTTTTGTAATATGTTGTTATATATATATACATCAAATTGTGTATTAATATATTGTAGTTTGAAATTAAAACAAAAAAGTCATTGGCACAGATAGTACTAATGTTTGATATAAAGGTGTAACCTAGAGGTCCTTGGTTCAAATCCTACCCACTCCCTTTTTTCTTCTTTATATTATAAGGGCCCGGTTTTTATTTTCGCCTAGGGCCCGATCTTGTTTTTGCATTTTTGGAGCCGCCACTTGTTTCATACGAGCACTAACAACAACAAACGCAACCCAAATCAGTGGTGAAAGCCCCCGTTAACTATGCCACCCACACCAACAGCCCTGATCACATGTCGCAGACTGATATAAACCAATCTCTAACGTGCTCAGAGAATGTAACTCCCCTTGTAACCTTCTTGTATTTGTATTGTTTACAAGTAGTTTATATATTAAATGACACCAATTTGTATAGATGAGACTAAAAAATAGATATCTGACCTGTTAAGGCACTGAAATCACACTAGACCTTGTTTGCAGATACGCCTTAGGGCCGGGTCAAGTGTTCTTGACATAAAGAGGCCTTGAAACACCAAGTTCTCTAAGCCGATTAACCATATCATAAAGAAACTCGAAGCTTAGAATGGATTGTGCATTAAAATCATCTCTTACATGTGGATGAATTCTGAACCATTCCCCTAACATCTTGTGAAGATGAGCTCGAATCATTCTCCATGGCACTGGATATTTTTCACAAAGCTTCAGATATTCAACAACTAAGTCGGCTTGATCCAATTTACCGTCTTGAATATCATCTTCACTGTCGGATACCCATTCAGCTGTCCTAAATCCAGCAAACAGAGCAGGATTTTCAAGAAGGGTCTCGGCTGAAAGTATCCCATCAGCACCCGTCTCTTCCAAGCAACTTTTCACATCGTCCATGTGACGTATATTCCCATTTGCAAGAACTGGAATTCGAAGAGCGTTTTTAACCGCCCGTATTGCCTTCCAATCTGCCCTGATCTTTTTTCCATCTTTTTCGTCTCGTGTGCGTCCATGTACTGCAAGAAGTGCACACCCTGCGTCTTCTAACATTTTTGCATAATTTAGAGTGTCTTGCAAATCAGGGAAAACTCGGATTTTGCAAGAAACTGGAACATTGAGGTTACAAGCTAATTTCTCAACCAATGACTTAACCAGAGGCAGTTTATGCATTAAAAAGGCTCCATAGTTTCCTCGTTTGGCAATACGCTGCGGGCACCTGCAAATGGAAGCTAATCATAAGTATAAAAGTTATAACAAATGGTGACTAAGTACACTGAGTTGGCAAGCTGCCCTAACATAGTTAAACTACAAAAATGTTTCTAGTAGGTTTAGATCTAAAACTAATGAGTACGATTGAAAACAAAACCCTGCACACGTTTATATTTGGACTAATTCACAGCTTAACCTTCTTTCTGTCATTGAAATTATGAGTGTTGTCAATTATAGTGCCAGACAATCGTTATAATTAGTCATCTCAATAGGTCACTTGTCGTCATACAATGCAGATAACCTTCTTTCTCACACTATAGGTCATTAAACCTACTATTGCGCCAACCTCTCGCTTCGCTACATAGCGCGCTAGAGCAATCGCTATAGCCGGTATTGACATCAGTGGCCAGATTATGAACCATTTTAAGTTTATCTTTTGATCATTTTTATAGTTTGACACCTTAAATTTTTTATTTTAAGGTTCGTTACCTCCAATGGGTATCTGACATAACTACATAAGTTGATTATGTTTTCTGCAAACTTTCCTTGTTCATACTAAAAAACTGAATGCACTACCTGCCGAATCTTGTATATTACTACATTAGGTATCTACAGTCACCGGCATGGTAGGCTTGAACCTTTACTCCGATTGATTATGTATCAGCTTTTGTCTTAGTCCTTACCTAAATGAATAGGTGTTCATAATATTTCACAAATGAAGTGCCACAATACCTTTGATAACAAAGTTTTAATGTTAACTTATATACCCTTTTCAAGCATCCACATGTGAAAATATGTCCTGATAAATCATAATAGAAATTGAAGAATAATGTGATTGGCTAAATATTTGAAGATCGTAACTACATAGAAATATTCTTAATCAATCAGATGTTCCTCAACAGTTACTTAGAAGTGTCTGCCAGAGGTGCTTGCACTTCACTCATACCCCTAATGGAGTTGTGGCCACTCACCAATGAGTCCAAGGCCAGACGAACTCACAAACCAATGATCCACAATCATAATCGAGATAGAATGGTTGGTCCACAAGAATCCGAGGACGGCCTTGGCTAGGTGATAGGGTCCCTAGAGTCGAGGCGAAGGCACATGCATCAAGTACACAAAGCATAAGGTATTTATATAATATTCTTAATATTTATGATAGGTTTCTATCATTACATACCTAGAATTTAGATATAAATAACCTCTATATACGATTTAATATATAATAACCACTATGTACAACCTAAAAACCTATATGTACAATATCTTGACACACAAAATCTGACAATGTAAACGAGATGTTCATCACGCCTGCCTCCCATGCGCTTCATTTATACTTGTTGCCACACACCACCAAAGGGATGTCTCTCTCACCTTGAATACAATTTGTGATGCCTAACCCTTACTTGGTACTTCTATTTATAGAGAATGATAATCCCAATTACTAGCTAACCCTAACTTGGTCACCAAGTAAAACGTAATTAGCATTCTAACCAACCCCTTAGGCTTTGACCAACTTGTCAAATCCACTTGGGCCGACCCATAACTCAGGCCGTACATAGAAATTACGCCAACACCACACACCAATGGAAGGATGTCTCTCTCACCTCACACCTTCAGAAGCGATGCCTCTCTCGCCTAACTGTGCGTCTGCGCCTCACACCTAGAGGCGCCTCACACAGCACTCGCAAGCCAACTCATAGTCTTTGTTCTTTCTCCGAAAAAAATATAATAAAACTATTTTATTTCCCCCTCTTACGTTAACCAATTCTACCCCCATCTAACTGATTAATACTTCTGACTTGATGTCATATAATCATTTTTGCTGTTGAGTTACATTGTAAATTAGCTAAACAAGTCCCCTAAGTTATATGCTAGCACCATCTATGTTGGCATTCAATGATCGTAGAACTCAATAGTCAATACACATAATTCTGAAACAGAAACAAAGAAGGCAGAAACTTGATATGAAATTAAAAGAGAAGTTGAAAAGACTTGCCCCAAATTAATGTCAACGTAATCGCAATAAGGCTCCACCCTGCGTGCTGCTTCCAGCAAAGTGTCCGGATCATTCGCACAAAATTGAACAAACAATGGCCGATCCTCCTGTAAATCTCAAGGGAGAGGGATCAGAATAGTCTATAACATTCATAGAATTGCAGTTACAGTTAACGTGGTTACCTTACAGGTGGTGAATTCCGAAGCGCGATACTTCTCGTTCTCGGAGAAGATGCGAGAGTGTAGCATCGGCGTGTAGGCAGCCTCAGCGCCATATTTTCGACATAATAATCGAAAAGGAAGCTCCGAATTATCGACCATGGGTGCTACAATTAGCTTAGGCTCGCCGAGTTTCTTCCAATGCGCCCACGCTCTCTCGATTCTGGCATCGGCAATCAAGTAGGGATTCGGAGTGACTACAGATTCTGGAGGACAGGGATCTATGGTTTCGGAACGGAGATCTTCGGCGTTGTCTGCGGGGGATTCAGGGGAAGGAGCTAGGGTTTGAGTGGCGGAACCAAAGGCCATGAGTTAAATGTTGGTTAGTGATAGTAATGATGACGGCGGCTTCTTTCCGTCGAAGGTTAGGATCTCCGGAGCGGCGACGGCGATGATAGGGGAAGCGACGGCGGACGGATCTAGTAGGGCTTTTTGGTTTGGCCTGCTTCCGCACTTCCACCTTGGAAATCGGGTGGACCGGTAAATTTTGCAATTTGGGTCCACTTTTTTAGATTTTATCTTTTTTTTTTAACAGTAAATTTGGATCATTGAGAAGGCATTATCTATCCATCCGATCATTTTCAATCACTATCAGGAGAAAACTCACCATAGATAAGAGAGACCCTATGGCCCAACATGTAACCCCCATTTATTTATTTTTTATTACAAGTGAGACTTGAACTCAAGACCTCCCATTTATAATGTCTTGGGTACATCTCTCTAATTAATTGAGCTAGAGATATGGTTTTGTTTTTCTTGTCATTTTAGTCCGATGAGATTAATACCCTTGAAATTTTTATGTTAAGTTAGTATGAATGGATCAAAATACCCCTGAAATTAAAAGTAAGGAAAATTGGATTTAAATAATATGAGTTATGCCTTATTGGCGAATAATAATATGAGTTTTGACTTTTTCTCACAATAATATCAATTAAACACCCAGGTGCTATCAGTGATACGCCGTTTAAATTGATTTAACGCTGTTAATGAAATGGATGTTTTTGTCATTTGTGAAAGTGGAGGGGCTGGTTTTGTAATTTTTTTTTATAAACCTGATATAAAGTGGAGGGGCTGGTTTTTTTATAAACCATTCACCGGCGGCGGCCACTATCGCTCACTCATCCCCATCACCCACCGCTACTCCACCATCCATCCACCACCACTCAAGACAGCCACCACCACTTCCCACCACCATCCCTCCTCCGTCGCATCTTTCCCCCTTCTCACTGACCCGTCGACCCATCCCCACCACCCACCGCTACTCGTTCTCAAAATCGTAGCCGCCGCCAGCAACATGAGTTCTCCCTCGTTCTCCGGTTGGTAAGATGAAATCGACGGTGGAATAGAAAAGGAAGACGAGCGGCGCCGCCACCGTCCTCGTCGGGACCCTAGCCAGACGCCGTGGCGGTTAGCCGTAACAGATCCGCCGGAGTTTTCTTTCGAGTTCGCTAATCTCGCTTGTACAAAAACGGATCCGCCGGAGAAAGAAGAAGAAGGGGTGGTGGTGGTTTGCCGGTGAACGACAGAGAGGAGGTCGCCGGTCGTTTCGATCGGAGCAAAGAGGAGGTCGTCGGTCACCGGTCGCCGGAGCAAAGAGGGGTGGTGGTGGTTTGCCGGTGAACGGCAGAGAGGGGCGGCCGGTGAACGGCAAAGAGAACCCTCCTTCTCCACTTTTCTTCTTTTTTTTATGTTTATAAAAAAAAATACAAAACCAGCCCCTCCATTTTCACAAATGACAAAAACATCCATTTCATTAACACCGTTAAATCAATTTAAACGGCGTATCACTGATAGCACCTGGGTGTTTAATTGATATTATTGTGAGGAAAGGTCAAAACTCATATTATTATTCGCCAATAAGGCATAACTCGTATTATTTAAATCCAATTTTCCTAAAAGAAAAACAAAAGATATAATATCTCTCTCTTCCTCAATACTCTCTCTCTCCAGATTTTTTTTGGATTGTTTATATAAGCTGAAATGTGTTTTCGGAGAAAAATGATTATTGACTTATAACTTATTGAGAAAGAGTTTTTAGAAAATATTTGGATTAGTTTTCTTGGTAGAAAAAAGTCAATAAGTTGTTTTTTAAAAAGTGTTTGGTTTAGCTTTTATATGTAAAATGACTAAAAATGTTTTAAATGAATATAAGGTTAGGTAGGTATAAAGTTAAAATAAATGTATTATGGTAATTCACCACTCAGAAAGTTATAAGCAGTTTTGAAAAACCATAAAATTTTGGTTTATTAAAAACTGACTTATTAGCTTCTTAAAAAGCAAAGAGTAAAATTGTTTATTGGATTACCAAACACTCAAAACTGCTTATTGGTTTTTCAGAAAACTAATAGGTCAATAAGCAGTTTTGAAAAGCAATGCCAAACAGCCCATCTATACTCTTTCCTCTTCCATACCAATTATAGATCTAAAATATATACGTCAACCCACCAGCAGAGTTGTTCACTACCGATGATTAAAGAATAAAGGGATTGCTCACCTTTACGATGTCACAACAAACTTTCAGGTCGTCGACCCATCTTCAATCCAGCTGGAAATCGCCACTCCAGACCCACCTTCTCCGGTCGCAACGCTATAAACTAAATTCCATCACCATCGGTGATTCAATGTTGAGCTTGAATCTCTGATTTGAAGATGGGTTTAAATCTCATCCCTATTATTTACCATATCCTTCAATAAATTCCACCTTTTGCTATGAAAAATACCCTAAGCTTACAAAAAACTTAATGTTACCAACAATATCCGGTATAGAAGACTAGCTAGTCCGGTCAAATCCATCTCAGAAACCAGATGGAGGAGAAAACCTAGAACCGCCGCCGGTGGCCATGGTTACAGAATGGTGAGATGTTCTTAGAAGCTTCATTGATTGGTAATAGAAACTCAAGACTCTACAGAAACTCAGACCCTTTAGGTATTCCACAGGCTTCATTTGTGTGTATTGACGGCGTAAAATCGCCGATAAAAGGGGTAGGGGTGACATGAGTAGGGGCACTATGAATGAACAAGAGGTTTTTAATAATAGAGAAAGTTGGTATTAAATAGGAAAGAGGCGAATTTTTTTTGTTAATTGAACGTGGGGATGACACGTGACAATAACAATATTTTTTTTATAAAACTAAAGTATTTTTTTATCCCGGATGGTAAAAACGTGTATTTCACATCGTTAGAGATTTGGGATGTAAATTAAGATATATTTTATGAAAAATCTATGAATTTATATATTAAACTAATGTGAGATTCCATGTTGTGAGGCGCAGGTACTCATCCTTCAATGATATCATTACTCTATTATACAAAATACAACTTATAATTTTGTCTTATAGCTTATCTTTCTTCGATGTTGCAGGTTGTAATTACAAAAGCATATACAGTTTTTCATTAATCACCATTTATTTCAAAACCTACCTCGTTTATTAACGGTCCAGCTAATTGTACAGGCGGAAAAGACAAAACACTTTTTACATTTTACAACGCTGCGTTTTGAAGAAAACGCTGCGTTGTGTAGTGAATACCGACAACTGACATTCTCTGATGTGATTGACCAGATACATGGCATAAAACACAGAGTTTTGAGAAAAACGCTGCGTTTAGGGTTTCAAGATACCTTTTTCATTTTTTTAACTTTTATAAACAAGGACATCAGTTTTTTACATATACGGTTTAGGGTTTTTAAAAAAATTACAGCTAAACATGATTTTCAAATAAAATACACAACTAAATAAAACATATAGTAAAATTAAAAAACGCAAACACAGAACATAGTTCAAAGAAAACATAACATAGTTTAAAGACAAATAAATGTTCAAAATAGATAAAACACCAAATTTCAATCCTCGTCATCGTCATCGTCATCGTCATCGTCATCCCGACGATTATGTCCGAAGTTAGGGTTGAAAGGTGGGTCATTCTGCCCGTAGTCAAACTCTGGTACCTGCGGCGGAGGAGCGTAGGGCATAAATCCCTGACTCGTATAATAATCGTTCTGCACTTTGG
Source organism: Deinandra increscens subsp. villosa (assembly GCA_039602395.1). NCBI lineage: Eukaryota > Viridiplantae > Streptophyta > Magnoliopsida > Asterales > Asteraceae > Deinandra > Deinandra increscens. The sequence goes on from JBCNJP010000025.1 coordinate 73,568,917, forward strand.
AATGGTACTCCTGCCAATGGTGGCTCCAGGCTATCTCATTGTACTGTGTCTGCCTCATATTATGTTGCATCTGCCTCATATCGTTCATGGTCATATCAAGACGGTCGAACCTGTAAATAAAATTAATAAATTCAAAGTTAATTAGTAACCTTAAATAAAAGAATAAAATTAATACAAAACATAGAGAAATGCGGTCTAACCTTTCAATAAAAGCATCAGGTAGCGTGAGAGCTGGATACTGATGTCGTCTCTCGTTCTGGGAGTGTACCACTCCCTCATCAGCCATATAATCGTAACCCACACCAGAAGGTCCAGCCCCACCAGCCCCACCTCCCACACCGGGTCCTTCCACTGCTACCGGATGACACAACTGGTAGAAAACCCCATCAGGACCAGTCAACTTCATGGCAACATTAATCGATACCAGCTTAGCCTCATCGATAATCTTAGGTCTGGTAACATAACCCACCCGAACATCATCCAGGTTAATATCAAGGTTAATAGCAATGTTAGTAATCAACGACCCGCAAGAAATATAGCCCCCCTTGTTGGCATGCTGGGTGCTCAAAAGTTCCGCAAGACAGTGTGCAAGTGCGCATGGGGTCTGGTGAGCTATACAGTACAAGTAAAATAAACACGCTTGTGTTACAACATCGTGACTTCTTTTGCGCGGGGCGATTGAGTTGGCAATCAACTTCTGGATGAACTTAAAGAAAGAGTCACAAAATCCCGTGATCCGGTTGGTGCCTTCTGATGATGAACCAACCCAAATCTCACCCGTCATTGTGCTCCACCACCCTTCTAAAATGTTCTGGTCAACGGCACTAACAGCCTGTCGGTATAATGCAGTACGCAACTCCTCCGGCGTGTATAACCCCGATAACAACGCAAACTCTGACAGGGTGTACGCATATTGGACACCGCCCAAACCACCATCTGTGCTATCTGTGCTATCTCTGGTTGAAATATCTGTGCGTTGTAGGCCGACATCGACAAGACACCACCACAACCACCATCTGTGCTATCTCTGGTTGAAATATCTAGCCCTGCTTATAAGAACCAACTTTCCGAAAACAAAATATATAACGTTTCATTATATAAATCGTTTCCTTACTCTCCGAACGTGCTTTACATATCCAGCATGAGTTTCGGGACAAGATCGTGGTCAATTCGATCAACAAACGAAGATGTCCTAGGTTTAATTGTCGATGATGTATACACCCGTAATCCAGGTTATTTTACCTTAAATATCTATCATTACGGCCATTTTACAGATTTACCAGGAAGGAGATTTGTTTTTGGGCGTTGTAGATTGGCGGATTACTGCGATGTAGATGAGTTTAGATTCTATGATATGAGTCTAATCATGCCATATCTGGGGTACGAAAATACAAAGAACATGTGGTTTTATTATAAAAACCCTTATCTTGATCTTGATAGTGGTCTCGAACCGCTAACAAATAATATGGACGTTGGTCGTCTTGTTTCATTCATAAATGAAGAGATAAGAAGTATTGACGTCTACGTCATTGACAGTGAGCTTGGAGTAAAGACTGAAGAAAACTACCCGAAGAACCGGGGGAAATGGAACGCCTCAACCTCTAAGGCAGCCAAAAAGTTGTTTTGATTATTTATTATTTTATGAATCTAATGTATTTGTGTGTTTTTAAATATTGGGATGCCTCAACCCGGGGGGAAATTAACATTGTTATAATTAAACTTTTAAAATAACGGTTACAATGACAAGGTAGTAAAATGAACTTAGCAACAATACAATTATGGTTCAAAACGACAACGATATATTTGCTCGGCCATATGCCTCCGGTATGCCGCACATGTATCTTTCAAATCGTCGCCCCCATTTAAAGTCTTACCTTCTACCAGTTTATCCATCAACAAGCATGCAGCCACTCCAGAATCCGAACCTAGACTGGTTGAATATTTTGGTAGATAGTCTAAGTTCGAAGTGAATTTCATAATTTTCTCACTCGGGTATCTATACGGTCCGTTGTACCGTCGCCAAAAACGTATGGACGTCAATAGCGCCGTAAAATAAGTACCCATGACATCAAATAATTCATAATTAAATAATAACGGTGAATACTCTTCTAAGTACCTATGGTTCGTCCAAAACTGAACCATCTCCAAGGTCCGCATGTCGATACGACACAACAACCACTCATTAACGGCACTTACATATACAGGCAAATACACGTACACCACCTCCCAAAAAGGGGGAAATAGTTCATCCGAACCGTTTGCATATCTGGCAACGTTATTTTCGGCTTTATCGTAAATTTCATCCTTAAACTGTGGTGGTACGATCGACCAACGATACCCTGACGGACCATTTTTCTTAACTTTTCCCTGTCTGAGACGCATTATCCTATAAACCCACGCTTCAATGTGCTGTAAAAAATTTAAATAAAATAAAAATTACTTAAAACCCAAAGTAAATATAATAAATTATCAACAAATTACATACCTTCCCCGACAGTTCACCGTTCTCCTGGTATCCAAGGAGAGCACCCCAGAATCGACCGTCGAGCTTCGTGTCATCAAGAAACTTAGAATAACAAAAATGAGCATCGCCGTTGTTGTAGAAACTATAAACGCTCTCCGACCACTTATCGGAGTTCTTGTTTGGAAATACCCACGTCGGTGGATTTCTTTTTTCCTCCACAACTACTTCTTCCACCGCTTCTTGTCTAACAGATGATCCTTCACCGGTTTTTTTTGTTGGCCTCCATATGGGGTGAATCCACTTTGAAGATTTTGGGGTCGGTTGTGAATGATATTCATCGTCGTTAATCTCGTGACGTTTTGACATCTGTAATGGATTTTGAGAAGAAGGATTTTTTAGTTTAAGTGTGTGTGAAAAATGGTGAAGGAAGTTGTAATTAAATAGAAAAAAATTTCTGGGTTATAAAACGCTGCGTTTCGCCTAAAACGCAGCGTTGTACACACTAAACCCTAAATACTGATTGACCAATGATTATGTTGTGATTATGTTGTTTACTACGCAGCGTTTTGGGTAAAACGCAGCGTTGGAATTTCTGATCGCATTAATTAAACCCAAAACGCTGCGTTTTAGGTAAAACGCAGCGTCCTGGGATGTTTTAATAGCAGGACCCTTTATTAATACAAACACATCAGGCCGTTCAAAGAAAAGAAAAACTCACGTCATGTGTCACGTGGAACACATTAGGCCGTTCAAAAAGGAAAAAAGAAAAAATTCATGTTATGTGTTTGGCACGTGAGGGCGTCATGGTAACAGGCATGGAACAATGTAAACAATGTATTAGGCTACTCCAGGGGCGGATCTAGGAAAGAAAATCAGGGGTAGCGGGGACTAATGGGGGTTCGGGGGCAGCGCCCCCGAATATTTTTTTTAGGTAATTAACGGGCTTTTGATCATATTTTCAAGGGGCTTTTGATCATATTTTAATCATGTAATTGTTACACTTTGATTGCATTAAACTGACTTCGACTGTATATTTTGATTACATTCATGGTTTAATTTTTACAATTTAAGTACACATAAACTTTAATGGCTTAATTTTAATAGTTTGATACAATTAAATGTTCACAGTTTGACCACCTAATTTGACTTCACATAAACAAATTTTGGCTGCCTATTTTGACTGCACATAAAGACATTCAAAACTGCACATCTTCACTGGTTTAATCTTGTAATAAGTAAAGTTACATTTTTACCGCATATTGCAGCAATGGTTTAAACTTGTAAAAGTCCATTAGTTCAAAACAATCTATTCTTACTTTCGAAACATTTCATTAATAAATACAACTACAATTCAAGAACAATATCCTAGTACATCTTAATTGTAACCAGAAAAAAAAAAGGAAGACTAACTTATTATCAAATAATTCTTCAATCTCCATGCTTCTACTTCACTTTGTTTCAAATTTCCTTGAAGTTCGTTACTAGAATTTAACAAACCAGGGATAATGTCAATCGTCCCAATAAAATGACATTTTGATCCCTAACTAACAACCAAACTGATCCATAATAAAGATAGAGAGGGTATTATTCAAAAAATCGTATTTTCAGATGAAGAATCTTATCTTTCAAGACACCGATAAAGATGATGATCAAGATTTCTTGAAGCCCAACTATAGGGTTTATTGTCCGATGAAATAAGGGGGTGGAGAATTACCAAAATGTCCTCATGTGTCAGACACATGTCAAAATTAATGAATAAAAGTAAACAGACGTTTGGCTAAAAGACAATAACTAAGACAAATTTTGATACGAAGAATGATGACTGAAAGTCAAAAAAGTAAAGATCCCTTTGTATAACTTGATTATAGTTAAAGAACAAAAAAATGTGAGTGAGTGTGAATGCACAATTGTTGTTGGTCACAACTTTGTAAACCATTTAGGGTTCAATTGTAACTGTACACTTTAGACTTTCCTTCGGAGACAAACTTGGTCCATTTGTTGTCAATGTCTATCCACTAGTTTTGACTTATTGGGTTAAACTTTTGACCGAAGTTATTGAATTCCCCTAGAGTAGTACTTTCCATTTTCCAGAATCCACATCCTTGTTTTCAATAGAGTTAACTTCATTTTTGGTCCCTGACGTTTATCAGTTTTCTTACTTTTAAAAAATAATAAATTTAACGGCCTCACCTTCGGTTTTTTTCTCAATTTTGGTCACCAATTTTTTTTTATCCAAATTAATCGTTAAAATGAAGGGCATTTATGCCCAAATTAAACTCTAATTCACCAACTTAAAAGGGAAGTCGATCTATCTAAAGGTGAATAGAGTTCAATTCGGACATAAATGTCATTCATTACAACGATTAATTTGGATGAATCTTTGAAGGTGACCAATATTAAGAAAAAAACCAAAGGTGAGGCCCTTAAATTGATTATTTTTTAAAATTGGACTAAAAGTGAGAAAACTGGTAAACCTTAGGGATCAAAAACGAAGTTAACTCTTTTCAATATGTTAGGTATGTGCAGTGGTAACCCCTTTTGTTGGTGGTTATTTGTCATATGACGGATGAAATGATAAGGGGCTTTATTTAAAAGTAGTGTAGTGGGAGGGAAATTATATTTGATGATGTCATTTCATTAACAAAAATTAAAAAAATTGACCAATTAAGTCATAGCCTTAAAAAAATTGACCAATCAAAAGAGGGGGGGGGGGGGGTTGATGTTTTTAACGCCAAAGGGAGGATTTTTGCCCATAGCGCCTGGGAGGGGGGTGACCCGGGCGCTATGGGGCGTGAACGAGCACTATAGTGGGCTTTAACGCCTCATAACACATAGTCTTATTGTAAAACTATCATCTAATATATATATACACACACACATAGTGACAAGTAGGTATATATGTCATGCAGCCGAGAACGCAATATACTAACATATACTGGTAAAATGTTTGAATAATTAATTGGTAAAATATTATATAGATTTTAATGTTTGATAAAAGTTTATCTTCATATACCAGTCAAGGCCTTTGTGATACGAACAGAACAGGTTAAATGGACAACCCTTTACACAATTTATACCAATCCTACCTTGTCTGCTTTTGTCACTAACTGAAACATACAGGTTTCTACCATTAGTCACTGCATACTTCCTAACAGCATCCTTAAAGGCATCCCTTGTTGGGAACCTTATTCCCACAACCCATTTAAACTTATGCCAATCAGTCAACTCGGTTACAACTGGAACACTAGTATTGTATTTTTTACCTCTGATGTCGTCATCTTCACTGTTGCCTGGTGTGTTGATCTCAGCATTAGAATCTTCATATGAACTGTAGCCTCCATCTTGAACATTTGTATCTTCCTCCAATGCATCTGTTACAAAATCATCATTAGCTGCAACACCCTTGATACAATCTTCTAGCACTTGCTTGTTTGTGGCAGCCTCTTCCTCTTTCAATCTTTTAATCTTGGATTTTAACTGAGTCAATTCCTCATCCTCACTAGCTGAGTTATAAATTGCATCATCTGGATCTTCTTCATCACCTGAATCTTCTTCTACTGATCTGAGCATGAACTACAAGATCTTAAATATGATGGTGTACCTGATTCACCAACTGAATCCTCATCTTCATCTAGGTCAACAGTATGCAGCCCTGAACCAGATCCAGATCCAATGTTATCCTGACTTCTAGTTGATGTGTTACTCCTCTTAACCTCAGAGATAGGTTGGGTTTATGGCTCAATGGGTTGGGCTTCAATGAGCTGCTCAATGTTAGGCTCATCAGTGTTGGGCTCGGGTTCCTCTGCCTCAAGGAAGTGAGCTTCAACTATGACCTCTTCAATTGGTCCTTCCTGAACAAAGACATCAACAGCCAGGTGTGTTTTATGCACCTATCTCGCAACTTCTAGCACATCAGCATCAGACTCAAGTCTATTCAAGCTTTCATCAACCGGATTCAAGCAATACATGTAAAAATCCCTACTTTTGTAATCACCAGTCTCCATAATGTATTCCACAAGTTCAAAGTATGATAACCTATCAAGATCTATATTTATTACCTTCGTCTTAGCCCCACTGTATGTTAGTCGATTCGAAACATCCCCGAACTTCCCACCATGCCAAATCTTTAACGTGACGTTATTCTCATCCATTGATGGAGTTCAGAAGCAAATAAGGTAGAAGGATTCAACTGGAATAGTCGCATGCACGTAATCGGAGATTGAAGGAGTCGGTTTGATCAGAGATTAGGAACTTAGGGTTCTAATGACGGGTGGAGTAAATGAGCTATCTCCGATTGGGGGGGGGGGGGATTTATTTAGGTATTAAATTTTAAAAGGGGAAAATAGGGAAAATGCCACCTCATTAAATGAAACCACATGGAAAACAAAAATTAAAAAAAAACCAGCTGGCATGACACGTCGGCACTTGGTAAACGGAGTTAAATCTCCGTCAGTTTGGGTTCGTTGTCAGTAAATAACATGAAATTTGGGACTGGTGAGTGTAAATGTCAAACTTAGGATTATTATTTGCCAATATATTAAACTTGGGATTATTAATATCCAATAACCCTTTTATTTATCTATTTTTTATTTTACTCTATAATACTAAGTTATTTGTTAGATACTTTGATTTACATACTATTAAATATATATATATATATATATATATATATATATTTAGTTATTTGAGATATTTAATTATAATTATGATAAATGCAAACTAATAGTTAACCGACAGACACCCGATGAGTATACCTGAAACCCGCGGGTAAGCCCGCTATCCGATGGGTAAATACCCGCTAGAAACCGGCTTTTGGGTCGGGTATGAGATATACTTTTATAACGGGGTATGAGGTTGGGATTACTCAAACTCGTCCCAAACCCGCCCCATTACTATCCCTACTACGACATATACGTTGTATATATGTAGTGTATTATATTACATGAGTCAAGTTTAATTAAGAAGACTTTTAAATCCAAGAAATTTTAGAAGGATTTTGGGCTATATGTCTTTTTATTATTTTTAATAAGGCGGAGGATATTTTAGCCATTGTGTCTTATGTTTAAATCATCGTGTCTTATGTTTTCGGTCATTGTGTTTTATGTTTTAACTCATTGCATGCTATTTTTTTCTTCATGTTATTTATGTTAGAAGTAAACAATGATGTTATTTCAGAATTATAATGTTCAAAACTAATAATTTTAGAAAATCACAATGGCCAACATAAATACACAATCATGAGCAAAAAGACACATTGACGCAACATAAAACACTAGGAGCTGGAAAACTTACTTTTTTAGTTTTATATATTACATTGTACTTGTTTCAAAGATAAAATGCTACTCGTTTTTATGGTGTATTTTTTTGAATGTATAATGTCATATAAAAAATTATGAACATTAAAAAAAGGAAGAACTTGATAAAAAGTCAACAAAATTTACCAAGACTAAAATGCATCTCCATCATTTATTTCTTTGCCAGTTTAATTGCAACCATTAATTAGAGCTTAATAAAAAGAGTGATGCCCTAAATCTTTCTTAGGCCATCTTTAATCAATAACATATACTATCAATTTAATCAATAACACTCTCAGCTTTCATTTTCGTTGTCAAAGACAACTCAAGTAATATATACATCATACATTTACATTTGATATTCAATGTATAATGATGACTGTAAACGTAATAGGAAACATAAAGGTAAAACACAAGCGGGGATCAAGTGTAAATGTATGATAATTACGCTACCAGTTTGTCTTTGACAAAATTGTAATGATTATTACTGGCCAATAAGTCCTAGTTTCCAGTTATTATTATCCAATTTGCCTTTTCTTTTAAGCGTAAGTAATTATATATATATATATATATATATATGTGTGTGTGTGTGTGTGTGTGTGTGTGTGTGTGTAGGGGATGGTTATGGTGAAACCACTCCAAGTTGAAAACTTTGAAAACTCTTCAAAAACGGGGTCAAAAAGTTTTTTTTTCCCCTTTAATTTTTTATGGTGATTCTTTACGTTATAAGCTATCCATAGATGGAAAAAAATCAAAAAAACGTCTCGGGGATTTTTTTAAGAAATGTAACAAGTTTTATTGTTACATATATAACAAACATATGTACAGAGTGTTACATATGTAACAAGACCGTTTTTTTAGATTTTTTTAAAAAATATCCCCGAGGCATTTTTTTGATTTTTTTCATCTATGGATAACCTATAATGTAAGGAATCACCATAAAAAATTAAAGGGAAAAAAAAGTTTTTGACCCCGTTTTTTAAGAGTTTTCAAAGTTTTATCAACTCGGGAGAGTTTTCATTTTACCATTCCTCTATGTATATATATATATATATATATATAAGGTTAGGTTCAAATGAGAACTTTTTATTTTGAGAACTTTTGAGAACCAAATCTCAACCACTAATTTCAGGTGGGGACCACTATAATTCATGGGGTGGTTTTCCACATGTATAAACTAGTGGCTTAGAATAGTTCTAAAAAGTTCTCACAACCAATTAGTTCTCAAATGATCCTCACCCTATATATATATATGTGTGTGTGTTTATACTTTTATGCCTATATGTATATTACAAAATAAAACTATATAATAAGTACCATAATTTAGAACTTATTCACACACATATATATTTTTAAATTATGTTGTACGTTTTCAACACTACATGTATACATTACTAATATTGCTGCATATATATAATACATCAATTTGCATATATATCGCATATATGTAGTATATCATATTACATATACTAAATACACTATATATAAACGTAGGATATCATAGTATATATACTATATATATACAAGATATATGTAGTACAATCGATGTAAGAATGATAGCATGGCCATTTCAGGTTTAAAACGAAGCATATATACTACATTTGTGATAGTGACATCATGAAGACGTAAGAGACACGTGACAGTGTTTCATTGAGAGAAGGAGAAGATTGCGTAGCAGTTTAACACCTTCACGCATACCCACATCAGGTGTAATCCGGTCTGCATAATCGTATCTCATTAATATTTTTTAGTTTTCTTATTAAAAATAGTTTTGTTATGAACCAGACCATAACTATGTATATATATAACCATAACTATGTATATATGAAGTAATGTATATCTATATGTTTTTTCTTTAAAATATAATTTTCTTTTCTCACAAATTGGAAACTAAAGGATTTCATTTTGAAGCAACTCGAAGAGTCGAATCTGATTCAATCTGATTTGATTCTAACATGAAATTCTGAATTCAACTTTTTAGTTCTTTCTGCTACGACGAAATGAGTATAAAATTTGCTAATTTTCCTTTAAAGTAAGAACTTATATATAGTTTCACTCTGATTTAGTTTCGACTTCAAAGCAAAAATCTACATACAAATACAATTTGAATTCAAGAGTGTAGAAACGGCGTACCTCGGATGGTCAGAGTGGCATGACCAAGGACGAACCATCGGATATAGTACCGATCCATATAGTGGAAGAGTCAGGGTCGAGTCGTCGAACCGAGCTAGTCGGGTCTATCTCTCCCAAGTCTTCTCCTAAACCTGTAACATAGAAAGAACCCGTTAGAAGGGGGACAGAGACCGGGGTCTCTGTACCACCCTCCGACGGTCAAGTAAGTAAGACTGTATAGATAGTTTGTATGCACATGTATATGTGTGTGAATGTAAGTATGTAAAGGGGGTATCTAGAGAGATACTCATAGAGTGGTGGAGGTGGGTTTGTGTGGTCGACCTATGGGGTAGACCCATGAGGTCGACAGCCGAAGCCAAGAGGTCGAAGGCCGACAGCCTAAGGTCGACTGCTGAAGGTCGACAGCCTAAGGTCGATTGCTGAAGGTCGACTGCTGAAGGTCGACTGCCTAAGGTCGACTGCCTAAGGTCGATTGCTGAAGGTCGACTGCTGAAGGTCGACTGCCTAAGGTCGACTGCTGAAGGTCGACAGCCTAAGGTCGACTGCCGAAGGTCGACTGCTGAAGGTCGACTGCTGAAGGTCGACTGCTGAAGGTCGACTGCCTAAGGTCGACTGCTGAAGGTCGACAGCCTAAGGTCGACTGCCGAAGGTCGACTGCTGAAGGTCGACTGCTGAAGGTCGACTGCTGAAGGTCGACTGCCTAAGGTTGAAGGCCGAAGGTCGACTGCTAGCCATCAGGAGAGTAAAGTGGCTGAAGATCCCTTTAAGGGAGGGGGTAAGCCTCCCTTTATAGGAAAGTGTAGCGGGCCTGGATTGGGCCTGTTAGGCCAAAGCCTTGTGTAGGCCAAACCATGTCTGGGCTCAAGCCCATGTATTTGGCCCGATCCGGACATACGTCATCAGCCCCCCAGTCTAGCATGGTGTAGTGCTAGCTACACCATACTAGACTTATCTTGTTCTTTTGAGCTTTTTCCCTCCAAGGTCTGCATAAAATATTAGTATATTACTTCATCTTGCTTTGGATGTCTGGCCGGGATAGGCTTCTCTACAAGTATGTATCATTATGTAGTCCGGGTCTCTGTTTTGTTATAGAAATCGTGTGTTTGTTGCGTATGATGGTTGCTAGTTGCATACCGTATGTACTTAATATGTTATCATAATAAGCCGTTACAGGCTAAGTAGTTCGGTTAATGGCCCGGAAACACTATATAAGTCGTCGCAGTTTCTAAGGTTCGACTAATAGTCGAGGCACCTTATGTAAGATGTGAGGTTGGCCAGTGACCAAGAATCATATGTAAATTTTCGGAGGGTGGGTGGTCTGGTGAGTAGCCGGGAACCACTTTGTATACGCCGTGAGAGGCTAAGTGATGTGGTCATCGACCGATCACCAATATATATGTAAGCCATGAAGGCTGGGTGGTTCGGTCGACGACCGAGTACCACTGTGTAAGCCGTAAAGGCTGAGTGGTTTGGTCAACGACCAAAGACCACAATATAAGCCTCAAAGGCTGGGTGGTTTGGTCAATGACCGAAGACCACAATGTAAGCTGTAAAAACTGAGTGGTTTGGTCAACGACCAGGCACCACTGTGTAAGCCGTAAAGGCTGAGTGGCTCGGTCAACGACCGAGGACCACGATGTAAGATATAAAATCTAAGTGGTTTGGTCAACGACCAAAGACCACAATATAAGCCTCAAAGGCTGGGTGGTTTGGTCAACGACCGAAGACCACAATGTAAGCTGTAAAAGCTGAGTGGTTTGGTCAACGACCGAAGACCACAATATAAGCTGTAAAAGCCGAGTGGTTTGGTCAACGACCAAGCGCCACTGTGTGCGGATGTACGGTCCGAAATATATGATCGATAGAAAATATATATAAGTTCGCGTTTATACCTAGGTTCGACCGAAGTCTTTCGGTCTATGTGGTCCAGACTGCGTCGAGCATCCCCTAGGTCGAGTGTTAACTGCTCGACTGAGATGACACGAATCCATGCTGGTCACCCACTAATAGAGCTGTGAGAAATGGACAATGAGATGTCTTCCTGTATAGCCCGGTACGGATAACCTATCTTACGAATGACTTTAACCTAGATGAGTAAGGTCGGCCTGTTAGTATCGATGAACGCAGACCCGTTGTGACCCTATCTTCTTTTGGTTATAGCAAAGCAGACCTTTTGGCCTGCTATGATAATAGTTAGGCCGGTATGCCTAGGCAGTTAGAGCCACTAACGGCTGGTCTGAATCTGATTATCATGTATTAACGAACTGTATTATAGTTAAGTCGGCATTAGCCAGCCGGCTTGCGTAACTATATAGTCGCGTTTAGGCCAGGGATAACTGGCATTGAAAATATTTGAAAGTCGATCCAAGAGAATTTGTATTTTTGTTGATTAAAAGTGGGACTTACGTATTGCCCAGCAAGTCGTCTACTTGTAAAATATTTCAGTGGTTCGGGGTAGCCCGGATAGTTCCTTATAATGTTCGACAGAGCGAATTGGTCGAGAGTATTATGATATCTTCGTGCAATGCTCGATAGAGCGTAATGGTCCAAAGTATTATGGATATCTTCGTGTAATGCTCGATAGAGCGTAATGGTCCAGAGTATTCTGGATATCTTCATGTAATGATCGATAGAGCATAATATTCGTGTAATGCTCGATAGAGCGTAATGGTCCAGAGTATTCTGGATATCTTCTTATGTGTATAGCCGTGTAAGGCAACATAGTCGTCTGAAACTGAGTGGTTCGGACTAATCCGAGCGACCACATATGCAAGTTGTACGAGTTTAGTATTCCATTCGCAGGTTGTCATAGTTAGCCATGAAGGCTTTGTGCGTTGCTCGCATATCTTGTATTTTCTTTTATTTATCAACATGTATATTAACGATTAGATGTAACGATATAGCACTTCATGCAAGCTAGATTTCATCCTACATGAGTGTTTTGCGGCCAGAGGCCGATTTCTTGTGTAAAGAATGTGAAAGACCATATCAAATGGTTCGTTTGATGCTACAAATATTTGTTAGTAGTAGTGAATCTACGAAATAAATTGCTAAGTAATTTAAAGCATAAGTATGTCAAGTTTACCGAAGTGTTGTTCGTGATTTGACAATACCGATTAGCATAAAAGGTCATAGTGTATGGGTTTGCCATAATAAAGACTTGTAATTTAATGTAGAAGAACCAATAGCCGGAGTTAAGGATTACATAACCTGTTGATCATTGATCGGTGCTTTAAAACGCCTAGTTAAAGAACGTCATATAATCTGCTGATCCATGATAATGATTAGGCTGAATGGAAAACTGCATCAGATGGTTATAATAAGTCATGCATAGGTGGTAGTCAACCACCGTGATGCATATATGTTGTATCTTCCTTCAATCTTGGAGGATATGTTGAATATTGTTGGGACACGTGTATCACGCCCATGCTAAAAATAAAAATTGATGCTTGTTGATGTCGAGGATGGATAATTTCCGACCGCACCATTGGTGAGAATAATGTCCTCATTCATATTAAGAGGAGATAATAATATCCGTATATAGAGTCTTCATAAATATTACCCGTATATATGATCACCTTTGATGATGCTAATAAGAGCAACACTGAGTATTGCTTGATATTTTTCTCTTATAAATAAAGAAATAAATAGAATATGTGTCTATTGCTTCGATTCTGTACATTAGCATGTGGAGCAAAAGACATAACTTGAGAGAGTGTTATGCCTGATTTTCAATGCTCAAGGGTTAAAATTGTCAATATTAAATAATATGGGGTGTGTATAAGCCTTGTCATTATTTGTTAAATGACACCCTTGTCATTATTTGTGTTGCCTAATCAGCATCCATATTCTATGGGTGCCGGATCACCAGGATCGGCCACATCCTTTCGGATAGAAGCTTGTTCGCAACATGTTTCCCTGAGGAGTGTCACCCGGAGTATTTCTGTTCAGATGTAAAGCCCGTTTGAGAATGTCATAGGCCGGTAATTGGAAGATCATCCGGAGTAATATGTGGTGGTGTGGTGACTCATATGGTCCGGTGAGATAAGCTCTTGAATTAGGAGAGGATGAGGATCGGAGGAAACTGTGTCTCGGTCGGATAAATACCCGTTTGAGGTTTCGCTTGGTGATATTATCGTTCGGGAAACATAGAAGTCCGGTGAAGAGACGTCGTTCCGAGATGGGTAGCCCAGTCGGAACCGAGAGTGAAGCTCGTTCGGGTCTGAATGTTGAAGTCGAAACCAGCCTGGCCGGAGCTGAAGCTTAGTGGAATCAATGGTTCGGCTCGGGTATGAAAAAATCATTCAAAGGTAAGCCAATATGATGGCTGTAATATCCGAACCGGAGGATGTACAGTTCAAATATGCACTTGTGCATGAGTCGGCCACTTCAGAAAAGTCGTTCCCGAGGGAGACCATCCGAACGGTTGGTTCGGAAAAGAGAGTGAAGTCGTCTGACCTCGCCGTTACCCGAAAGAGGAGCGTCGTTCGACAGGAAGATATCTGTGTGATGTAAACTTGAAAAGAACTTGAGGGCTCCCGTCTGAATGATACGGTAGGGAAGTCTAGAGAATTTTCCTGTAAAAGACAATTGATGCAATAAAGAAGTTCGACCGGTGACCCAGGGTCTTTCGGTAAAAGAGATAGCCGGTGATGAACTCGCCCAGATACGGTGAACTCGTTAGTAGTTAAGATTTAGATCTAGAATCTGGGAAATTGTCTGGCATCGAGCATCGTCCTCGGTCGCTCTTCGTCCGATAGGACATCAATATAACTTCTGGTAAAGATGGTCACCGGCATTAGAGGTTGCCCGGTGAGGGGAACACTTCCGAGTCAGGGCTTGTCCAACCAAAACATAAGATGGCCGGTATGAAAGGTCTTTTGAGAATAACCTTCAATTCCGAGTTCGGTTTGGCCCTTCGGTAGGGGTGAATGAATCGTTCGGTGAGAATCGCCCGAACTAGATATTTAACATCGAAGGGATAAATTCATTCTAAATATAGAACATATGCGGAACTCGAAGAGGACTGTTCCGCGATGGAATTAGGAAGAAGATGGTTCAGGCGATGGTCGACCAAAGGTCCAGTCGGTCAGTCGACATTCACATGCGTATTGTGCTACTTTGGCTTGTACTGTACAAGTTGCATATGCAATGACATGTGTGGAAAAGTTGGCGCATAGCTTTTCATATGTCAGATTTCCATTTTTCGAAAATAAATGAAATACAGGCCCTAGGCTTAGGCTACATGAATTGTACCTTGTGCAATTCAGGCTGTAGTCATGCATGTCAAGCTGCAACCATTGACTAAGTGATATATTTTCTGACACAAAACTATCATATATTCATTTCTCTTGTCCACATAACGAGTTACTATAGTAAATTATCCCCATGGACCGCTGGTTTTGTCGTGTTTGTTAAAAGAGAATAATAAATAAAATGTTCCTATTCACATAGACATAATCCTCTATACCAGAAAGTGTATAGACGTGAGACAAAATATCATGGAACTTCATGATTATTACGAGCTATATCACACAGCAACCAACATTTTAGTGTGATTATGATTGTCTTATTCTTAAATCAAGAAAATTAACTTTAATTTGAACATTAATTTGAACATGCTGGCAGGCTATGTGAATGAAGATACAGTTGTTTCGTAGAGAGTAGAGACCTATGATGTCTATCATGAAACGTGGACCTGATCTTGTCTAAATATAATACAAAACCGTAATAAGGCAATTGTAGTGGATGGAATGTAGGGTGTTGAACCTGATCATGTGAACCGCACGAAAATACCGGATCTAGTTGTTATGTAGAGAGTAGAGACCATAAAGGGTGTTTTTCTTCGCGGTCCCACGGATGGCGCCAATGTAGAAACGGCGTACCTCGGATGGTCAGAGTGGCATGACCAAGGACGAACCATCGGATATAGTACCGATCCATATAGTGGAAGAGTCAGGGTCGAGTCGTCGAACCGAGCTAGTCGGGTCTATCTCTCCCAAGTCTTCTCCTAAACCTGTAACATAGAAAGAACCCGTTAGAAGGGGGACAGAGACCGGGGTCTCTGTACCACCCTCCGACGGTCAAGTAAGTAAGACTGTATAGATAGTTTGTATGCACATGTATATGTGTGTGAATGTAAGTATGTAAAGGGGGTATCTAGAGAGATACTCATAGAGTGGTGGAGGTGGGTTTGTGTGGTCGACCTATGGGGTAGACCCATGAGGTCGACAGCCGAAGCCAAGAGGTCGAAGGCCGACAGCCTAAGGTCGACTGCTGAAGGTCGACAGCCTAAGGTCGATTGCTGAAGGTCGACTGCTGAAGGTCGACTGCCTAAGGTCGACTGCCTAAGGTCGATTGCTGAAGGTCGACTGCTGAAGGTCGACTGCCTAAGGTCGACTGCTGAAGGTCGACAGCCTAAGGTCGACTGCCGAAGGTCGACTGCTGAAGGTCGACTGCTGAAGGTCGACTGCTGAAGGTCGACTGCCTAAGGTCGACTGCTGAAGGTCGACAGCCTAAGGTCGACTGCCGAAGGTCGACTGCTGAAGGTCGACTGCTGAAGGTCGACTGCTGAAGGTCGACTGCCTAAGGTTGAAGGCCGAAGGTCGACTGCTAGCCATCAGGAGAGTAAAGTGGCTGAAGATCCCTTTAAGGGAGGGGGTAAGCCTCCCTTTATAGGAAAGTGTAGTGGGCCTGGATTGGGCCTGTTAGGCCAAAGCCTTGTGTAGGCCAAACCATGTCTGGGCTCAAGCCCATGTATTTGGCCCGATCCGGACATACGTCATCAAAGAGCAAGAAAATTCAGAAATCAATTCTTTGTAGTTTCTTCTGCGAAAGTAGAAATAATATAATTCAACTATGGATATTTATTCTTTTAACATTATATTAACTATTAACAGTGGTAGTTTACTTATTTTTTAAAAACCCAATTTTGTTAGATGGTTTTAATATCACGTGACAAAAAATGAAACATGAAGCGGACATTAGATGAAAATTGCATCTCTAATTTTCTTTATCAAAATCACATGCACGTGACACATCACCTCCCTCAAAAATCAAAATTTCGAACTCCTCCAATTTTCTTTATCACAAAAAACATCCCCAAAGATAACGTCAGATGAAAATTGCATCTCTAACAATATCTGTACACCTTCTAACTACATTTACTATTTTCAAAACAAAGTGGTTACTGAAAATAATATCTTAACCCAAAAGCTTAAGACTAAAGAGTAAAGTAAAGCACAATCAATTGACTAATTCCATATAATATGAACATATAGAAGACCAAAATCAAATCACCATCATCTTTGTAACATGGCATCCAAAAGAATCAAATTAATATTAATAATTAATCAATATATAAAACACAATCTAGCAAATTTTCAAACCCAAGATATGGAACTGATTCCAAAGTCTTTACCAAACAACTCTTGATTAAAGATTTAAAAAGTTAATTATGCTTCCATAATTTTCTTTTCTTTCTTTTCTTTTTTGAACCTATGTTTTCATGAAATTAAGATGATTCTAAGATGAGTCCAGAAGTTTCTGCAACAGAAAGGGTATTTTGATTATGATTATGATCTCCTTCGTAGGTCACAATCAGCATGCTGGGATCATCCAATGCTCGCTCCACGTGTTTCCGAGCTGGGCAGCCTCTAATGCTACTGCACTTGTAGTATCCTCTGTTGATTTGGGGGAAAAAGTTAGAGATGATGAATTTCAAAATTGATTCGAAATTTGCAGGTTTTGGAGGTGGAATTAGGTTTATTTAGCGAGTAATTTAGTGAATAGAGATGACGAATTTCATAATTGATTCGAAATTTGCAGGTTTTGGAGGTGGAATTAGGTTTATTTAGGGAGTGATTTACTGATTTTACCTTGGATGAGGAGATCCTTTTATCGGTTTCTGGCCGTATTTTCTCCATGAGTAATCGTCCGGTGGAATATCGGAGAGTTTAGGGCTGATTGCCTTAACCCTAATTATTCTCTTCATCCTCAGCTTTCTGTAAGAGAATTCAATTTTGAGATTAGTTTCAATTCCACGAGAAATTCGTGAGAAATTGAGTGCGAATTGAATCATTGAATCATTGATTGAATTGTTTACCTTCGTTTGGAACAGTGACACCGGCCGGAAGAACCGCCGCTACACTTACCGGACGCGCCATTTTCCGACGAGCTACACTTCCTTTTCAGGCACGCCGCGGAGCACATCGGAGGTTTACCACCTGCCGACGTTTGTTTCCCGTCGGAATCTCCGGTCAACGACGATACAAACGAGCTAGCTCGAGAAATCGCGGGAGAGTAGGAGAAACTTATCGTTTTAGGCATAGAGTCCTTCCTCTGAAACATAGACTGTTGATTTCCGGCAGCCGGCGGCGGCGGCGGCGGAGGAATAAAAGGTATCTGTTGAATAGGCGTCGGACAATACACCTTCGTCTCACCTTCCTCCGAAACGACGTCGTCCTGCTCCTGGTCCTTATCCTTAACCCTAACAACCGTCTGATTATTCTGATCATTATTCTGATAACTATTTACCGGACCTCGCCGGAAACGTGCATGGCCGGTGAGCTTATTTTCTCGGCTAGGCCGTTCTAACAGAGAGATAACGCGTTTGAATTTGTTAACAGCGACGTCTGCGACCGCTTCGTAATCCTTCGCAGATTGTTGGTGAGACTGCGATTGAGAGAGGAGGCGGATGAGTTTCTGGACGCTTTCTAGGCCGGAAGCGGCCTCCTGGACGGCGTTGGTCTCGTCGGAGGCGGTGGTTCTGAAACCGGTGATAAGATCTACGGCCATGGTGGTTTGGTTTGTTAGAGCGTGAAAATGGAAGTTGGAGGGAGGGGTAAATAGGCGCAGATGGGGAGAGGAGAAAAGAAAAGAAAAGAAAAGTAAGCAGTGTGTGACGGACATGTCATTTTATCATTCTGCTTGGTCAAAAGTTGGTACGAGTAAGACCCAACCTATGGTCAATCTCGTTTTGTATTTTTCTATTTTCTAAAGAAAATTAAAATATTTCTTTCACAAAGATAAAAAGATGAATTTTTTTAACCGCGAAAACTATTATTAAAAAAAGGTAGCAAATTGCTCTAACTAAATTACATAGGAGAATCAAAGTTTTTTTGAACAGCCAATTTAATAGAACACCGGCAAACACCCTAGCAAGACGCTAGAGCACGCCACAACATTACAAAGGAAAGGAAAACCAAGAATCTCTTATAACGGGGCGAGACTTACAACGACTACTAAACCAAAGGAAACTCCAAGACTTAGTTTCCACCACCACGCGATTTATCGAAGGAACCTTGTTAAAAATTGCATTATTCATTTCCTTCCAAATGCACCAACACTCGGTATAGATCGAAGGAACCTTGTTGTTAAAGATTGCATTATTCATTTCCTTCCAGTGGCGAAGCTTGAGAATATTAATTGGGGGGTCGGGATCTAAATTTTTTTTTCACAACTATAATGGGGGGTCGAAACCGGAGTATATCGAAATTTTCTACACGAAAACTATATACCCCTACATTGCAAAAAACAAATCGGGGGGTCGGGCGCCCCCTCCCGCCCCTTAGATAAGCTGCGCCATTGTTTCCTTCCAAATGCACCAACACCCGGTATAGATAATCGTGCTCAACATCTTGTGTTTCCAATTCTTCTGCATCGTCACATCCTGCATCCCGACAAGGTCAGCGAACGAAAAGAGCACCCAGTTTGGAAGCTCACACCACTGCATTATGATACTCCACACCGAGTCCACAAACGGACAACCTGTGAACAAATGATCTAAGGATTCAGGGTAGCTGGAACAAAGGGGGCAGAAAACGTTTCTCTTTGATATATTTCTTCTTTGGAGGGCATTCGACGTCGGTATCCAGCCAAGGAAAGCCCGCCACATAAGAAGGTTCACTTTAAGAGGGACATCCTTCACCCAGGAAAAAGCACAATCACGAGAATCAAAGTTAAACTTACATCACGAATCCCAATCGAGACTAAGAAAATTGCTCCCATTCTTAAGCCACACAAAAAAAAAAACATGGTCTTTATATCGCCAAAGACATCTTGAGCACTACTACAATGGTTATTAGAAAACCGATCATCGATAATAAGAGCCCCATTAAAAATAAATCTATCATTGATGAATCCAAATTAAGAGTCACTGGTGAAACTACTGACCACATCCTCATCAACTGCCAATATGCCAAAAGGGTTTGGAATGAAGTTTTCAAATGGTGCAAAAATCCTTTTGCTAGCTTTGTGTCTGTCGAGGGGGCTTTCAGGTTTTGTGTGGATTTGGACCTAAAGACTTCTTCTTTAAAAGCAAGGTATGGTGTTTTCATGATCACCATGTGGTGTTTATGGAAGCAACGAAACGAGAAGCTTTTCAATGTTTAGTGTAAAGGGGTGGAGTCAATTATTGGTAATATAAAATCTGTCTTTTTTTTGTTTAAACATAGAGGTAAAATCTAATCTTGATAGGGATAGTTGGTTCTCTTTTTCCTGCTTTTAATCATGTAATCTAGCTCCTTGCTGATGTATGTTTTTTATAAAATTTCCGTGGAGTCACTGGTGAGGTCCCTTATCACCCTACAAAGATGATTAGCCAAAGTTTTGCTAATCACTTTGTAAATAGACCCGATGAAACTAATCGGACAAAAATCATGTAAACTCAAATTAATGAGATCTAACCTTTGCAAAAGATACTTATTTAAGATATTTATAAATCTACACCAATCTAATTTAGCTACTATGTGAACTGAATCAGGAGCTCCAAGGAACATAACAGCAGTTGTACAATTTGGATATTATTAAGGGGCTCTTTGATAATTTTTAAATAATTTAAAACGACATTCTAATTTTTATTAACCAAACTAATCCCAAGTTTTCTTAAAGAAAGTGTAATTATATTATCCAGTAAACGTGATCCCCTAGAGTCAAAGATATTGTAGTGGATATGAGAAAATGAAATTGATATATCAAATAAATTCGAGATACATCTCGATTGAAAAAAAAGTGCTTATAGAGATAAAATATAACCTCGTATCCTTTCCGTGATAAAAATATAACCAAAAATATTTACTATTATGGTTTTCATCTTATTAATCTCTCACTTTAGTTTGCGTTATGTTTTTTTTTTTGTATGTTGCTACTTGCTAGTCTCGCAACCTAACAAATGAATCGTCCATGCCACCTCATCACCCTGTAAATAACATAGAGGTAATAATATATAGTCTTAATATTGTCTAATGATTGTTAAAATACTATTGGAAACCCTAAATAGCCCATAGTATCTCATTAGTAAGATTCCAAATTTTGCTACCCAATTGAAACAAGTAAAGGAAGTGAAAGCAAAAGGCGAAAAAAAAAGAAATAACTGGACCATAACTATGAATGAAGAAACATTTGACCTTACTTTCATATTTGTCGTTTGTTACAATGGTCAACCAAATCTTTCTGACCGTCGGATCTTTATAAAATTCGTATTTATGTTAGTATTTACTTGACCTCGTTGAAAGACGACCATGACCTTCACTGATTTAACATAAAAGTTATTGGATTTTATTTTTTAAATAGAATAAATTATTGAGATGGTTTGATTACAGGAACTAGATTTTACAATTTGTGTCTCGTTATAAAATAACACTGATATATAAAATAATAATATTGTTAAAATGATACGTAAAAGGTAAAAATATAAAAAAAACTATACATAGATGTTAAAATCAGAAGTTTAGTTAAAGATAACACAAAAAATTAGATACCTACGGTATAAAATAAAATAAAAACTAATGAAACGTTTTAAAAAAGATTTTAAAATAATTAAAAATTAAAAACGATATAACAAATAATAAAAACTATCACACAAACCAAAAAAATAAAAATAAACACCTTAAAGCAACGGTGTAAAACTAAAATTAAAAATATTTTAAAAACAATTTATACAACCAAATCACAGTGTTAAAATATATTGAATAACAAATTTGCTTGTGCTACGTGGCAACATCAAGTGCCGCAACATGAGCTAATAATTTGCCGCCACATCACGCAATAGTTACTATTATTCCTATTGTGTTTTACTTTGTTCGGCTTTATAGAGTAACTAGTTTTTAATTAGCCGCGCATTGTCGTGGTGCTGACATATGTACATAATTAAGTTGCATTACTAAAACGCTATGTAAAGAAAAAAAAATAATTCTAACGGGGATAGAACCAAAGTCTCTCCTACTCATGTTACACACTTTTACTAGTAAAATAACATTTTGTTTAGCATATATGAAAAACATAAATTTATAGAGATAACACTTTAATTTTAATTGTTTGCTAAAACACAAAAAAGATGGAGATACAAGGACCGAACTCAGGTCTCACCTTTGCAGGTTCCACACCCTACCACTACGCGTCTACGCCATCAATGCTTTTGGCGTTTAAATCAGGAAACAACAAATATATATTTAAACGCCCTGTTGCTAAAACGTGAAGAAAAAACGGAGATGCTAAAGATCGAACCTGGGACTCTTCTCTGTAAGTTGCGAATTAGCACTACACAAGCAGTACTTTTGTTATTTAAATCAGGAAACTACAAACATATATTTAAACACAATTTAAAAATAATAAGTATTATAAAATACATGGGACCTGCCATGTGACATACTCTGATTGATCCACGAGTTAATGTAGAAAAGCCACTTCAACTTTATATGGTTTATAACTGTTGAGAAATCAGACAATCGACACTCGAATTGAATTAACAAGAATATAGAATCAAATCAACTCTCCATTAATTCATCAATTACGAAAACGATTACAACTCAAAGAGAATGAAATTCAAGTCTAATTACAAATGAAGAATGAAACCCTATTTATCAGCTAAGCTCCTAACGGCTATTAACAACTAACAGATAGTAACAACTCATCCCAACGATTAGACAATAACCACCCTCTAACATTGAGAAGTTGTCAATTCTGGTCCCTCCGTTTATCAGAGCAAAACAACTTAAACAGCTAGCTACTAACCACCCGGGTTCAAACCTCAGTAACCACGATAATAACAAAACTCAATATTTTTCTACATTCTCCACCTTGAGTTTATGTTTTCTTCTATTCCAGTAACCAAACAAATGTGACCCCAATACTGAATAAGAATCATTAGCATCGATCAGCAGAGGTCCAATGGACTTGACTAATCTAATGTGATCCAAACCCAATATATAAAGATCAACACATTTGACCCGATTACCAAATATAACTTAACCAATTCCAAGAATCTTTAAACAAGATTCAAATTTGGAAATTGGAAGTGACTTAGTAAACACATCAGCTCCATTATCACTGGTAGAAACATACTTAACCAGAATTTCCTTTAAATTAACTACCTCTCTAATGAAGTGAAGCTTTACTCGGATGTGTTTAGTTTTATCATGGAATACACTATTCTTGGATAAGTGTATGGCCCCCATGTTATCACACTTAATCATAGTATCACCAGCAACCACTCCTAACTCAAGTGTGAACCTCTTGAGCCATAAAGCTTCCTTTACAGCTTCCACCAGTGCAATATACTCAGCCTCAGTGCTAGAGAGAGCAACTACACTCTGCAAACAAGCTCTCCAGCTGACACAATTTCCAAGAACATGAAAACAATACCCTGTAATTGACCTCCCCTTATCCCAATCCTTGGCATAATCTGAGTCCACATATCCCTGAACAGGTAAAACATCTCTATGCTGCCTAAAGATAATTCCTTTATCAATTGACCCAGCTGAATACCTCATTATCCATTTCACTGATTCCCAGTGATTCTTTCCAGGATTGGATAAGTATCTACTCACAATACTGACTCCATAACTAATATCTGGTCTGGTGCAAACCATTAAATACATTAGAGAACCAACAGCATTTGAGTAAGGTACCTTTGCCATATAATCAAGTTCATCCTTTGATTTTGGACAATCCAACTGAGACAACTTGAAATGAGATGCAAATGGAGTAGTAACAGGTTTGCATCCAGTCATGCCAAACTGATCCAACACCTTTCTTACATAATTCCCTTGAGATAAATGCAGCACCCTGTGAGCTCTGTCCCTTTTAATTTCCATGCCTAAAATTTTCCTTGCAGGGCCCAATTCCTTCATCTCAAATTTCTTCATAAGCATCTCCTTTGTATCCTGTATTACCTTCATAGACTCACAAGCAACCAACATATCATCCACATAAAGTAATAGGTAAATGTATTTATTTTTATCATACTCCTTGATATAAACACATGGGTCATATTCACTTCTGCTAAAGCCATTTGACACCATGTGTTCATCAAATTTCCTATACCACTGCCTAGGTGATTGCTTGAGACCATATAATGACTTCTTTAACAAACAAACCTGTCCTTCTTTACCTTTCACTTCAAAACCCCTAGGCTGCTCTATGTATAATTCCTCTTCTAAATCACCATGTAAGAATGCAGTTTTAACATCCAATTGTTCTAATTCTAGATCCTGGGAGGCAGTAAGAGACAATATAATCCTAATGGAGGAATGTTTGACCACAGGTGAGAACACCTCATGGAAGTCAATGCCTTCCTTTTGCCTATACCCCTTAGCCACTAGCCTAGCTTTGAATCTAGGTAATTCTCCTTCTACAACAGGTTCCTTAAGTTTATAAAGCCACTTACAAGGTATAATTTTCCTATTCTCAGGTTTACTAGTGAGAACCCATGTCTTGTTCTGGTATAGGGATTTCATTTCATCTTCCATAGCATTCATCCACTGGGCCTTATGATCAGAGTCCATAGCCTCTTCATAAGAGTTTGGCTCCACCACATTTTCATATCCTGCCATGGATAGGAATACAAAAGCAGAGATGTCCTCATCATCTCTGAATCTAAATGGCTTCACAGTTTTCCTTTTGGGCTTATTCCTAGCTATACTATAATCAGTATTACCACTAGCCTCCTCATCTTCAGAGTCCTCTACAACCTTATCTTCTGAATTGTTTGACTTATTTATTGTATGCTCCACCTCAAGTTCCATTTCCTTATCATTCACACTAGGGGAAATCTCCTTGACCTTCAATGTATCCCTATACATTATATCTTCCCTAAATGTTACATTTCTGCTTATAATCACCCTGGGCCTATTTCCTTCTAACCTCCACAGTTTATACCCTTTGACTCCATCAGGGTATCCCAAGAAAATACATTTCTCTGCCCTTGCTTCTAATTTGTCATTACTTATATGTGAATATACTAAAGATCCAAAAATCTTTAACCCAGAATAATCACCAGGTTTACCTGTCCAAACCTCCATGGGAGTTTTCATATTCAGAGCAGATGATGGGCACCTATTCACTAGATAAGCAGCAGTAGTAACAGCCTCCCCCCAAAACATTTTTGGAAGTCCTGAACTTAACAACATACATCTAACCTTATTCAATAAGGTTCTATTCATCCTCTCCACTAAACCATTTTGCTGTGGAGTTCCTGGGATAGTTAAGTGTCTACCTATGCCCTTTGATTTGCAATATGAAGTGAATTGATGATTGCAAAACTCAAGGCCATTATCAGTCCTAAGTTTCTTCAACTTATTACCAGTCTGATTTTCCACTAAAAGTAACCAATTTTTGAAACTCTCAAAAGCATCACTCTTGTGTTTTATCACCTGAACCCAAACTCTCCTAGAGAAATCATCAACTATTGACAAGAAATAGCTAGACCCACCTAAGGTTTGAGTTCTTGCTGGCCCCCATAAGTCAGCATGAACATATTCTAAAATTCTAGTAGAATGGTGACTACCCTTTGAAAACTTAACCCTGTGAGATTTTCCTAGTACACAGTATTCACAAAATCCTAGTTTTGTCTCACTCAAATCTCCAAGAACATGATTCTTATTTAACTCCATCAACCCCTGATCACTGATATGTCCCAACCTCTTATGCCATATCATAGCACTACTTTCTGTAGCACTTGTGACAGCATGATTAACTCCTGTGACATGTTTAACATCTAATTCATATATGTTATTCCTGCACCTTGTACCAGTCAAAATAACTCTAGATCCCATAACAACTTTGGCTCTACCATCCTTCAAGCTAACAGCATGACCATTCTTCTCAAAGGTTCCCAATGAAATAAGATTTCTTGTTAGTTTAGGAATGTATCTTACCTGTTCCAAACTAATCACTGTCCCATTGGCTAACTCAACCTTAACATTGCCTATACCTTCAATCTTACATGGCCTGCTATCTCCCAACTTGACAGTGCCTAAATCTTGGATATCTAGGGAACTAAAACAAGACTTAACAGGGGTCATATGGTAGGAGCATCCTGAGTCTAAGATCCAATTATTCTTGCATGAATCACTAGCTACCATCAACACATCACTGCTCTCATAACCATCACACAAATTTTCCTCAAATTGTGAATAGTTAACCTGAGGTTTATATTGATTAGATGACCCTTCCTGTTTATATTGCTTCCTATTAGGGCAGTCCCTCTTGAGGTGCTTCTCTGATCCACATACAAAGCATTTTAACACCTTATGTGGCTTAGACTTAGACCTATCACTGAATTTCTTCCTATTGTTATTTCTGTAATCAGACCTACCTCTTACATTTAAACCCTCACCAGATGACTCTTCCTTAATATCTCCTCTCCTCTTTAACTCTCTTGAATTCAAGGCAGATATAACCTCATCCATAGATATCTCCTCCCTACCATACATCATAGTTTCAACAAAATGTTCATAAGTAGAGGGTAAAGAAGTCAAAAACAATATTGCTTGATCTTCATCCTCTAACTTAATTTCTATATTCTCAAGATCTAAAACAATTTTGTTAAAATCATCAAGATGTTCATCAAGGGATTTACCTGGTTGCATTTGAAAAGTGTAAAGTCTTTTCTTGAGATATAACCTGTTTGCCAATGACTTGGTCATGTAGAGAGATTCCAGTTTTGCCCAAACTCCTGCTGCCGTGGTTTCTTTGGCTACCTCTCGCAGTACTTTGTCCCCCAGGCTTAAGATAATTGAACTATGTGCCTTTTCCATCACCTCCGTCCAATCTGCATCTTCCCACCCTGCCGGACGACCTACATCCCCTTTCAATGCCTCTGCAATCCCTTGGTAGACCATGAATGCCCTCATTTTAACTCTCCATAGCCCGAAATCGTTTTTCCCGTCGAATTTATCAACTGTGAACTTCGTCGACGCCATAGTTGATCCCTGTTGCGATTCTGACCTTCAATTCGAGATGAATTGAACTCCGATTGTGAAACCTCGCTCTGATACCACTTGTTGAGAAATCAGACAATCGACACTCGAATTGAATTAACAAGAATATAGAATCAAATCAACTCTCCATTAATTCATCAATTACGAAAACGATTACAACTCAAAGAGAATGAAATTCAAGTCTAATTACAAATGAAGAATGAAACCCTATTTATCAGCTAAGCTCCTAACGGCTATTAACAACTAACAGATAGTAACAACTCATCCCAACGATTAGACAATAACCACCCTCTAACATTGAGAAGTTGTCAATTCTGGTCCCTCCGTTTATCAGAGCAAAACAACTTAAACAGCTAGCTACTAACCACCCGGGTTCAAACCTCAGTAACCACGATAATAACAAAACTCAATATTTTTCTACAATAACACTAGACACTATTCTCTAGTTAGGAGCTTAATTAAAACTCTATTTTATAGTATTACATAGTATCTAGTAGGAAGTATTTCAAGAGTCTTCATCTACTTTTTTTTTTTCTTTTTAACGGCCAATAAATTTTTTATTTATATGAGGGCAAAGCTAGATGCTAAAACCCCAACATAATACATCAAAATAGACAAATAAAAAAACGATTACATGAAATGCGGAATTTTCTTTTACACCAATCAACTCAAGCCACCAATTTTTGAGCGATTCAATAGCCATAGAAAACCCATAATCTTGACCTTCTCGATGAGCTTAGAAAGGTTAATTAGGTTGCACCTAGTTAAAAACCAACTTATTTCTAGCTTTTCATGATCCTCTTCCCCATTACTTAAAAAAAGTAAGCCACCAGTTCAGGTATAAGATACTATTATTACCGCTTGGACAATTAGACATCCAACCCGTAATCGCAACGACCCAAGAGCGAAACTCTACCAACTGAGCTATATCCCCCTAAGCCAAGTGGAGCATGCATGAAGGAGTCAGACGCTTTTTCTATTCTTTTCCTTGGCGCAGCTGGGCCATCCTGGACTTGAACCAGATACCTCGCCCTTGAAGTAAATCATCGCACCTACGACCCAACCAATTGGGAGAGAATGAATAGATTCCTTTTCGAGAGCGATCCATCTTTCCCGAACGCAGCATACAACTCTCCGTTGTACTGCGCTCTCCAAGTGTTCAACTCCATATTACCGTGAGAACGGCAAGGTTTTCGTCTAACTATATAAAAAATATGTAATGGTCGATAATAAATTCTTTTATCTTTCTCTTTTTACAATAGCTTGGCATTTTATTAAACAAAAACTAGTAAAAAGCCAAGTATAAAGAGAAATAAAAAAGAGAACACCACACCAATCTTCTTAACTTAGAAATTTTATGTTAGTTTCAATTATCTTTAAAATATGAGAAGACGTGTCTTGACAACCAACATATGTTTATACTATTTGCTGTCAATACCTTTGACTTTCTCGCACCTGAGGCCGTCGAGCTACTTACAGGGTCCAACATGATATGCACAGTAATGTCATGACATCTAAATCTATGACTGTAGTTTTTAAACGACTTGGTTTTGCTATACAAAAAGGTTTAGCGGCGCAGATTATTGTCTGTTTGTCTTCTATCTCCTTGTAAAATAAATAATAATAAATAAATTATCTTTTATATTATTTTATATAGATTTAGATTCAGATTACATTTTAGATTTCGTATTCCCTGTTAAGAAATTATATGGGTGATCTTTGGTCTTTTTGTAATAGGATGACCTTTAAAACATCAGTTAAGTCAATAAGTTGTATGATACCCAACTTGATGGTATTTAAACTGCTTTGTGTTTTATGGCAATAAGTTCAGCCGAGTGCCGGTGGTGTTTGTTTTCATAACGACACCTCGAAGCAGTTCGGGCAACCATGGATTAATTGCGTTCCTCCTTTTATTAATTATAAGGGCAAATATATGATGATGTAAAGATGGACAGAAATTGCGAATGAGCAAGGAGATCTCATCGATTTGAAGAGAAATTGTGAGGGAATGGGAAAAAAGAGAAGTTGATCAAAAGATGACATGAGAAGATGGGAACACCACCCTGGCCAAATCAGATTCAGTGGGAGGAGTGTGGTTCCGTGATACACTCTGAGCACCCTAAGACCGCCTCCAACACATCAACGTCTGGAGGCTGTCTTTACGAAGCATACCAGGCATGTTGTCCTTGGACCTCTCGTATTTGGTGATGGGCGTTGGTATTGGTTTTTATTTTTATTTTCCTCTATCACACACACAAGTAATTAATAGGTAAATAGGTTTGCATATAGAAATGATGAGTATTTTAGTATTAGGGGTTGCATCTAGAAAGGATGGGTAAAAATTATTAAAAAGTAAGTATTTTTTGGAAAATTGAATTTTATTAATCCAAGTTATTACTAGTTGGCTGATATTAATCCCAATTAAGAAATTGGCCTACATTAATCCTCCATTAGTTTTTTGTTAACTCCGTTAGATTTTGGTGAGGTACGTCAGCAAAATAGACTGCCACGTCAGCAAAATAGAATGCCACATCAGCAAAATACTAATGGAGTTAAACAAAAACTAACGGTGGTTCAATGAATTCCAACACCATAATAATTGGGATTAATGTAGGTCAATTTCTTAATTATGATTAATATCGGTCAACTAGTAATAACTTGGATTAATAAAATTCAATTTTCTGCATTTTTTTCATCTTTTATATTGTATATATTTAAAAAAGAAAATTAAAAGACATATTTTTATGCCTAATGGTTTTTTTTGTGCATGACATTTTACTTTTTTCTACATATGGTGTTTTAAATTTTCCGCATCTTTATCTTTTCTTTGGACGTGTATACCCTTTTTCCATTTTACATATGGAATATCATATGGCTTTCTAGACTTAATTGCGTGATACACACTCTGAGCACCCTAAGACAAATTCCAGCATATGTGCCTATTAGGTTGCAGGTTGCTTTTAAGGAACATGCCAAGCATGGTGCCCTTAGACCTCTCGTATGTGGTGAGGAGCGTTGGTATTGGTTTTTTTTTTTATTTTTCCTTTTACTCACACATGAGTATATGACTGATGTCGATGCCAGTAAAGAGTTTATTTGGTTGAAGAACAATCTGGCAAGAAACAAACAAATTGTGCTTTGTTTTGTGACAACCAAAGTGCCATACACCTTGGTATGAATCTCGTATTCCGTGAGAATACTAAACACATTTAGTTGCAATATCACTTTATTAGAGTACTAATAAGTGATTATACCCTAAAACTTGAGAAGATTGAAGGAATGGAGAATCTAGCTGACATTTTGACTAAGGTTGTTACCTAAGATAAGTTGAGGCTCTACAGCTAGTTGAGAAGGAGTTACAAAAGTACAAGTGAAGAAGTGCTAGGTGGAATGTAGTTTTGGCTGAACGTCAAAGCTTTCAAATGAAAGAATTGTTGGGTGGAGGCCGGTAACATCATCAGCAGACCCTAGATCATGACCCAAATATCTATTACGGGCCCATTATCATAACAAGTTTAATCTAGTTTATCACTATAAATATATTATATGTATCTTGTAATTCCTTGATAAGATAAAATCTCCTAATTGCATCAAAGTGGACGTAAGTCATACCAACCGAACCACTATAAATCATCGTTTTCAGTTGACTTGCTTTTGTATAGTGTGATTCGTGTTTTGTTACTAACAATATTTTATTTTCATAGAATAGATTCACACACTTTAAACCTTTTTTTGAAAAACAATTTTATTCAAACCATGATCTACCAAAGAGTAAATAAATGGAGACGACCCGGTAAACAAAATTTAACAACAAAGAAAGTAAGGTACCAAGATAATCATTTAAAAAATAATAAAAATAATAATAGAAAAGGAAACTAACCATGGGAATATGACCAAGTCAGACCCGTGTTGGACCCCATTTCTATTTTCACACTTAACATGCAAATTCTTTTGGTTGACGTGAATTGATATGTGCATTTTTTTTTCTTTTATAAAATACAACAGAAAAAACTTAACTAAAAATCCAAGCTCCATGTAACGACTTCCTATTGATCATGTTACTCAGGGCCACCTTTAAAAAGAAGATTTCACGACAGCCACGTTAAGATAAACACATCACTTTTTCTTATCTTACACAATTCCCTTTCTCAATCAGATCTAGACGGTTATCTGATGAGTAATAACCTCGTGTTAATAGTAGTGGAGTTTATTTTTTTTTTTTACAAACTCTAACTCGGACCACCGCGTAATATGTTAGTGAGATCCTTGTGATGTGGGATTAGAAAATTCCAATCAAGTGTATAGGAGACCCATTCACTAAAAAATGTTCATATTAGTTTTTTTTGTTACTTCATAGCATGTGGACCCTATTGAATCCATACCCGCAAGACAAGATATAAAAATAAATAAAAGTCAACAAAAAGTCCAAAGTGGACCATCTATGTACCAATAAGGACTATGGACGGTCTGTATGTCCTGAAAGAAACGTGTCGGATGTGTTAATCCGGAAATAAGATCCGTGTTTTTTTTTTATAAAAGATGCGGACCATCTAAGCTTCTTTGCCTCATAGTAGATGGTTCACATCGATGCAGACGAAGTTAAGTGGCATTAAAGGACAAATTCTACCTATTTAAACAATTTATCGGTTCCAATGAGTTCTCTCTTGTTTCTCTAAGTACCAGACTGACTTTTGGAGCTCTGGAACTCTGCCATGAAGGAGCTAAGCTATTCAAGTGATTTGGTGAGCATTTTAAGTCCATAATATGTATTTTTAGGTGGTTTTCATAAAGTTTGGTTGATAATGATGGCTACCACTTGTTACAGACTTCTGTTGAAGAATTAAAAGGTGCTAGAGGCTTGTTTGTGGTGCGTTAAAAGTCGAGGAAATGTTAGATTGCACATGCAAGCATGTTATACTCATTTTATGATTATTTGCTTGAAAATGGAGTTCTTAAGGTTTGATCATTGCATGCAGGAGTGTAATGTGATTTCTGATGATCTAAGGAAGGTCATCAAGTGGTCACAAAAGATTAGCCCTCTCAAAAAGGTATGTATACCTCATTGTTTAAGTTGTTAAGTGATTTAGGGTTAAGTGCATGTTTAATGATCGATTCTCAAGGCATGTATGCCTCATTGTTTAAGTTGTTAAGTGATTTAGGGTTAAGTGCATGTTTAATGATCAATGGAGATTTAATGGATTTTTTGGTCAATAAGATATCTATGTATAAACTCATTTTGAGTGAATAAAAGCTTTAGAAATCAAATCCTATGAAAAAAACTAAGCTAAAAGCCTAAAACAAAAGTTTGCAAGTTGAAAACTTTATGGAAAACGGTTGGTGCGCACTGTCTATGTCCAGCCAGTGGGTTTCGACGGTCTACATGTATGAAAAAGATAAAATTGCAACCCGACAGTCGAGACTGACTGTTTGTGGACATGCATGCAAATGGACAGGTCTGTGTGTTTGAAAAATGTAGTTACTGTGCACGCAAAGAAAACGGGCCTTCTGCATGGCCAGTTAATAATATACACGGTCCGCATTTGTGAAAGTCAACATAAATGTAATTTGGTCATCACATATCATCTACATGTCCAGAATACTCTTTGGACGTTCCACATGTGTTACATCAGGAAAAGGAAGCCTGGTCAGAAGCGGGTCGGTTTATAGGTTAATATCAGGTTCGGGACGGTCCTCATATCATAAAAAGTTAGTTTGCTCAATTTTGACTAAAGCAGAGCGTCTGTGTCTGTCTATCTAAATGCATTTTGGATGGTCCGCATGTGTCTACTAACTAGAAAGTAAGATTTTTATATAAACTGAACCGTGAAAAATTTAATTGACTTTTTATCAACTTTATGATTAGAACCTGTAAATAATATAGAATGGGTAAATGACTACTTTAAAGTTATAGTAATTGGATAAATAATTAAAACTATTTTTAAATTATTTTTAATTTCAATAAATTTAGCACACGAGTTTATGGTGTAATAAATACAGTTTTGTAATATAGTTTTTAGCACGTAGACTAAATAGTTTAAGCCTTTCAGTTTTTGTGTTTTTTTTATTTATCGTTTTCTTTACGTAGCGTTATAACAATGTAATTTTTTGTGTCTGTGTTATCCTTGCGATAACACCTTTAACAATATTTTTTAATTCTTTTAAAATCATTTTTAAGCGTTTCATTGGTTTTGAATTTAGTTTAACAATATTGCCTTTATGTATCTAATTGTTTATATATATCATATTTAACCAGACTGTTAATTTTAACGTTGTTGTGTTGTTCTCAGAGGCGGACCTAATGTAGGCCCAGGGGGTCCCCGTGGACCCCTCAACCTGGTACGCAAAGTGGAAATTATGTGAACGGCTTTTTTATAAAAAAAAAATTGTGAAGAGGAGTTAATAAATACTTAGTTTGTGAAAATAAAATAAATCAAGCAACTATCCTGGTGGTAAGATCCCTTGTTTGATTTTGAAGGGGTGCAAGTTCAAATCTTGTGCTCAACTTGTTTTTATTTTTCCAGCTTTCTTTATTAATTTTATTACTATAAATGAGGAGAGTAAATAATGGTACTTTATTTTCCACCTCTTTTTTATTTACTTTCATTATAGACATTTTTTTTTCAAATACATTCATCATAAACTCTTTTTATAATGCAATATTACAATATATAAAAATATAATTTCTTTTAATAGGCAAACATTTTGTCATATTATTTTTTTTTCACGCGTTACTTTTTATTTTCTCTTCATTTTTAGCCATTTTATTGGATTTTTTTTTGCGATTCTATCGTTGTCAATGTTACGGCACATAATTTTTTTATCAAATCCTGTAGAGTTTTTTTAATCGGTTATTTTTCTTTACTCGCAATGTCGTGCTGCAACGCGCGTCTGTAACCAACCATCTAAAACTTGTGACTCCGTAAAAAAATTTATGGACCTCCTAGAAAACTTTTCTAGTTCCGTCCCTGGTTGTTCTTTCATTTTTATTTTCGTTACGTTGAGATTTAGCAAATATTATTATTTGGTATACTCGCTTTAT
>JBCNJP010000025.1:73603565-73619935 GCA_039602395.1 Deinandra increscens subsp. villosa
GGGTTTTGACGGTCTACATGTATGAGAAAGAGAAAATTGCAACCTGACAGTCGAGACGACTGTCTGTGGTCATGCATGCAAATGGATAGGTCGCGTGTTTGAAAAATGTAGTTACTGTGCACGCAAAGAAAACGGGTCTTCTACATGGCAAGTTAATAATATACACGGTCCACATTTGTGAAAGTCAATATAAATGGAATTTGGTCATCGCATATCATCTACATGTCCAGAATACACTCTAGACGTTCCGCATGTGTTACATCAGGAAAAGGGAAGCCTGGTTAGAAGCGAGTCGTTTATAGGTTAATATCAGGTTCGGGACGGTCCTCATATCATAAAAAGTCAATTTGGTCAATTTTGACTAAAGCAGAGCGTCTGTGTCTGTCTATCCAAATGCATTTTGGATGGTCCGCATGTGTCTACTGACTAGAAAGTAAGTTTTTTATATAAACTGAACCGTGAAAAATTTAATTGACTTTTTATCAACTTTATGATTAGAACCTGTAAATAATATAGAATGGGTAAATGACTACTTTATAGTTATAGTAATTGGATAAATAATTAAAACTATTTTTTTATTTTTAATTTCAATAAATGTAGCACACGAGTTTATGGTGTAATAAATACAGTTTTGTAATATAGTTTTTAGCACGTAGACTAAATAGTTTAAGCCTTTCAGTTTTTGTGTTTTTTTTTTATTTTCGTTTTCTTTACGTAGCGTTATAACAATGTAATTTTTTGTGTCTGTGTTATCCTTGCGATAACACCTTTAACAATATTTTTTAATTCTTTTAAAATCATTTTTAAGCGTTTCATTGGTTTTGAATTTAGTTTAACAATATTGCCTTTATGTATCTAATTGTTTATATATATCATATTTAACCAGACTGTTAATTTTAACGTTGTTGTGTTGTTCTCAGAGGCGGACCTAATGTAGGCCCAGGGGGTCCCCGTGGACCCCTCAACCTGGTACGCAAAGTGGAAATTATGTGAACGGCTTTTTATAAAAAAAAAATTGTGAAGAGGAGTTAATAAATACTTAGTTTGTGAAAATAAAATAAATCAAGCAACTATCCTGGTGGTAAGATCCCTTGTTTGATTTTGAAGGGGTGCAAGTTCAAATCTTGTGCTCAACTTTTTTTTATTTTTCCAGCTTTCTTTATTAATTTTATTACTATAAATGAGGAGAGTAAATAATGGTACTTTATTTTCCACCTCTTTTTTATTTACTTTCATTATAGACATTTTTTTTTCAAATACATTCATCATAAACTCTTTTTATAATGCAATATTACAATATATAAAAATATAATTTCTTTTAATAGGCAAACATTTTGTCATATTTTTTTTTTCACGCGTTACTTTTTATTTTCTCTTCATTTTTAGCCATTTTATTGGATTTTTTTTGCGATTCTATCGTTGTCAATGTTACGGCACATAATTTTTTTATCAAATCCTGTAGAGTTTTTTTAATCGGTTATTTTTCTTTACTCGCAATGTCGTGCTGCAACGCGCGTCTGTAACCAACCATCTAAAATTTGTGACTCCATAAAAAAATTTATGGACCCCCTAGAAAACTTTTCTAGTTCCGCCCCTGGTTGTTCTTTCATTTTTATTTTCGTTACGTTGAGATTTAGCAAATATTATTATTTGGTATACTCGCTTTATTAGCCAGGAAAATCAGTGGCGGATCCAGGAATTTTTTTTACTGGGTTCACTTTTTTTTGGCGGTCGGAATTCTACCAAATAAATATAAAAAAAAATCGGTTTGGTCGGGTCGTTCGGTTCGGGTCGGGTCGGTTAAGGTTAATAACAATACAAATATAAGATACGATAATAAATCAAAATACTGTCATTAGAAATTACGGAACAAACATAACAAAAGTACGATCGTTGTTTCAAAAAATAAAAGTACCTAAAGTTGTTGTCTACGAGTCTTCATTGTTTGAAAACGTTGCATTACATCTTCAATCGAAACTTGTTGAAAGAACTCCTTTTCAATGTAACAAAGACAACAAATCATAATTCACAAATCAACAGTCAATAATTTCATCTCTTTAATTCACATGAATACCTAATTTCATCTCTTTAATTCACATGAATACCTAATTTCATCTCTTTAATTCACATGAATACCTAATTTCATCTCTTTAATTCAACAGTCAATAATTCACATGAATAACTAAAAAAAAGGGGCTGTTAATAAAAAAAAAATTGCTGCTATTCAAGTAATCAAGTGAAGCTAGAAGATGAATACCTAATTCACTTGAAGCTTTCGCCGGAGAAGACGTTCCGTGAAGCTTTCGCCGGAGAACCAGGCGCCGGAGAGGAGGAGAACCAGGCCGAGCGGCGCCGAAGAGAGGAGGAGAAACAGGCCGAGCGACGCCGGAGAGGAGGAGAACCAGGCCGAGCGGCGCCGGAGAGGAGGAGAACCAGGCGCGGCGGCGCCGGAGAGGAGGAGAAGGCCGACGGCTGAAGGATTGAAGGAGGGACTGAGGGAGCCGGGAGGTAGAGAGCGACGAGAGGTTTTGGGATTTTGGGGGAACTGAAGTTTTTTATTTAAAACCCTAATATGGGTATCTATTTTAAAAAAAAAAATAAAGTAAAAGAGGAAAAAAGCAAAAAACCGGCACCCACAGGAATCGAACCAGGGACCAAGTCTGTAAAACCTTGGCGCCTTACCAGCTGAACTAAAGTGAATCATTGGAAGATGATTCACTCGTAATATACATATGGATTCACTGGTTCAAAATATCCGGATTCACCCGTCGTTTTCGGTACGTATTTACACTAAAAATTGGAAAGTCACTGGGTTCCTGTGAACCCGGTGCCCATATACTGAATCCGCCCCTGAGGAAAATCTAGTTATAAAGAAAATGCAATTGAGTTGAAGTTAAAGGTGGTAAAGTGTAAATTTATAAGAAATCCGACAACGAGATTTACTCCGATTCTCAAACGAAGAAATCAGACGAGATTTACTCCGATCATCATCATCATCATCCCCAAAAGACGTAAAAGTAAGAATGCCATTTCATCTGCAACGAAAATGACCACAACAATGGCGTCTCTCCCTCCCAATCTTTTCAATTAATTTACATCATTCAAATTCCCAAT
This sequence comes from Deinandra increscens subsp. villosa, assembly GCA_039602395.1. Taxonomy (NCBI): domain Eukaryota; kingdom Viridiplantae; phylum Streptophyta; class Magnoliopsida; order Asterales; family Asteraceae; genus Deinandra; species Deinandra increscens. The sequence continues at coordinate 73,606,680 of JBCNJP010000025.1, forward strand.
TAGGCTGATTCGTAGATTCAAAGCATTCTCTGATTTAACAGCCCAGTCTCAAGTTCCGTTAAACCCACCCTATCACCTCTTCCCTTCTCCTTCAACAACCATCAAATTCAACCACACTTACATACTTCAAAGCTCAAATCCATCTCAGATAAACTACGAAGTTTGGAGGATTCGAGAAAACAATGAAACTGCTGGCGTTACAGCAGAGCTACGCTAATCGAGGCCGGAGCAACAGTTTCAACGGCCAATCGCCGTTAGATTCGTCTGTGGACGGAGGTGGCGCCGTTAAACCTCCGTCCGGTATCGTTTGGTTAATCCTTCACTGTTTATGCTGTCTCGTTAGTCTCGTACTCGGATTCAGACTCTCTCGTCTCCTCTTCTACATCCTCTACTCAACTTCTTCAATCAGCGATCTCTACACCTCCACCACGACGTCGTTTGGAAGCGCAGCCGATATAGCCGAAACGCTGTCGTTTACCTCTTCTCTCCGGAGCCTCTCGCCACCGGTGGTTAATACAGTTAATACGGTTAACACGGTTAAGATCACTGCATCTATTGTTGCGAGCAGAGTGGTGGTCGGGCGGCACGGGATCCGGATCCGGCCGTGGCCGCATCCGGACGCGGTGGAAGTTATGAAAGCTCATCGGATAATTGAAGCGGTTCAGAGAGAACAGAAGGTTCAATACGGGATCAGAAACCCTAACACTTTGATCGCTATCACTCCGACGTATGTGCGCACTTTTCAAGCTCTACACCTAACTGGATTGATGCACACTTTGATGAATTTGCCCTACGATATGGTGTGGATCGTGGTGGAAGCCGGTGGCGCCACCAATGAAACAGCAGCTTTACTGGCGAGATCAGAGCTTCGAATCAAGCACGTTGGATTCGAGAAGAAGATGCCGATTTTTTGGGAGGATCGGCATAAGATGGAATCTCAGATGCGATTGCGAGCTTTGAGGTGAAATTATTAGAAATTGAGAATTCAATTATATGTGAAATTATTAGAAATTTTATGTTTGATATGTGATGAATTTGATTATAAGTTGACCTAAATTTCTATGAACTAGAGTTGTGAGAGAAGAGAAGCTAGACGGGATTGTAATGTTTGCTGATGATAGTAATATGCATAGTTTGGAACTCTTTGATGAGATCCAGAAGGTCAAATGGATTGGGGCGGTTTCAGTTGGGATTCTTGCTCATACGAGTCATCTTGATGAAGACCCCTTTGAGGAGGTTCAGAAGACCATGGGTGAAGAAGATGATGAGAAGAAGAAATCATCATTGCCGGTTCAAGGTCCGGCTTGTAATTCAACTGAGGGGTTAATTGGCTGGCACACATTTAATTCTCTTGTGTACAAAGGCAGGAACGCGAATTATATCGGTGATATGGGGGTTGTGTTGCCAAGGAAGATGGAGTGGTCAGGGTTTGTGATGAACTCGAGGTTGGTGTGGAAGGAAGCTGAATTTAGACCGGATTGGATTAAAGATTTGGACACGGTGCTGGCAGGGGATGGAAATGATGATATTGAGAATCCTCTTTCTTTGCTCAAAGACTCTTCTAAGGTGGAACCACTAGGTGGTTGTGGGAAGAAAGTGATGCTTTGGTGGTTTCGTGCTGAGGCTCGTGCGGATAGCAAATTCCCTTCCGGGTTAGTCATCTTTCTTGAATTCAGAATTTACAACTTATTATCATGCTTGTGCATCTTTTGACATTTTGTTTGCCTAATTTGTTGCCTTGGAATCAAGTTTTTATCACCACATATGCAAAATGCTACAAATGGGCATGCCAAAATTATGTTGATTCAGGGTGAGAGGGGGAGAGGGTCGGCTGACCGGTCACTGGAGTTTGCTGGAATTTTTTATTTTTTTTTAAATGTATTTTCTTTAAGAAAAACATGAGTTGGACCCTTGGTTTTCAAAAGCGCGATGCAAGCCGAGGAGACAGGTCCCGAACCGAGGTACGGGGCGTAAGGTGAAAAAGCGAAGAGCTTTTCATACGTGAGGTGCAATATATTATATAAAATTTTAGTATGTTCCTTGTAGGTTTCTAGCGCCACTTACCCAAAATTTAGACACAAATTAGCTTTATATATGGTTTAATACAACCTAGAAGGTCTAATATACAACAACTTGAAGCATAAATCAAGTATGATAAGCGCGCCTTAGTCCGGCGCCTCAGGCCGATTTTTTGCCTAAAAAATCACGCCTCACCTGCGCCTCATGTAGACCTCATCCCTTATGTCATCTGAAGTGTTAGAGCTCTCGCATTGTGTTGCCTCACGCCTTAGCTCGCTTGGGGCGTGCTTTTTAAAACCAAGGTTGGACCCCCTACTTGTACTTGGTAAAGAAGAGAACTTTATAGTGACCCCCGTCCAATAAGTTCATTGTGTTGATTGGTGAATTCTTCTTGAGTTCTTGTACTAGAATCCTAAACTGTAGAGCTGCATAAATCAGTTTCGTAGCATTATAGGTTTGAAATCCTGTGACAATGTTCAATGTTTCTAACACAGTATTTGGATGTGTGTTTTGGAATGGTGTATGCGAGATTAAGATAACCTCATCAGGTGATCAACTGTAATAAAACGTGTCGCTGGAGATAGTTTCAGATGTGCTTAAATTTTTTGAAGCTGTATAATCAGACTAGTTTTTAAGTGGTTGGTAATCTGGAATAGATAAAATGACCAAGATGAACATTCTTATATTCTCCCTCCATCCCAAAACTATAAGAAAATTGGTAGATAATAAGAATCTAAAATGGACAATTGTTATGGGACAAACTAACCAAGTAACATTGACAATTATTTTGGGACTTTTTGGGGATGGGGTGTTTCTTATCCACTTAAATATAAAACACGACCAACTCATTAAAAAAAAGTATAATGTCAAATTTCCAATAATTATATGGTCTAATAGTATTATTTTTGATGATAAGACCAGGCAAAAACAGGGGTAACTGACCTTTTGACTCCTAGATAGATAATGTACATTCAGTCACCCCCAAATGCCTTCAGTTTACGTGGTTTGCTAACTATGATTAGTAAAGTCATCTTAGTGGTGATAATGCCTTCAATTTTGAGATTATATAAGGGATTAGTTCAATGTGTTTGTCCTCATTGATAACCGTAGAATTTACAACGTATGTGATCTGAGGCATTTCATGGTATCTACTACACACACACATAATTGTATACTAATATTTTTGTATACTAATATTTTTGTATATGTTTTTATATGCATACACATACACGTATGGGTGCCAATGACATTTTGGCCTAGTGGCACCGGATGTTTATCCCCACCAAAGTGGTGAGGGTTTAAGTCCCACAGTGTGGGGCTTGCCGCGTGTGGGCATTAGGTGGATTTTAGGAGTAGAATTTTAAGGGGTGTGTGTGCTTGCCGTTATAAAAAACAAGTATGGGTAATATGCCGACCCACATCTTTATATATCTAATCGCCACAATTATGATTTGATATGCGTCTGTTAGTACTCCTTGATGAGGTGGACTATAAGTCAAAGGGTTCAACCTTGTAGTTTTCTAAGAGATACTATATGGTACCTATTAGAGTATATGGCCAATGGGCCTTACAACCTTATAAGTTTTCTAATGATCAATATCTGTATATAAACGATTTAGGAGGCCGTGTACATTAGAGTTACAAACTTACAATTTGGCCAAGTGTTAGGCCATTTGACACATTTTGTTTATAGCTTAAAAAAATTATTTGACATGTTTTGAGACTAGATAACAGAAATAGACACATTAATAAGTAATTTGGTTAAAATTGTCACCGCTAGTCTCTGGGATCACATTAAGGTGATACTTGGATGTGCGTTTCCAAAATGATTACCGGGGTATGAATAACGGGCATCAGAATCATATAACCATTAGTTTGACGTTAGGGATGATTTGGTAATTTATATTTCTCCTTAGTAATCAATTTCCTTGCTTCAGTCTCTTATTTGGTTCTCTAAATTTGATTAATTTGACCTCCAATTTCAGAAAACCATAATTGTATGCAGCTTTGTCATACTCTAGATTACTTGAAAACTGAGCCCGAAACACTCTTCTTGTACTGTTTTTGGGCACACATGTAACCGGAAACTCAAGCATGTTCATGAAAAACGAGGCGTCTCCCTCCCATTTTGAGCCTAGGGGGTAAATGTGCTGTGCCGAGCCACAACTACCCTAAGCTTGAGCTCAGCTTGTTTATTATTTATTTAACTATCTTATTATAATATATATAAATTATTCTTATATATATTTGTAATTATAATTTTTATATATGAGGTAACATATATTATTAGTTATTTTATCATAGTTTTATATATAAAAATAATTGTTATGTAAACGTATATATCTAATATATTAAATAAAACTTTATACAAATAATAGGTTTGTTTAGGTTCGCGAGCCTAGTGAGCTTGATAAGTGAAACTCAACTTGATTTGAGCTTTTAGTGAGCCAATCTTGAGTAGCTCACAAGTTGCTCAACTCGTTTACACCGAGCCTAACTAGTAACTCAACTCATGCAGTTGGATTACTAATTCATTGAACTCCTTATGCTGTCTGAAAACTTTGTAGTCATAAAAGTTGATTTCTATTCCTGATTTCTGATGCAGGTGGATAATCGATCCTCCGTTAGAAATGACAGTGGCAGCTAAACAAACACCATGGTCTGATACTCCCATTGAACTCCCATTCAACACCCAAAAAGTAATCAGCACCACCAGTGACACCATCACCCAAGAGAACACCGAGAAGCGTGCAACAAAAACTCGAGCCCCTAAATCAAGACGCAGTTCACGTGGCAAAAGAAAACACGAATCAAGAAACGCAGATTCGCGTGCCTCAGCCAGGACTTCTAGAGAAAGAATCAGTAACTAGACATATTGGAAAATCTAGGAGTTCATCAACTGAGGTGAAGAAATCTTTAATACAAAAGTAAATAGGTGATGTATCTTACTGATTATTAGAATTTTTTCTTAATTTTAATTCTATTTCTGGGTTTGATTTTCATAGATTTCCTGTATCTGGTTGCCTTTAAATGATGCTTAACAGAGGAAAAAAAGGGGTATAAGTTTTTCCCCTTATACAGAGTTCTTGGGATATACTAAAATCAAGAGCACCTGATGATCAAGACTGATCATCTTCATGAACTTGTTGCTATTGAATCGATCTCTCCCTCTCGAGCTCTATTGCAATGGTAATCAAGACTGATCATCTTCATGTGGTTAACTGATTGTTGGTTTTCACTTTTCAGTACGTTGATACAGTTAAGATCTCTGTAGCCAAAAGTGCACAAGACGACTAAGCACTTAAGCAAGGCGAGATCTAGGCATCCTAGACATACACAAGCTTGAATATTCTAAAAGTGCTTTGGTCAGCGTACGCTTGAAATTATAACTTGTTATTGTTATTGATTCGTGTTTTCGTTTCAATTGTTGGAGCTTTAATTATTTAAAGAGAGATGATCGAGTCTAAGGAACCTTGCATGTGGTGGGGTTATATTGCAATACGAGATTAGAAACTCGGATATTACACAAGTTAAATAAAGAAAAAGAAGCCAGAAAATTTTAAATAAGAAAACGTATATACTATGTAATTTATGCATATTATTTAATAGAAGGAAAATAGAAGCCCAGAAGATCTTACTAAGCTCACAAGATTTTAACAAGTGTCATCTCAATTACTTATTTATCATATATAGAAGACTTCCATTAATCTTGCGTGTTGAAAAAAGGAAGTTGATCGTGGCCACTATTAAATAGAAACTAGCAACAAGTAAAGATGATCTCCATCAGGGGATCAGTTTAGAATCCCACTGGTGACCCAAAAGAAAACACGTTAAAAAACTATCGATTTTTTGAAAGAAGGTACTGGAAAAACAACCATTGAATAAAGATCAAGAAGTAACAGGAAGGTAAGTGAATATGTGCAATCCTAACCATTATATACTTTTTTTAAAAGGCTATCACGGCTCACGTCTAACAATGACTTCTAGCTTAGACCCACTCTAACACTTCAGAAGAAACCCCAAAGCTGGGTAAAACCTCTCCCAGCTTAGACGTCGGAACTCAAACCCGAGACCTCCCACCACGCACTCCAAGTTCTTCACCGGGAAGCACCGCACACCCTTATCACGCGGAAGGGGGGCGGTGTTTCGCGCCGCCATCACCGCGCGATGGCCCTTCACGCCTCACCATGCCTTATATACCATATGCACTAATGGAGAAAAAGAGAATGAATCTCAAACCGGATTCACTTTAATGCTATTCAACCAGACTTACACATGTAGGGTTGAGATTGATTTCTACTCCTTAACTAGATTTTACTACTCGCGTGTTGACACGACTCGCGAGATAATATTGGTAAAGAAAACAGTTGCATTGCTATAGTGCAATGTAAATAAAACAAAAAAATACAAAAAAACTATGTATCGACATTAATTAAAAAGCCTAGTTAAATATTACAATACAAAAAATTAGATTACCTAACACCCTGCTCCCGAGTTTATTTAAGGAGAAAGAAAGGAAGTGAAAGGAAAATAGAAACACACTTAAATTATCTTTTTTATCTCCTCCCTGCAATTTAGTCCCCTATTCCGACGACTAAATCATAAGCAATTCACTTCATGTTCAGGTAATACAAATACATAGTTTTAACTGACTGAATTCAGATTTTTTATTTTTTATAAAAACTGATCAAGCAGGACCAAAATTTCAGTTTTTGGTTCCACATGGAAAAAAGGTCTAAATGTAGAAATGATGCAAGCAAGCATGAAGAAAGAATGTTAATATCACAAAAAACCCTTTCATGATTGCTTTGATCAAGTGTTTTTCAATTTTACCAAATATTTTAGTCTTTTTAAGCGTTTTCTGAAAGTCTTTGATTGAAAGTTGACGTGTTAAAAAACAACAAAGTAGACCAGTTTTGAGAAGTATTCTAAGACATTTTGTGTATATTTTTTAAACGCAAGCTAGTGTAGAATTCTTCAATGGTTAAGCCGTCACATGAATATATATATGTATTATTGCAATTTCAAAGACTTGAAAACATGTAGAAAGACTTTTTTTACAAGACCATTCCAACAATTCTGTTTCGTATTTTGTAGTTTATAAAGTCAATTACATTTTTATTTCGTGTTATTTGGTCACAATAGAAATTTAGCATTTTGGTCATGATTTTTATGGATTCCCTACTAGATTGGTAATCAAAGATTCATAATTGTAAAACCGTGTCTTATACCTAATTCAATATTATTATCAGCTCTATCGGGTATGACCCCTAGATATCGAGTATACCTGTTAATTTGTTACAAGTAATATTTGTTAATTTGTTACAAGTAATATTTGTTACAAGTAATATTTGTTGTGGATTTTCAAGTATATTTTTTTTTCTTGCCATTCTAAATGTTTATATAATTTTATGTTTTAAGCATCTATAATAAGCTTAAAGTATAATAAATTACATAATACATCATCAACATAAAATGTTCGAAATTTGTAAAATATGTCAATTCTATAATGATAGTTATTTTCTTTTGAGGTGATTGCAGGCCACCTCAAGTGTTGTCATTTAGACATTCAAACTCTAATTAGGTGACATGATTTATATAAACATTAATGTACAGAGATTTGTAAACAGTGGTTACTATTATAATGCTTAGGTATACCTAGATTCAATATTAGAGTTGAACATTATTAATTAAACTATAATCAAACTTTTTGTCTATTATATAGTATAGAGTATAGATATATATAGATAGTAGGGGTGTGCAAGAATCCAAAAAAACCCGACTCGAAACCAAAATAACCGAAAAAACCAAACCGAAAAAACCGAATCCCAATAGAAACCGTCGGATTTGGATTGAACTTTTCTAAAATCCGAAATTTCGGATCGGTTTCGGTTTTAGCTAAAAAGAAAATCTGAAAAAAACGGAACCGATCCATAATTATTGAAGGTTTTCAAATTAGAATTTTATTTATAATCATTAGGATCTTTGAGTCTATGTGATTAGATCATTATGCAACTTTAATTTTTGTTTGAATGTCCTTTGAGTGTTTGAGATTAGATCTTTAAGGATTTGTTTGATTTTGGATTGTTATGCAACATTATGGATCCTTGAGTCTTTGATATTAAATCGTTAAGGATTTGTTTGAATATATTTGCTTGAGATTGGGTAATTTTGCAACATTATGAATTTTAAAGTTTTATTTTGAATGCTATTAATAGTCAATTAATCTATAATTAATAGATAAGTAAACCAAAATTTAATATTATTAGTTTTTTTTTTCAGCCAAAAAGTTCATATGGATTTGAATCCAAAAAAACCGAATCCAAACCGTAAAAAAACCAAAATCCGAAATCCGTGAAACCGAAAAAAAACGAATCCGAATGGATTTGAAAATTCTAAAAACCGAAGTTCGGTTTTGGATTCGGTTTTAGCCAAAATCTGATCCAAACCGATCCATGCACACCCCTAATAGATAGATATAACTTAATAAACTATATTATATATTAAATTAAGTAATTAAATAATTGGTTATTAAATAATTTAGAAGACAATAAATAAATAGTGGATATATATATCCAAAATTAAAAGATCCGCTACAATAAATAAATAGTGGATATATATATCCAAAATTAGAAGATCCACTTATGAATGTTTATTGGCGGGAAAAAATTGTTGAGAATGAATATGGTGGTGCCACATGGCAAATTGTGGTGCCAAAAACTTTTCTTTTATTTATATAGATATAGATAGATAAGTTTATACTTCATGTCATATGCAAATATGAGTGATATTATTAAATTAGATACATATACGTAACAAGAAGTTTTATGTTCAAATACTACATCATCACTCTCGAAAACCTCTAGAAAGATCATCCAAACCCAAACCCCTAATGCCATCATCACTGTCGAAAGTGCCAGAGGGGCGAACGCCTACCATATGGGAAATCGATATGTGGAGGCACAATAAAGAAGCTATATGCCTCATGTTCTTGATTAGTGTTTGTTTGATTTAGGTTCGAATTGGGTTTTGAAAAGCGTAAAACGATTCATGGTTAGCATGAAGAACACACATCAAGATTTGGCGATTAGGATGAAAAATACACATGTAAGGTGGCAACCTCTTTTTATAAAAAGATATAAACTTTTATAAACTCTAATACATCTTATAAAAAATATAAGGGCACTTCTTTTTTTTTCTTTCTAAAAATTGTTTGATTTTATAAAAGTAATAGTGGATTATTATTTCTCGCTGCATTTCTCATTTGGCTTCAGTGATATTAGAGCTCTTATTTAATCTTATAAATCATGCATTTCTCGCTGCATTTTCGTGCACACTTTAATTTCTAATAATTTCTCTGATGGTGTAAGAATAAAGCGGAAGCAAGTATTATTGTGTCATCAGCATCTCCAACAAAAAAGCTGTTTATGTTCATGCCTTGAGTCACCATTCCAACAATACCTAACATCCCAACTGTATACTTACCCAACCCTTCAAGAAACTAGGTTCCACACCTAAGAATAGGATACCAAGAAGGGCAATATGGGAATGTAACACAACAGAGTAGGCTTACAAAGAAGAGAAAAAATATGTTAATTTTACCTTAAAGAAAACCAAACATCATCTTTAAGTCTTCTTATTTATAACCAGATTCAGTTTCCATAGCAGCCATGGTCAAATCTATGCCTAGCAAAATAGGCTGGTATTGGTTCAAAACAGATTCTAGTCAAACTAGATTCGGGTCAAATCGGGTTATGAGCAAACTGGGTTCGGGTCCAAACGAGTCAGTTTTAGAAAAGTATCAATTTGGGTTGGGTCACATCTCCCTAATCATTTCATCCAATTGATCCACAAATTGCCTATTCTTAATCCACCATTAACATCCAAAGTGCATTCCTACTAGCATAGCATCCCCACCACAGCACTTTTTACAGTCATAAATCCAATGGTGGAAAATTAAGATATTGCATTCATTAAACACAAAGAGATCAAGAAAAGAATGAAACAGATAGCATTCGTAAGACGGAAAAATAAAACGAATTAATCTAGTGTTGTTCCCAAGAGCTTCTTTGGAAGCTGATGAATATGGCGCAACAAAAGCATTTTCCATCAGCATAAGTTACCACTGGAAATTCTTTGGAAATCGATGAATGTGGTGTACAAATTGCATTTTGATTGAATGAATATTTGAAAGGAAGGGAAAAAACACGTGTTGATCAAGTCTAGTGTAGTTTAGAACTTTAGATGGTGAGATACAGTTCATGAGTTACCATTGGAACTGCATTGACCAATCGACCACCTCCTGAGAGTGCTAGTCACAAAGCCCCTGCATCCAAAAAGCCCGAACCTTGTCTTGAAAATGGACCCTCGACCACTAGAGCTTAGAGCCAGAGTCTCATTGCTCGTTGTACCCGGAAACTCCACAGGGTCCTCTTGATCACCACCTTCACTCATGGTCGCATCCACACTTTCACCTTCGACCGCACACAAATCCAACTGAACCACCAAAGACCCCCTCTTAGACCTCAGCCAATCCCCAACTTCACCTGTCACATTTCTACATTTCTTCACCTTAATCTTAACCAAATTAGGGCAGCCCCAAGCAAACGCCTCGATCCCTTCATCAGATACAGGGCAACCTTTGATACAGAGCTTCTTCAAGGCGACACATTTGGACGCAATACAAGAAATTTCGCTATCCGCCACTGTCTCACTTCCACATATGGCTAACCTTTCCAATTTCTGACAGTTGATAGCAATAGCTTCTAAACTTACCAAACTAGGATTAATCCCAATCAAAACTAGTTCATGAAGGTTTGCACTATATTTTGCAATAGCCATTAGAGCTTCATTTCCTATTCTATTTGTCTTCCAACCATCAATATGAAGTTTCCTCAACAATTTACAGTGTAAAGCAACCTCAATAAAACCAATATTACTGCAATCTGGAGTCTTAAGAACATGCAATATTTCCAAATTTGAGCAATTAGAAAGTGCAGAAAGACCGATATCACTCACCTGAAGTCTCTCCAAATGGACTTCAACTAACGAATGATCCGAAACCGCGATTGTTTCCAATAACCTATCCCAGTCGCCTAAGCAACGGAGCAATTTCAAGGTTTTCAGTTTCTTCGCACCGGAAATCAACGGTCCGAATGACTGGCCGTTGTAAAGCTCCTTGAGAAGAATAGATCTGAGCGAAATAGCGGCGGCGCCGGGGCCAATCGGCTCCGCCGTTCCGTCGTCGTTGATTCCACGCAACCGCTTGACTGAAAGCTCCTCGAGAGAATAGCAGTTATCGAGAAGCGCGTTCATTCCTTTGGCACCAAACATACAAGATCCACACGAGAATTTCTTCAATTCCGTGCAATTCTTCGCTAACGCCGCCATACCTAAATCGGTGATTTCACGGCAGCCGCGGAGCTTGATCCGCGTGAGCTTACGGCACCGGAGAGAAATCAAAATCAATCCGTCGTCGTTTATGCTGACGGATTTACGGTCGCATCGTAGCGAGAGCTTCGTAACCGAATCGAAGCGTGAAAATATTCTCGGGACGATAGGAAGGAGTTCCGATTGGGCTTTGAGAGTGAGGCGGTGGCGGCTCTGAGCGTCGACGAGCAGCCATCTTCTAGACACGAGCGAGCAACGATTCCGGTCGCCGGAACCGAGGAACTGGAAAACTAGGGCTAAACAATCATCAGGAATTTCAGAAGTATAATCGATATAAGAACACTTTGCATCCGAAAACTCAATAGGCGAGTCCTCTATAGAGTGCCTACAGCGAATAATCTCCGATAGAGCGGCGGAGGAAGACGCCGTGAGAGTAACGGACCGGCGGTTGACTGAGCCGGCCGGCGACGGCGATTGGGAGGAGGAAGATTGCCCCATGGTTTTTTGATTTGTTGGATTGTTTATGAGGTTAATTTATATAAATGATTTTGAAATGAAATAAATTGGAGGAAATGGGTTTGAACTTTGAATGATACGGCGTCGTCGCTTGGTAACGTGAAATGGAATTCCATATTTTGAGAAGGAAGACTGGAATGAATCATTTGCAATTATTAAAATTAGGGTTTTTTTAGAACAAGAATTGATCTTTGACTTTGAAGATGTTGACCAGTACCAAAAGAAGAGAAGAAGAAGTCATTTCGAATTTTCAATATCACAATTGACTGTCATTTTCGTTACAAAAGTATGATTCGATTTTTTTTTTACTAGGTTTCGAGGATTCGTGTGTTAATATGAGATAACGCAGTTTGAAAAATGTTTTAGTGTGCTAAAGATGTAAAAAAACAAAAACCCGGAAGAACGAAAACACTGTAGAAAAAACTATGAAACATCACTTTGCTAATATAAAAAACGTAAAAACACTATAGCAGACGAAAAATAATAATAGCGTTTTCACTGTAGAAATACTGTTCACCAAAGTTTTCTTTTGTTTATATAGGTAATATATGTTGTTTATTTGTAAAAGTCCTAGACCATCCAGACTTGTTGTAAAACAGTTTAGGATCTTTTTTCCAGGTTAATTCATGATTAGAGACGGAAGTTTTGATCATGACATAATGTAAACTCGATCGAATTGCAATTCAAATTGAGTCGAATGATTACATCAATACCGAAGGAGAGTACAACCTTGTTGAAGCACAGGAAATGTCAAACATGACCTCTCTCTCAAAGAACTCAGATAAAAAACTTACATAATAAACAGAAAATCAACATATTTATAATCTCATTCGCACAAATTGTGATGCAAATGAGTTTCATCGCATGATATGTTATGCGAATGAGCTTCATTCAGAGAAGCTTTATGCGAATAAGTTTCGTTCGTATAAAGCCTTGTGTGAATAAGCACTTGTTTTGACTCGATGAATCTTCGTGAATTTATTCACAATGATATACTGATATGCTCTAAGACTTGTTTGATTACAAGAATCTATATGTATATGTATAAGAACTATGGGGATGTGTTTAACTAAAGCGATTGTTACTAACGAATGAAATTGAACTATATGGTACAACTGAAATGTTTAGTTAATTGGATAAAAATCAAATGAAATTGAAGAATAGATAACTGAATTGTATGTTATGATAATTCGTACCAAAGAAAAAACGATTTTTTAAAAAAAAAAATTAAGAGGTATGTTACAATATAAAATGGTTGTATTTATTTACATTAAGAATGTATGTTTAAAATTATAATCTTTTTATATGGAGTTATTATGCAATTGACTTTA
>JBCNJP010000025.1:73620435-73770340 GCA_039602395.1 Deinandra increscens subsp. villosa
AAAGTGCCAGAGGGGCGAACGCCTACCATATGGGAAATCGATATGTGGAGGCACAATAAAGAAGCTATATGCCTCATGTTCTTGATTAGTGTTTGTTTGATTTAGGTTCGAATTGGGTTTTGAAAAGCGTAAAACGATTCATGGTTAGCATGAAGAACACACATCAGATTTGGCGATTAGGATGAGAAATACACATGTAAGGTGGCAACCTCTTTTTATAAAAAGATATAAACTTTTATAAACTCTAATACATCTTATAAAAAATATAAGGGCACTTCTTTTTTTTTTCTTTCTAAAAATTGTTTGATTTTATAAAAGTAATAGTGGATTATTATTTCTCGCTTCATTTCTCATTTGGCTTCAGTGATATTAGAGCTCTTATTTAATCTTATAAATCATGCATTTCTCGCTGCATTTTCGTGCACACTTTAATTTCTAATAATTTCTCTGATGGTGTAAGAATAAAGCGGAAGCAAGTATTATTGTGTCATCAGCATCTCCAACAAAAAAGCTGTTTATGTTCATGCCTTGAGTCACCATTCCAACAATACCTAACATCCCAACTGTATACTTACCCAACCCTTCAAGAAACTAGGTTCCACACCTAAGAATAGGATACCAAGAAGGGCAATATGGGAATGTAACACAACAGAGTAGGCTTACACAGAAGAGAAAAAGTATGTTAATTTTACCTAAAAGAAAACAAACATATCCTTGTTTATTCAGAATCTCCCTCTTTAAGTCTTCTTATTTATAACCAGATTCAGTTTCCATAGCAGCCTTGGTCAAATCTATGCCTAGCAAAATAGGCTGGTAGTGGTTCAAAACAGATTATGGTTTCGGGTCAAATCGGGTTATGAAGCAAACTGGGTTCGGGTCCAAACGAGCCAGTTTTAGAAAAGTATCAATTTGGGTTTGGGTCACATCTCCCTAATCATCATCCAATTGATCCACAAATTGCCTATTCTTAATCCACCATTAACATCCAAAGTGCATTCCTACTAGCATCCCCACCACAGCACTTTTTACAGTCATAAATCCAATGGCGGAAAATTAAGATATTGCATCCATTAAACACAAAGAAATCAAGAAAAGAATGAAACAGATAGCATTCGTAAGACGGAAAAATAAAACGAATTAATCTAGTGTTGTTCCCAAGAGCTTCTTTGGAAGCTGATGAATATGGCGCAACAAAAGCATTTTCCATCAGCATAAGTTACCACTGGAAATTCTTTGGAAATCGATGAATGTGGTGTACAAATTGCATTTTGATTGAATGAATATTTGAAAGGAAGGGAAAAAACACGTGTTGATCAAGTCTAGTGTAGTTTAGAACTTTAGATGGTGAGATACAGTTCATGAGTTACCATTGGAACTGCATTGACCAATCGACCACCTCCTGAGAGTGCTAGTCACAAAGCCCCTGCATCCAAAAAGCCCGAACCTTGTCTTGAAAATGGACCCTCGACCACTAGAGCTTAGAGCCAGAGTCTCATTGCTCGTTGTACCCGGAAACTCCACAGGGTCCTCTTGATCACCACCTTCACTCATGGTCGCATCCACACTTTCACCTTCGACCGCACACAAATCCAACTGAACCACCAAAGACCCCCTCTTAGACCTCAGCCAATCCCCAACTTCACCTGTCACATTTCTACATTTCTTCACCTTAATCTTAACCAAATTAGGGCAGCCCCAAGCAAACGCCTCGATCCCTTCATCAGATACAGGACAACCTTTGATACAGAGCTTCTTCAAGGCGACACATTTGGACGCAATACAAGAAATCTCGCTATCCGCCACTGTCTCACTTCCACATATGGCTAACCTTTCCAGTTTCTGACAGTTGATAGCAATAGCTTCTAAACTTACCAAACTAGGATTAATCCCAATCAAAACTAGTTCATGAAGGTTTGCACTATATTTTGCAATAGCCATTAGAGCTTCATTTCCTATTCTATTTGTCTTCCAACCATCAATATGAAGTTTCCTCAACAATTTACAGTGTAAAGCAACCTCAATAAAACCAATATTACTGCAATCTGGAGTCTTAAGAACATGCAATATTTCCAAATTTGAGCAATTAGAAAGTGCAGAAAGACCTATATCACTCACCTGAAGTCTCTCCAAATGGACTTCAACTAACGAATGATCCGAAACCGCGATTTTTTCCAATAACCTATCCCAGTCGCCTAAGCAACGGAGCAATTTCAAGGTTTTCAGTTTCTTCGCACCGGAAATCAACGGTCCGAATGACTGGCCGTTGTAAAGCTCCTTGAGAAGAATAGATCTGAGCGACATAGCGGCGGCGCCGGGGCCAATCGGCTCCGCCGTTCCGTCGTCGTTGATTCCACGCAACCGCTTGACTGAAAGCTCCTCGAGAGAATAGCAGTTATCGAGAAGCGCGTTCATTCCTTTGGCACCAAACATACAAGATCCACACGAGAATTTCTTCAATTCCGTGCAATTCTTCGCTAACGCCGCCATACCTAAATCGGTGATTTCACGGCAGCCGCGGAGCTTGATCCGCGTGAGCTTACGGCACCGGAGAGAAATCAAAATCAATCCGTCGTCGTTTATGCTGACGGATTTACGGTCGCATCGTAGCGAGAGTTTCGTCACCGAATCGAAGCGTGAAAATATTCTCGGGACGATAGGAAGGAGTTCCGATTGGGCTTTGAGAGTGAGGCGGTGGCGGCTCTGAGCGTCGACGAGCAGCCACCTTCTAGACACAAGCGAACAACGATTCCGGTCGCCGGAACCGAGGAACTGGAAAACTAGGGCTAAACAATCATCAGGAATTTCAGAAGTATAATCGATATAAGAACACTTTGCATCCGAAAACTCAATAGGCGAGTCATCTACAGAGTGCCTACAGCGAATAATCTCCGATAGAGCGGCGGAGGAAGACGCCGTGAGAGTAACGGACCGGCGGTTGACTGAGCCGGCCGGCGACGGCGATTGGGAGGAGGAAGATTGCCCCATGGTTTTTTGATTTGTTGGATTGTTTATGAGGTTAATTTATATAAATGATTTTGAAATGAAATAAATTGGAGGAAATGGGTTTGAACTTTGAATGATACGGCGTCGTCGCTTGGTAACGTGAAATGGAATTCCATATTTTGAGAAGGAAGACTGGAATGAATCATTTGCAATTATTAAAATTAGGGTTTTTTTTAGAACAAGAATTGATCTTTGACTTTGAAGATGTTGACCAGTACCAAAAGAAGAGAAGAAGTAGTCATTTCGAATTTTCAATATCACAATTGACTGTCATTTTCGTTACAAAAGTATGATTCGATTTTTTTTACTAGGCTTCGAGGATTCGTGTGTTAATATGAGATAACGCAGTTTGAAAAATGTTTTAGTGTGTTAAAGATGTAAAAAAACAAAAACCCGGAAGAACGAAAACACTGTAGAAAAAACTATGAAACATCACTTTGCTAATATAAAAAACGTAAAAACACTATAGCAGACGAAAAATAATAATAGCGTTTTCACTGTAGAAATACTGTTCACCAAAGTTTTCTTTTGTTTATATAGGTAATATATGTTGTTTATTTGTAAAAGTCCTAGATCATCCAGACTTGTTGTAAAACAGTTTAGGATCTTTTTTCCAGGTTAATTCATGATTAGAGACGGAAGTTTTGATCATGACATAATGTAAACTCGATCGAATTGCAATTCAAATTGAGTCGAATGATTACATCAATACCGAAGGAGAGTACAACCTTGTTGAAGCACAAGAAATGTCAAACATGACCTCTCTCTCAAAGAACTCAGATAAAAAACTTACATAATAAACAGAAAATCAACATATATAATCTCATTCGCACAAATTGTGATGCAAATGAGTTTCATCGCATGATATGTTATGCGAATGAGCTTCATTCAAAGAAGCTTTATGCGAATAAGTTTCGTTCGTATAAAGCCTTGTATGAATAAGCACTTGTTTTGACTCGATGAATCTTCGTGAATTTATTCACAATGATATACTGATATGCTCTAAGACTTGTTTGATTACAAGAATCTATATGTATATGTATAAGAACTATGGGGATGTGTTTAACTAAAGCGGTTGTTACTAACGAATGAAATTGAACTATATGGTACAACTGAAATGTTTAGTTAATTGGATAAAAATCAAATGAAATTGAAGAATAGATACTGAATTGTATGTTATGATAATTCGTACCAAAGAAAAAACGATATGCTACAATATAAAATGGTTGTATTTATTTACATTAAGAATGTATGTTTAAAATTATAATATTTTTATATGGAGTTATTATGCAATTGACTTTAATAGTTATGAACTTATGATATTAGCAAAAAGGCCTAGAAAGGTATCTCTCACTTGGTACCTTAGTTATTTGTACCTTAGTTGTGAACATGTTGAATACAACTATATTTGTGCTAGCCAAGTAGCTATGTCAGTTAAAATGATATTTATCTAGGTCTTTTATTTATTAACGAACACGTGATATATTGTCGATATTACCGAACTACTGTGATACTGTCAAGCTAGGAAACATCGGATTTAGATCCAACAAAATTAGAAATCGTAATTACTTTTGAAGCTTTCGAGTCACTTGCATATTTTCATTTTAGATATATATCAAGTGTCATCCAAGTGAAGGTTGTCGAGTTTTCAAACGTGTCATCGTGGTCGACTAAGTTTTAGATTGACCTTAGAGATTGTCAAGATTGTTAAATTGCAAAGTGAACTCCAACTTAACAAGTTAAGGTTAAAGAAATTGAAAATATTTATGGGACGAAAATTCAGTGTAATTTAAAACTAAAGTTTTAATGTGAAGGATTTGCGTTAAAACTAACTTCCTAAGGTTATGAGCGTTACATGAACAAAATATTATTAACACGTTATCTAATTATTTAATGATGAATAACACGCTTCAGTAGTAGATTATTTCTAACATTTTATTTTGATGATAGTTTTTAAACCTAGAAGACTATAGAGGAGGAATCAATCCATGTGCTGGACCTTCTCAGCCTTTTTGTCAAACTTAAATTGTAATCTTCTACACACAGAGGTGCAGAACGCAAGATCCCTGCAAAAAGAATATAGCGTGTTTATAAACTAGAGGTGTTTAACACTTTAACTGGTTTTTGAACAACCGGATCGGTTATCGATAAAAAAACTGATTTTGTAAACGAAAAAAGGCCAGTGCGGTTAAAACCAATTTTTTTTAGAACTAGACCGAATAATGAACCGGTCACCTTACCGGCTCACCAATCGGACATGATTCAGGAACCGGTATTATCATGTCATATCATATACTCTAATAAACAAAAATTTACTAACCCGATCCTTAATTGTTGTTTTTTGCTCTCCGTTACTAAATCTGTGAGACGTAGCAAATTTTCAAATGTGTTCGTTGTATACTTCTCTCATCCATTATATAGTCTAATATAGTGGGGTTGGTTTAATTATTATGGTTTGATCATTTGTTTTGATGGTGAAGGTTATCTCATTTAATTAAGGTGTTTTTCTTTATATTTTGTTACTTTTGATGTTATATAATTTGTGGTTCATCAGAGGCTGGCCGAGCCTTGCTTTTTAGCAACTTTTTTATTAGATAATGAAGATGTGATTGTGGAACTAATTTCGAACCGTTTAAAGATTTTTTTTTTATTTTCTTTTAGGGTTGAAAAAGGAGCACAATTCAGACATGTGTCTGGTAATTTGTATAGCAAGAACATTGGGACAGATTTTAATCTAGCAACAAACGAGCTTCGGATGAAGCTATATATCTCAAGATCAATAACAACGTCTCTGTTTCGGGAATGAGGTTGGACAGAAGTAATTTTATTTGCCAAACAGGGGTGGCCTAAGTATGAGGTTACTAAAAAGTTAGGGCTTTGGACCCCCATTTTATTAAGGCCCCATTTACTTAAATATATTAAATGGACTAGACTACTAGAAAACTTATTGTTTATGTGTGAATGGAAGTGTTAGAAGGCCCAAAAGAAGGAATTAGAAAATATACGATTATTAGGCCCCTCAATCTTTCATACTTCCAAGGCGAATCAGATAGAAAAAAGAAGGATTGTTTGTCGTCCAAAAAATATCGAAAAAAGGAGTTACGGGGAATCGAAGGGACACTGAGCAGCTTAAGCAGCGTAGTTTATCGGAACGGCAAAGGTTATGTTTGGTACTGCTTATTTGAGTGGAAAAATACTTTTGGGCGAAAGCACTTATTGACTTTTGGCTTTTTCAAATGGAGTTTTTAAACAAATGTTTGGATTAGATTTTGTTGTAGGAAAAGTCAACACATTAGAGTACAAAAATGTTTGGATTAGCTTATTTATGTAAAATGATCAAAAAGGACATCATTTATATATATAAAATCATTTATATATATAAAGTCACTTTTGGGGGTAATATGGTAATTTTGCTATCCAAAAGCAAAATTGAGTTTTGAAAAGCCAAGTTTTTTCTTGGCTTTTGAGATAATGCTTAAACCTCCTTTTCCAAAAGTCATTTTCAAAAGTGTTTTTGCATTGTCCAAACATAAATTTTAACTTATTGACTTTTTAAAAAGTTAATAAGTCTATAAGTTGATCCCAAATGGTTATCTAAACATGCTCAAAGTTAGAGGCTCGAATCAGTGGAGTCTATAACTGAGGTAAAATCGAAGGATCAAATCGCAATGGAAAGTGAAAACTGAATCATCGGTGTCACTACTTTTTATTCAAGAATAAAATGTATGTTACCCGAAATCAGAAATTCCGCATAACCTAGTCTCAATCTGAATCTCTATTGTTTTTCTTTTTATGTCAAATCCCCGGGTTCTTGTTTATATTATGCAAGATTGAAGACTTCAACTGATCTTGTGATTCTGTGACAAATATGTTAAACTAAACTAAAACTAGAGGGAAGAGGCTGAAATCAAATCGGTCCTGCTAGTTGAATGAATTAGCCTATTTACACTTGCTTAAAAGAAATTTCATGTTGAAGTTAAATAAGTTTGCTAAATTACCCTTTTAATTTGCACAGGAACTAAAATCTCAGTATTATTCATGTTTTCTTAACATCTTCTAAAACTATTTGCCTATTTGTTATGTTAGTTATAATTCATAGTGTGTCATTTGTGAATTGTGATAAGACCTAGCTTGTTGTAAATCTTACTCCAAACATGCCAATTTTGCATAGGGAGAATGAATCATGCTAAAAGACTGAAAAATAAAAATTAGAAGCTCAAATAGATTAGTAAGAAACTTTCAGTGTAGATGAACTTTCAAAGTGATGAAGGGGCTTAAATGGAATCATAAATGGAGAATCAACTTTTATTTTTCTAACTGTATAGATACTCACGTGCTAATCGCAATTGCTGATACTTCGGTCCAACTAAACTCGACCATCGACGATTGAAACCCCCGATCATGCTTGTATTATTAGTTTCCCAATCAATCTATGGGTCTCACGTTTCAGATTCACAACTCGGCCTAATTCCGTCTCAAAGCCCGACTCGGCTCGGGTTAAATCGTTTAAGTTTTTCCACCAAAATTAATAAAGACATATATGACTTTGAAAATAATGGAAATGAGGTGGATGGATGATGTTTTGAGCTTTAAACGATTTATTTTTGCGAATTTCGACCTAGTGGTGCATTCGTCAAGTCACCATCCCGACGAGTAGCACATATGTCACACCCTGTAAGATTTGTTTCGGGATGCGAAAAAGGTTATCACAGTCAAGGTTACGAACGTACTCCGGATGGTTCAACAACTAGAGTCGTTTAGGAAATTGTTTAATTGTTGGAGTAAATAGGAGTTTTTCCTATATCATTACGCAGCGGATTAATTGTAATGAGAAAAGTAAATAGTTTAAGTTTACAACACATAAGTTTTCAAAAGATTTTTAGGACATGACACCGTTAGGTGTTATGTCAGGAAAATCTCCAAAGGCTAAACCATACTCCAGAAAGCAAATGAAAGTCCTAAAATGCAATGACAGAAAACAAGCAAGCAGGTCCGATGCATGCACAACAATTAAGTTCAAGAACCTGAGAATTCATACGAGAAAACGGTCAACAAATAATTGTTGGTGAGTTTCACAGGTTTAAAGTGCTAGCAGTTAAAGGTTGAATGAAAATAGTAATTTGGAATTAGTTCATGTTAATAATTGACAATATCAGATAAGACTAGTTGGAAAATGTTACCATGTACCCTGAATACCGAAACTGACTGTTTACCCTTTCTTGGTACTTTTGGTCTGGTTGGTACCGCATAGATATGACATAACAATTTGTACTCTTTGACTAAAAGACGGAGTCAAGATTGGAGCTACCAATCAGAGCAGGGGCGTTTATCCAATAGATCTATTCAAACGTTACCGTTTGCAAATGATAATTAATCGGATTAAGTTAATAGTGGGTTATAGCATGAATGAACATGAGATAACAGGTTTGGAGAATGGAAAAGTACATGTAACAGTTATGATAACAAGGTCTAATTGTCTAACATGGAAAAATGTATGTATGAATTCTCCCCCAAAGATAAAAATAGTTAAAGGAAAAATGGGTCGTAAAAAACTCATACGATTCAGAAACAGGAAATCGGTAGCACGTTCAACGAGAGTGTAGCCTTAAATAATTATAAAGCATACAACAAGTAATTGGGTTGAAAATTAGTGTCACTCCAATTAGGCAGGTCAAGTCTTGATGTCATCGTAGCCTTAGGATTAAATGATTTGAAATGTCAAAGTGAAAGTGTCCGGTTATGTGTTTATTTGAAATTAATGTAAATTATATATTTTTAATTAAATAAAATATACAAAAATTCCCAAATAATATTTAAAGGTAGTAAATATTTATAGAAATAAATATTAAGCCAAAATGAGGGTTTTCATATGAGAAATTGATTATTTTGACTAATTAGTTAAAAATCGGGCGATTTCGCGGTAACCGCCGATTACACGATAGTTATCCGTTTAAGTTAGAAATCAATCAAGTACAATAAAATATGATTATTTTCTTTCCAACAAGGTAGATAATTATTTCAAGTGTCGGCTTTCATTAGTTTGCCGGTTTTGTGGATTTAGTGTCGGTTTTGCACTTTTGGTCCCGTTTGCCCGTTTAATGACACCGTTAGGTTCCTAAATTCATCATATGTATTTTTAAACATGTTTTTACCATTAAAATACCCCTATGAGTTTATTTGGACCATATTTGAGTTCTATTACAAAAATGGTGTTTCCGGGCCCGTCGAGTGTCGGTTTTAGTCCTGGTTTATGCCCAAATTCAAGTAATTTGTTAAGGGATCTTTTGGCCATGTCTTAGGATCATTTTAACCTTCACAAACTAATGTTTAAAATCCTAAACTTTCTGGTCAAAACGGATCTATAGTAAAAAGCATTTTCTAGGGTTTATAAAGTGTACTTCTGTAGGTAAAAGTTTGCTATGGTGAGTTTAAGCACTAGTAATCTTTCTCAAGTGCAAGGTAACATATTTTGACTATTTTAAGAGTCTAAAAAACGTGTCATAGGAATCAAGGGGTCCAAAATTACAAGATCAACATAAAACATACACTATATACAAAGTTAGTGTCTAAAAAGCAAACTAAACAAATACTTATGTAAAAGTCAACGAAGATAGTTATACGTAAGTAAGCTTTCATGGGTTCAAAATGATGTTTAGACAACAATGTAGTCAAGACTTGGTCATGGAGTGAAGTAGGCATGTAATAGAACATGAAATAGTCTCTAGGTCATGATTTCATCAAGAAAAGTGAAGATGTAAACTCACTAGATGGAGATGAGGTCCGAAAATGGTGATGATGATGGTTGTTCTTGAGTTATCTAGCTTCCTAGCATCATGAATCATCAAGAGATTGAGTGTTTGAGTAGAAAATTTAGAGAGAGAGTAGAGAGAGAGAGAGAGAGAGACTTACGGATTTAGAGGAAGGGAGAGATGAGAGAAGTGTTCTTGAAAGGTGGAGGTAACAAGTGAAGACTAGGGTCATGTAATAGGTGAATATATGTGAGGTAATTGAAAAAGGAAGTGTTTGTTTAGGTGTTGGTGGGTGTTCAAATGGAAAAAGAGAGGGAGAGAGAGAACCGAGAAAGATGAGAGGGAAAGAAAGTGAGGATGTTTGGGAGTGTTTAAAGTGAATAAAATCTTGTGGGTTGGGAATGTTTAAGTGTGGTGTGTGTGTTGTGTATATGGACCGAAAAAAGAAGAAAACGAGCTCGGGTTCGAGCCCTATGTGGCCGGCCGGTTCTAGCAACACAAGGGGGGGGGGGTTCAAGGAGCTCAAATGCTTGTGATATGTGGGTGTATACTTAGTGTTTCATGGCTGCAATTAGAGGAGGGAAAGGATGATCAAATGGGAAGGAAACTAAGGACCATTGGGTATTAGATTTGTTGGTTATGGAGACAAGTTCTCCCGACATGGTCATAGGGTGTGTAAGATGTTGGGGAGTGACTTGATTGGCATAAAAGTGAGTCAACACTTGTACTTGAAACCAACTAGTTCAATTGAATGGGATGGTGATGGTTTGGTTACTTGGAAACCGGCAAGGAGAAAGGAGGGGAAAGGAACCAAGTTCAAAACCCGTGGCCAACCGGTTGGGTCGAGGAAAAAACGAGAGGGAGAGGGGAAAGGGAAAGGTGACGGTTTGGTTTAGTCGCGAAGGAAGGAAAGAATACAAATAAATCGAATCGGATTTGAAAGTTTTACAAAATATTTATTCACGAAGACGTAAAATAATAAACTATGACTCGGTTTGGAACAAAAATACTTGAGGGTCAATAACATTGAAAAAAATCACGTTGCATGTATATATATATATATATATATTGCATGCATAACGTTAATAAGGTTTAATAGAATGTTTTGGACGTAAAATAAATCAATGTTTACGTAGAGAATGGATCACAAGTCTCGTTTTGTTGTCGTTGTCTAAACACATTGTTGTTTAACATGAAATTGTTTATTAAAATTATTCGTGAAATATGCAAATGATAAAATGATAATAGGTTGATCAAAGGTTACGATTAAAATGTACGTTAAATGATAATGATAATAGTGATTAATCCCAAGATGACGGGATCATGCATGACTTTTACCACATAGTTTGGTAATTTGATCAACGAATTTGGTTAGTCGCTTTATTACTATTGAAGTTCCAGCGACCATTCCGTGCAAAGAAATCATCATGTTCAAGTATTGTTTTCAACATGATTTAAGGCTACGTCAATGTTATATTCCTATTGTAAATGAATGCAAATATGATAAAATTGGCACGTTGCAAGTAAAAAGTTACGTAACACAGTTAACACATAAGTATATATATTATCGGTTTAAGTCCTTGGAAACTTACGGGTTGTCATAATATAGATCTCAGTTCTTATGCATAAATCAACCTCACTCATGGGTGTATCACTCAAGTCGTCATCCCGAGAGGTAACACGAAGGCTTCGATAATTTATTACATTTGTTCTATTTTTTTTATATATAAAGCTCATGATCGATGATGGAAACGGGGCGCCACTACTTTTCGAACTTATTTTCACTGACAGATCATAGTGTGCCAGGTAATTTTCAAGTCATATATTTTTACCAAAAGTGGTACCTATCTACTTAGTCGACAGTTTTGCATTGCTACTTCACATAAGATGAGAACCCATGATAAATTATTTATTTATTTAGAATGTTTAGAATTTTCAAGCAAACAAAAGCCAGTTGGGCTTACCAGCACATCACAATTTAGGTGTGTTTTCAAACTTTATTAAAAATATTATTTATTAAAAAGGCAAAACTCCAGTTTTACGTATCATTTCTTATTTGATGTAGTCAAATCAGGGACTAGATCAACTAAACAGAGGGAAATGATATGAAATTTTTTAAATTTTAAGAAAATTTTGAAATTTTAAGAAAATTTTGAAATTTTTCACAATTTTAGCTATTTCAGTTCAATTGACCCCCATCCTCACACTTAGTTCGTACATGGTCCCTAATATACGATAAACAGAACAAAATAAAGGGGGGAGGGAACTGAAATACTCCCCTATCACTGTCGTGTGCCAGTGTCTGGATGCTGAAATCTAATTTGAAACAACTCTTGACTGAACAGGGGACAGAGCTGAGTCCACAGATGCCATAAAGTCTCCACAATGGCAAATCGTTCATCATGAAACAGCTCTCGAACAAGTGCTAGAATTGACTCAGCAAGACAAACTATCATTCAAACACAAGACACAATCAAATCAATCATAATATATATTAATAAGGATCAAGTATCTCAAGTTGTGTGTCAAAAATATGAATATAAAATGAATATACAACTCGAATAAGTTTATAAACCAGTGAATCAAGGCAGCTGGTGGTCCGAAGGTGAATCTGGAAGAAAATAAAGCCCAAGTGAAATAGAAGCGATCGGGTTGCAAAATCTGGCAATTTTTGAAAAAGTTTAAAAAATATGAGTTTTAGGACAATTGATCGAATGCCTGCCATTTGTAGTCAATTACGATGTAGACGACCGACATTGACCAAAAGTTAACAGAGTATATGATACAAACATGCAAACCATTTGGAATGGAGATTGACCAAAAGTTAACAAAGTCTATGACCAAAAGTTAACAGGGTCTATGGCAATTTGAAACCAAATTGTTTTGCAGCCAGTTCAACCAACATCAAAATACCTAGCCAACCCTACAAAA
The DNA here is from genome assembly GCA_039602395.1 of Deinandra increscens subsp. villosa. Taxonomy (NCBI): domain Eukaryota; kingdom Viridiplantae; phylum Streptophyta; class Magnoliopsida; order Asterales; family Asteraceae; genus Deinandra; species Deinandra increscens. The sequence continues at coordinate 73,633,119 of JBCNJP010000025.1, forward strand.
AAAGTAACAACAGATCAAAATGAACCGTTTGTTTGTTAATTATGAATTGGACGATATGCTTTGACAAAAAGTCAACAGCACGAGAAACCCTGATACGGATCGTTAATTGTCATTTATGAAGTGACGACCCATATCCTCAAAAATCTCACCAATTTCATGAAAGCGCATTTGTGGACCGTGGAAATGGAGATTGAGTATCCGATACCCAACAAATAGTGTGTTACCTACAGCCCCACAAAGCAATACCAAAATGACAAGTCCATGCAATTCCAACCATGGCATGCTTCATGAAAACCTGCAACACTTGAAACAAAACACATAAAACAGAACAAGAAAAAAATGCAACTGTAACACCCCAAAACCCGTTTTGATTTTAAATGTATTATTTTATGAATTGTGGGGTTATTTGGTGAGGTGTGTTTTAAGTGATGGCTAATATAAAATAATCAATGCTTTTATTAATTACTAAAGTACAAGTAACTAGTAGATATGTCATGGAAAATGAGGGTGTTTTAGGTAAAATAAAGGTATGTGGTTAAAACTAACAAAAGGAAATAAGTGGAAGGGGGCAGTATGTAATATTGGGGTTAAAAACATAAATTTGGATTCTTCTTTAGGAGAAACGCATATACGTGAGAAGGGGGCAGGGGAGGCTAGGTTTTTAGCCAAGATCAAGAATCAAGAATCAAGTTCATATGAAGAGAAATTGGTGGAGGGGTTTTACGAAATGGAGGCTAAGGAAAACGCATAATACATGAAATCCACCTCAATTTCAGTTTTACTCATCAAGTAAGTTCACCCTCGTGAGTTTACTTAATGTATGAACTCCCCAATTTTGAAGTTTAAGCATGAGAAATTAGTTGCTTATGGTGGTTGTGTCTAGATAAAGTATAATTTGTAGGTTGCATGCTTGACACCTAATGATTTTGTAGGAAATTGTAATAGGGGTTTAAACCCACTACTAGATATCGAATTATGTATATGGTGGTGGATTGGGTTTTTAAGATTGGACCTAAGAATGTTTGAATTTGTGATGAAGATTGATATATTGGCATAACCTATGAATTGGAATACAAGTATATAAAAGATGTGGTAAATTAGTATGTTAAATATGTATGTGATAGATTACGCATTTTCATGCACACCAAGTGTTTGTGAAAATGCCTAAATGAGATATTGAATTTGAAAGTGGGTGGTTATGGTGGGGTTAAGATGTGGTGAAGTACTTAAAGGTTATATTATGGATGTTTAATCTAATTGACCGAGAAATATATAGGTGAAAGCAATGGGAGTTCAAGCCATCAAGGAATTCTAAAATTGAAGATTTGAGGTAACACATGAGTGGTAAAAGTAGTACATTTCAAGTATGTTATTATTTGAATTGACCATTAGCAAGAATAAGCAAGATTATGGAAGTAGTGGATATCATAGTTAGTAATCCTGTGATTAGTGCTTAAGTTGACGTAACATGTTTGTAGCTAGATTATGGCTTCAACATCATAGAGAATATACGAAAGTAGATGTTATGGCTCTTTTGGGGTGAGATAATAAGTCCAAGAGTGCCATAGAGGGAACATGTGTAATATGACCCGTTTGGGTTACGAATGTATTAATGAAGTATGTTGTGTGTGGAGTTGGGTTAAAATACAAAGTAGTTTTTGGGTGAGAAGTGTGAGAAGTGCATGGTGTTTGGATATTAATGCATGGTGTTATATTTTAAATTATATTTTTGACAAACATATGACAATTCTAAAATAGAATACATCATTCATTTGATTCCAAAAACCACAAAACACCATTTATTAAGAGATTTTGAAAAGACATTGTGTTAGGATACTAGTACATTGTGTTATCCTATAATACTAATTTTGATAAATATATGACCTTTTAAAATGGAAAAAAAACCATGTATAGTGTCATATATTTACAAAAAATATAATAAAAAGACAATAACATGCATTAATGTAACATCCCGAAACCCAAATGAATATTGTATTTGTAAATAAATGAGATGGGATGCTAGTCCAGAACTCAACCCATTATGTACATGAGAGATTTATCATGAAAAATAAAATCTTGGATCAAATGGGAATTTAGTTGCTTAAAATGTTAATATTGAAATTTGAGGGGCCAGAATAGTAATTACACTAATGTGTAATAAATAAAAAGAAAAGGGAAAGGAGGGGGATCGTAATTCTCCCCTGGAGTTCGACATCCACCCTCCAAGCCCTAGCAAACCTCAAATTCTGCAATTCAAGGTGTTAAGCTGCGATTTTGGTGCATCAAAACAGAAATTGGAAGTGTTTGCTAGCATCTAAACCCATCTTTGAATCAAGTAAGTAAACCCCATCTCCACGCATGCTTAGGGTCCGAAATTTTGACCAAATTGGATGCCTTAAAGATGTGATTTAGTGTTGTGATGATTATATAATGATATGCCCATGATATAGACACATAAATGCTTGAAATTGTGACCAAAACATCAAGTTTTGGTGGGGTGAATTCTAGGCTACGAATTTTAAGCCATGGGGGTTAAGGTTTTGGATTTCCATGTTGTTAATTGCTGAAATTGTGTGTGTTTTGTAAAAACGAGATTCGATCTTACTACTGCGTGTATCAATCAATCATAGTAACAACGGATGTAAATAAGAGAATTCTTATTGATCACTTGAAGATACAAAGAAGTTCTCTCTAGTTTCTCTCTCTAGAAACACACACAGAAAGGTGTAGAATGACTGAACTGGTTCAACTGGTTACTTGCACATTCTAACACACAGCTATTTATAGTTAGTGACTAAACACCCAGCGTATCAAACTGATACGCCGGACCACATGATCCGCCGGATCATGTGATACGCCCATAACCAAATAGTCACTACAACTATCACTTAGACACGCTCACATAGATACAATACACGAGACACTCATAGCATAGGAATATGCTCTAACAAACTCCCCCTTAACGTGTAGTGTATCTATTTTCTAACTAAACTTCAGTCTTCAATCTTCAACATTGCTGCATCCGATCTTTGACTTGAAATCTTGTCAGAAATAGAGCTTGCATGACTGGATCACTCTTGAAATATCGTTGAACTTCAAGATCCACTTGTGAAAGATACTTCATACTCCCCTCCCACCATGCTTGAGTCTTGAAACACAAACCTGCAATTTCAGAAGACAGAAACGCGGTTTCCTTTTCTTTTGAAAATTAATTTATTCTTGGCGCAAAACTTCTCTTCGAGAATCCAAGATAGATTTTCAAATTTTGATTTCGTATCACATGTCGATCGGTCGAAAACAAATAAGAATCAAAATCTTTTTGGCTTTTTGAAACTTTATATCAAAACACATCGAAAATCTTTTTGAACTTTTCAGATATGAAACATAAATGCAATACTGAATCAGACACTATTTTTGTCTTTTGCAAGAAAGATCACAACTTGGGATCATATTGATCATATCATGCTGAACTACACTTCAATTTCAATTACTTCAGCACACAAGTCATGTCGATTACTAGTATAATTTGTCCATCTTAAACTCAGGCAAAATCATACTCATAACATCTGGATATGTTATTGATTGATTTAGTTTGCTTTGACCAGTGTACCCCACACTATCAGACATACTCAGATATGTTTTTGCTTTTTATATCACACTTTGTGATTTCATTTGTGATTTAATCACATAATGATTGTAATCATGATTCAGTCAACTGTGTTCCATGTAAAAAGAAATAAGAACGTTAAATCGTCTACCTTAAGGTCGATCTTTCGATACGCAGATAAGGCCTCGGATTTAACAAAATAAGAAAATAAAACAAATTGAAATTGTATAACTCAACAACAATCAGGTCGGTACTCCCGTACACGCAGAGAAAGTCCGATGAGTTATACGAAACACCAAAGAAAATAAAGTAGAACGTCAAACAAACAACAATCAGGTCGATCTTTCGATACGCAAAGAAAGTCCGATCGTTTGACAAAATAAAGAAAATCAAACAAGTTTAAATCTTTGCAAAATGAACACATGTATACACAGAGACTTCTCATTTTCTTTTTCACATATCTTTTCTTGATATATCATGAGATATGCATCAAGATGTTGTCCACTTGGTCAAGCATTAGTATTTAATGTGTTTATCACATCTGTATACTTTCTGATTTACTGCCGAGCCTACCAAGTACATCAAACAATGATCTTATGGCTTTTTCATCTATTTTATCCATGAGTCAGACACGTAAGCCAATGTACCATCATTTCCTAATCATGTTGGATACGATTTCTCATTTTTCAATGTTTTTGTATTTTTCTGATTTTCTCCCCCTTAAAATGAAAACTCTATTTTTGGATTTTCATTTTAATACCAACAAAAACACAAAGACGCTATTTTTGGTTTTCAATTTTCTCCCCCTAAACTACATACGAAATGTAAAAGAAAGAAAATTGACCTTTCGACATGGATACCTTTCAAGTTTAGCTTTCAGAAAAATTTCAGTTTTGAAATTTGATATCATATGTAATTTAAGTTAAATCAGCAGAATACTTCTCCATCAGTAACTTTGCAATCACCAACGGGCCTTCTAGAAGTACCTGCACACTGGTCAAACACATCAGTTTATAAATTACCCGAAGCGAATTGCTTCTGGTCGACCAGTATCTTGATTTCCTTTCGAAACCACTTTAGGTTTCCAGATTTGTTGTTTTGGTAAATCAATATCTGATGAACCTGTCACAGTTGATTGTGACGAACAACCTACATATGGAACATTTTGAAAACATGGAATAAATCTTTCTTGAGTTTTGAAAAATGTAGGTTGTGGGTATTCATCAAATACTCTGCCATTTTCATCAATGAATCGTTGTTTGGCAGCTTTACCAACAAATGGAACCTTTCCTTTCCTTGAACTAGAAGCAGCAGAAACCAGACAATCTTGTGCCAGATGCCCTTTTTGTCGGCAATTGTAACACAAGCGATTGTGTACATTTCTTCGTTTTGGAACCTGCATAGCTTCACAAACATATTCATCTCCAAAATGATCATAAAAATTATCATATACCTGAAATCGATGATCATGAACCCATTTGGATGTCGGGCTCTTTGGAGTAGAATTGGAACCTCCAGAAGAATCAACATTCTTCACAAAAACTTCAGCAACTTTCCGAGCATCTACGCAATGTAGCGGGAATTCTTTATCAGAAAATATTTGTTCCGAACCCTTGAGTTTGTAAAACCTCTCGGGTTGAACTTTGTCAGCTTTAAAAACTTCTTTCTTTACTTGCTTCAGATTAACTTTCTTCAAATGCTGTTGCTGTTGAACCTTTGAAACATTCACATCAACCTGTTTCTTTTGAAATCCCAAACCAGTATATTTTCCAGAAACTTTCTCTGCTGAATCAAAGGATTTATGCCCGGTCTTTGCAAGACGAGAAAATTCAGCTTTAACTTTCTTGATATCTTTTGGAGCATTGATAATTGTTTCATCAATGTCAGCTTTTGAAGACGAAGACCCAGACACAACCTTTTGAGCTTCAGAAGCTTCAATACTTTTGCCTTTTTCCTTTTGCTTTTCTTCAGCAGATTTGGAACCAACAAACTCAGAATAAGCACCAATCTCACCCTTGTCTTTCAAATCATGAACGCCTTCTTTGAGAATTCCTGGTGGCGAGACTGTCTTGTTAAACATCTTCTCAAAATTTTCATCTTTAGCCAGAAAACTTGTAAAAGATTGTGAGTTAGTAACATTGTTCAAAAGACGTTTTGAATCAATGACTTCAATCTTTAATTCAGAAATTCTTTGATTAGCTTCAGCCAACTCCTTTTCTGATGCAATTAGCTTCTTTGCCACTTTATTAGTTTCATACTTTTGCAATCTCAACTCATCTAGAGCGGCCAACAATTCCTTCTCGAGTTTAACTTCGTTTCTTTTCTGAATATCTAAATTTGCATTTTGCAACTTGTTTACTCTTGCCAGTTCTCGCTTCTCATCTAACAACTTCTCCATATCAAGCTGATATGCTTCAATTTTAGCAACCGAATCATCAGAAGCCTTGGTAAGTAAATCAAGTTTAATCTTGGACTTTTCAAACAAATTATTAAAATCATTGGCAGCATCCTCAGCTTCTGCCTTCCATTTCGCAACTTCCTTGACTAAGTCAGCCTTTTCTTCAGACAATTTGTAAGTTTCTTTTCAAATTCCTGCTCAACACCTTGAATCTGCAACTCTTTTTCAATTAACTCTGTCTGAAAAACTGAAAGCTTTTCTTTTTGAGATGCGAACTCTTGAATCATACCTTCAAACTGTACTCTATCAGCAAGCAAATCTGCTTTTTCCTTAACTAAACCTTGAATCATTTTATCTTTTTGAGAACAGAACTCACAGACAGATTCATAACCACTATTTCCATAACTACTAACATCTGAATCAGAATCTGTTATCTCTTCTTCGTCATCACTGTGAACAATTTGAGCAACAAAACAAGACTCATCAGGAAAATCAGCCTCCCAATCATAACCTTCATTCGATGTTTGTTCTTTTGATGCAGAAGAAATAGCAGTCAAAGCAATTTGAGGTGAAGCAGTTTTATCAGCTGTCTAAACCACCTTTTCTTTTGCAGGACACTCACGAGCAAAATGACCATATTTTGAACATTTGAAACATTTGATCTGTGACTTATTCAAACCAAGTTTGTCTCCTTGAAAAATAGATGTCGTTCCATGTTTCTTAATAAACCTTCTACCTCTTTCAGTTAGCATAGCAAACTGCCACTCCAAATCTAATTTATTCAACTGATCTTCATCCATATGATCTAAATCCTCTCTATATAGACAAGAGTTACCAATTTGACTAAATATGTCGCCAGAAGAAGATGATATGAATCCAGATAACAACGCAACTAAATCTTCAACTGACTTCCCATTAATCGAACTAGCAGATGATCTATCAGGAGTAGTGAAACTGCACCTCCTTGATGAACTTTCATACTTTCCTGAACCATGATCAGCAACAAATGCTGTTTGAGGTGGATTTGATGTATCATAACTAGATGATTTAGACTTTGCATTGATACTTGCAGAATTTTGTCCATGATATAACTCAGGATTTTGTAATTGAGCAGTGGACTTGTTTGAATTCATCATTTCCATTTCTCGAGCATGAAGCTTTCCAGTCAAATCATGAAATGATAATGTGGAATAGTCTTTGTCATGAGTAAGCAACAACACATAATTTTCCCATTTCTCTGGTAATGCTTCCATCAATTTCTCTTTCAATTCTTCCTCGGTCTTTTCAATCTTGACTACTTTCATCTCACTAATTAGATGTGAAAATCTTGAAACAAGAGCAGAAATATTTTCTTTGTCGTATTGTTGGAAATTTTCAAATTCTTTGTTCAACACTTTCCTTCGACTCTTCTTATACTGATCATTGCCTTCACATCGAGCAGATAAAGCATCCCATAACTGTTTAGCCTTCTTGCAAGTACTGAATTGATGTAACAACTCAGTAGGTAAAGCCATGGTAGATAACCATAAACTTTTTGTTCAAGTTCATAACTTCTTCGTTCATCCTTATCAAAATCTTGAATCTCTTTATATTCCCCATTGTCAGTTGGACGCACATACAGCGTTCGAATCGGGATCCACAAATCAATATCATTTGTGCTGATGTATGCAGAGAAACGTTGCTTCCAATTTTGATAATCTTCCAATTTTAACAACTTGGGAACTTTCTGACTTGTTCCTATTTCATTATCAAAGTTAATCATAGCTTGCATCGTGGTTTGCATAGCCGCAAATGCATGAAAATCAGACATTTTTCACCGTAAAATGATACTTCAAAAACTTCGAACTCAAAAACGGAGGTCTTCCAAGCGGATTTTGGGGGTCAAAACTGCTCGGTACTGGCCGTAGGCTGGTACAAATCCTAGATCTCGGAAAGACGAACGTTTTGGCTGGTATTGGGTTCCGTAACTCCAAACGGTTTGCAAGTTACGTCAGTTTTCGTGAAAGTCACTATTCTGCCAGCGTATCAAAACAACTCGACGGATCAGTTCCGGACCAAAACAATCAGGCGGATCAAATTTGTACTAGCGGATCAGATTCCGGATCAGATGTACTAGCGGACCAGAATTATACTAGCGGATCAGATGCGGACCAGATATCTTCAGCGGATCAGATTTTGATACGGCGGACCAAATTTTGGTACGGCGGACCAGAATTTTCAGCGGATCACACTGATACGCTGTAACTGCTGCGGATCAGACTGATGAAGATTGCCTAGCGGATCAAACGGCGGATCAGAAAACTCATCCGGCGGATCAGCTGACTTCGAGACTGATTTCACTGATTTTCGCGAATTTTGATGTTTGGAGCTGGAATTTGGTTCAGTATAGTGCGAAAACACTCCAGAAACACTCAGAAATCATTTTCCATCGTTGAAACACTCAGAATTGAAAGAATTTGATGAAAACGTGAAGAAACCCAAACTTTCTCTCTCTAAAAATCCGAAAAATTGATCAAAAACACAGCAATAGAGCAACCAAATGCTCTGATACCACTTGTAAAAACGAGATTCGATCTTACTACTGCGTGTATCAATCAATCATAGTAACAACGGATGTAAATAAGAGAATTCTTATTGATCACTTGAAGATACAAAGAAGTTCTCTCTAGTTTCTCTCTCTAGAAACACACACAGAAAGATGTAGAATGACTGAACTGGTTCAACTGGTTACTTGCACATTCTAACACACAGCTATTTATAGTTAGTGACTAAACACCCAGCGTATCAAACTGATACGCCGGACCACATGATCCGCCGGATCATGTGATACGCCCATAACCAAATAGTCACTACAACTATCACTTAGACACGCTCACATAGATACAATACACGAGACACTCATAGCATAGGAATATGCTCTAACATGTTTGTTTACTCGTATGAGTTAATTGATGCACGATAAGGTGAAACATTGTTGTAAAACCTTGATATGCAAGTTATGGGAATTAAACCTAAATCAAAGTAGGTTGAAATGATGATATCATGTTGATGCACACCAAGTGCTCGATGAAATGTCCAAATGAGCTAGTGATTAGCAAATGGATGTTTACGAATGCTAAACATGAGGCCTTAATGTATTAAACAAATTAAGTGCCAAAGATGTGAGTAGGAACTAATGTGAAATTCATGCTTACATAATGTGTTAAATGGAATGAAATAAAACCATAAAAATGATGAAAATCTAGTTATGGGGCTGTTTTGAAAGTGTTGTATAAGATCACTCGAATGTCCGTTTGAGATGTATGATATACGGTCGAAAAGCTTGTTGTGAATACTATGTTTCGTGTTTGAACACTAGAAGCTGATTCTGACTTATAATGGGTCAAAACGACACACCAACATGGTCATTTAATTTTCCAGCAAGCTGTTTGGAAATAATTATAGTTGCTGTCCTGTTTTTAGAAAAATCGTATAAAATCATAGAAAAATCGTTAGAAGGTGTACCATATATGGTTGGAAAGGTCTTTGAACCTAATTCAACTCATTTTTATAAATCTGAAGCTGATTCAGTCATTAAGTGGGTCAAAAATGATGATTTCCACAGCTATGCAGGTTACTCAGCATGCTGTTTGGAATAAATATAGTTGTTGTCCTGTTTTTGTAAAAATTGTATAAAATCATAGGAACATCGTTAGAAGGTGTGCCTTATATGCCTGGAAAGGTATTTCAGTCTACTACGTTCCATGTTTGAACATGGAATGCTGGAAAAATTTATAAAATGGTCAAAATGGACTGTTACTGCAGCATTGCTGAAAATATTGCACAATAAATTATGTTTCTAAAATGCTAGTAATAGTGAACAAGTTGAATTGCTTATATATTGATAATTTGTTATAAACCTAATATGGTTGATAAAATTAGTAGGTAACCAAGTGGAAGGAGCAAACGGAAACCGGGTAGGAATGATTAAAGCTCTCGAGGTAACATCTATGCTATGTTACATATTTGGTTAATGACTCATATTTGCATTAAAGATATAGAATGCATGATCTTATGAAATGTGATAAACTTTCCCTACGAGGCAAGTTGTTGAATTGCGTATAATTATAAAGTTAAATAATTAGAGTTGAGCTCTAAGAAGGTAATGAGTCAAAGAACAATGCATAATCAAATGGTTCATAGGAACCATGGCTAAAAGAATGTATGTCATTAGCGGTAAATGAATTGTAGGATTCATGCTAATGGGTTAAACGGGGCGAACGAATCAGAAGGATTCATCGTAATGGGTCAAAGAATAAAACTTACTAATTGATTCATAGAGACCATAATAATAGCTAAATGAGTAATTGATCGATAATGGTTTGTAGGAACCAAATGCATGTGTAACATTATTTATGTTACATGAAGTAGTCAAGTAAATGCGTATTTACAATTTAAAAGAATAAACTATGAATTGTGTAAATGGGTGACGAATGGTTCTAGGAACCGTGAAGCCCAAGGCTAAGAGGTTCTCCAATGACAAACTTGACCATATAAAAGATTCGGATGAATCAATTAACGAAAGAAAGTTACAATGGCGGAAATTGGCTTATAGAGTCTATGCCAAGTAACTAGAGAAAAGGAATCGTAAACGGTTATAGAACCATAGATTCCAAGGCTTATATGTGGTCAAGTTAGGCATCTGGGGTAAACCAAAGGCAAGGACCCGTCTTAACGGGTCAAAGAATGGTACAAGGATCATTTGGACATCAACTAGAATGGTTTAGTGAACCAATGTTATGTAGAGTGATAACCTTTGATGGTTGTCACAAGAAATCCCTTAACGGGTCAAACGGGTACAATAACCCAAATTGGTTGAATGAATTAGATAGTGACTCCCTAAAAGTTAAGTGATGCTTAAATAGGTTGTCACATGAGTTTTAGGATCATAATCCTTTATAAAATGATATTATTTCCAATAGTAACAAGCACACGAAGTGCATAGAATCCTTGCAGGTCAAGAGCATGTATTTGACATATGGAATAGAATGATCTATGATGTATGCCAATGGGTTATGGTAAGATCATCTTGCACGTTGGGGCAAAGCATTAGCCATAAGGTAATGGGTGTCCTAACGGGTCAAACGGGTCGATTGAACCCGTTAGAGCAAAACATGAATTTGATTTAGTTGAGGTATGTTCATATGCATGTAAACATGTTTTAAAAGTGTTTTGTGAGTATTAAAACACTTGAAAAATAATGGAAAACCATTTGGTGAAATCTGGTAGAAAACAGGGGAAAGAAAGCCAAAATTTGGCTAAGTATGGAACTGGCCGAAAATAGCCAATATTCTGTCAAAAATGGTCCAGGGCGTACCGCCCAGAAATTATTCATTCTGGGCGTACCGCCCCAGAGTGAAAAACCAAATTTTATTGTTTTTCTTCATTATTTGAAATTGTAATAAATGGTTATGCAATAGAAGCTCACTATTGAAAGTGAGTATGTTGCAGGTAAAGGGAAAGCCTAGTGGGATGCTCATCAAAGACTACGAAGAACCGATCACATCGAGAACGAACGACCCGTCTTGCATTGAGGTGAGAAGAACTTATATATAAGTTGAAGATCACATTTGGATGTCAAACCAATTATAAGTAAATTTTGTAAATGTAAACCACTATGGTGGCATCTTATGATTACAAATCATATGTTGTGTACAAAAATTTTCTGGGACCAAATTTTTAACGTTATAATGTGTAAGTTTGGCATCAAATTGTATACGGGTGTTACAATTAATATCTAACACATCATCAACTTCTTACACTTCTCACGCAAAAAGTACTTTGTATTATAACTCTACCCGTTGTGTGTGTATGCGTGTAATATGACCCGTTTGGGTTACGAATGTATAAATGACGTGTGTTGTGTGTGTATGTGTGCGATATGACCATTTGGGTTGAGAGTGTATAAATGAAGATGTTGGGTGTGTATGTGTGTGATATGACCAGTTTGGGTTGAGAGTGTATAAATGAAGTATGTTGGGTGTAGGGATGAGCAGGGTACCGTACCCGTACCTGACCGGTACCGGTCCTGGTTAGTATCCGGTCTCGTTTTAAACAAAAAATAGGTACCGATCCCGATACTTGATATATCGGTACGGGTACCAGGATTTAGGTATAATACCTATTTGGTACCTGGTTAGCAAATTCTAAAACTTTTACCTGCTTTTGTATGTTCAACATGCTACATCAAATCAAACTTGATACCAATTAATAAACTAAGCTCAATAAAAACACAAACACACCAAATCATATATTAAAAACTACAATAAAACACACACACACCAAAATATATGTTCAAGTCCGACAACGATTTTCAGACCGACGGTGGTCCCGCGACGATTTCAGGCGAGGCCGTGAGGGTAGTCCGACGACCCTTGAAATCTTGATCGACTTTCAGGGGACATGGAAAAAAGATCGTAGTTTGCTAACTTCGCTTAGGGACTTTGTTGGAGTATGATGTTTCACGTTGAAGTCCCATGGGAATAGGAGATTATGTATTATTTTTATTAATTGTGTTATAAATTATTGAAAAAAGAAAAACTATATGTATTATCGGGTAGCGGTACCCAATTGGGTATTTTTTGATTTTTACCTGGTCCCGATCCCGGTTAGTACCGGTCCCGAAAATTGGCAAAAGTGGGTCCCGGTACCCAATGTGTCGGTACGGGTACGTGGCCGGTACGGGACGGGTACCGTGTACAAAATGCTCATCCCTAGTTGGGTGTGTATGTGTGTGATATGACTCGTTTGGGTTGAGAGTGTATAAATGAAGTATGTTGTGTGTGTTTGTGTGTGATATGACCCGTTTGGGTTGAGAGTGTATAATGGAGTATGTTGTGTGTGATTGCGTGTAATATGACTCGATTGGGTATGATAGTAGTGAATGACTCGTTTGGGTAAAATGTAAGGAATGACCTGTTTTGGTAGGATTGTAACGAATGACCCGTTTGGGTAGGATTATAACGAATGACCCGTTTGGGTAGGATTGTAACGAATGACCCGTTTGGGTAAAATTGTAACGAATGACCCGTTTATGTAGGATTGTAACGAATGACCCGTTTGGGTAGGATTGTAACAAATGACCCGTTTGGGTAGGATTGTAATGAATGACCCGTTTGGGTAGGATTGTAACAAATGACCTGATTGGATAGGATTGTAACGAATGACCCATTTGGGTAGGATTGTAACAAATAGTCCGTTTGGGTAGGATTGTATTGAATGACCTGTTTGGGTAGGATTGTAATGAATGACCCGTTTAGGATTGTAACTTATGACCCGTTTAGGTAGGAGTGATTGTAACGAATGACCTGATTGGATAGGATTGTAACGAATGACCCATTTGGGTAGGATTGTAACAAATAGCCCGTTTGGGTAGGATTGTATTGAATGACCCGTTTGGGTAGGATTGTAATGAATGACCAGTTTAGGATTGTAACTTATGACCCGTTTAGGTAGGAGTGTAACAAATGACCCGTTTGGGTGGGATTGTAACGAATGACCCGGATGAATGTAGGGAATGACCCGTTAGGGTAAGAATAATAAGACCATAGGGTGTTATAATAAATGTGTAATATGATCCGATAAGGTAATGATGGATAAGCTAAGATATGAGACGTTAAACATGATAGTATGACCCACTTGGGGTTAAGATGAGTAACATAGGTTGTAAATTGAATGTTGTAGAATTGTGCTTATGACAAACTTTAGTATAAGTAGTTGAATGTGATGTGAAAATGTGTATACGGATCGATTCTATGGTAGATAATATCGAGACGGAAGTTTTGTCATATATTGTGTTGAATGGTTACATAAACCGAAGGAGTGTACAAAAGATTAAGCTCCGGGGGAGGTTGGACAGAACCTCCCCTCTCAACACATTGAACTGGACAGACTCTGGACAGAAACTTACAAAGAAATACAAAGACGAAACTATTTATACTTCTTCATTCTGTCCGAACTGGGCACCTCCGAACCCTCTCCGAACTCCATCCGAACTTGGAGTTCGTCCAAGGTTCGGACGACTCCGAACCTTGAGTTCGGCTGGGGTTTGGACCTCAGTTCATGTCTCAGTCAGCTCAGTCTGTTTGACAATTCGAACAGTAACGGTCGCACAAGGTTCAGGTATCAACATGATGGATGAATGTGTTGCGAATGATCCAATTGAGAATATATTCATGACTGATATCATGATGCGAATGAAGTAATTAACCCGTTTGGGTTAGAAGAAAATGAGCTCGTATGGGTTTAAGTGTGAAGTAGAAGTAATCCAAGTGATAGTGGATTGGAATGTGGTTAGAAATAACCAGCAGGCTTATGAATGCACATTCGGGTGAGCGTGTTAAATTGGCACAAGATACTTGTGTCAAGAGGAAGTTGAAAATCATTAAATGAAGTCAAACGTGGTAGATTGTAAAATGTGTGATAGTGTGCATATGTGAAGTTCTGTAATTGAATAATTTGTGTTTTACATTTGATGTATTGCCCTTATGAAAGTTTGATTGTGGTGAGTTGTTAGGAGTCATGGAAGTAACATGTGCTAAGAAATGAGGTAAACGGGTTAACGGGTTTGACCTTTATAATTTGAACGATGTGATTTATAAATTGTGAATTGTGATGTATTTATAGTTGTGATTTGGACGGGACTCTTAATGATAGTAGGAATGCAGGGAATGAATGATTGCTTGATTGGAGATGGAATGATGAACATTATAGGAAAACTGAAAATGTGCAGGTTTTTGGCTAAGTATATAATAGCCTGACCGCTGGAAATGCTGGCAGCAAGCGATACGCTTGCTAGCCAAGCATATCGCCTAGTTTAGGTGTTGTTCCAAGCGATACGCTTGGAACTCAAAATGGAAGTTTGATGGTTTTTCTTGAGTTTGAAGTTCTGGTTGAAGGTAGAATGGTTAACTGTCATTGATACTAATGTGTTACTGGTGTTAGTGGTAGGAAAACAATGTAGGTGAAGCTGGATCATGATCGAGCATCGAGTTTTGGAACCAAACACCAATCCGATATGAAATGTTGACACTTCGAATGTATATAACTAGTAGCGTCATGTCCCACTGCAAACTCTGATATATGATGTTGGTTAACCAATTATCTTTTGTTAAATGAATGTAATTAAACGGAATAGAAGGTGTAAGAAAATGAAATTTTTTGATCCATATTTTCAAGAAGCTAAAATCCATCATTTCAACGGGTAGGGTGTTACAACAACTAATTTAAACAAACTAACTAAAAGACGACACAAATTACTAAAAGTCAAGCATAAACATAAATCAAGCAAAATAAACTAACCAACTAGTCGGGTTGCCTCCCGCAAGCGCTGAATTTATTAACGTGTCGTTAGTCGGACTCATACCCGCGGTTACCTCAATCAAGCGAATTCTCTTTAATCTGCTTCTTACCGAGCCCATGTGGACTCCTCCTCTTTTCATCTCCCCAAACTTGTTTTATGGCAAACAGTAAGTGAAAGTTGTGCAATTTGACTTCATCTAGCCACCAACTCTTAAATTTTCTTGGTCAAAATTTGATTGAACTAAGGTAGTGAAAGACCTGATTCTTAAAATTAGGGATGCTCAAGCATCCCCACATTTGGTTTCTTCGTAGCCCCACGATCTGCGGCTCCTCAACAAACATGCTCTCTGCAAGCTCATCCTCATGTTGTGATTATTCGTTAATTTCCATAATTGGCCTTCCATATAGCATGGCCTCCAACTCTATCAAATCACCATCTGGATCAAACGAATCTGCATCCTCAACCAAGAGTGGCACATCTAGCCAATCGACTCCAAACTCCTATAACATATGATCATTAAATGTATCGTACGATTATAAATGCTTAGGGACTGGATCTGCCTGCAACTCATCTGAGTGTGGCTCATCTTGACTGATCTCGAGCTGAATTGGAGGTGGTACATGTGCGGTACTTGCTGGGCTTAGCCTCGATTACACCTCGTCCATTAAAATCTCCTGCTCAAACTCACCATCACTCTCCTCGTAAACAGATTTGAATAGTTGGCTCGCGGTTCTCCCTAAATTATGCACATGAGCTCCTAAGTTGCTCAACTCTTTGGAAACTAACGCTATATAATGCTTGTTCTTTGCAAACTGAGTGTCATTCTGTGCACGACTTTAGCACTTTGTTGTAAGAGTTGGGCCATCATATCTTTCAAACCTTTATGGTGTTATCATCAATTGGGGCTTGTGTGCTTACTTCAAAGTCATATGCAGGTGACGAAGAATAACCGGTGAGAGCGCCCCCCCCCCTCGGAATAATTGCAAAATCACGCGTGATGGGGCTCCCCACATATCTCACAACGCACATGATAGCTCTTATAGTTTTGCTCGAATTACCACTCCATGAGATTCGTTGCAGAGAACGTTTAAACAAAATGATGTGTTGCAAAACATACATGTTTTCCTTTACGTTTTGTACCATTTTGAGTCAAGTATGAAGTCGTCTTGGTTTGTTTTTGGTTAGTTCTGTGTAATTGAGTCTTAATTTGGGTCTTTGTGTTAATTTGCAGAATGTTGATCAAAACCGAGGAGATTTTAGAAGTTGGGAAAAAGTTGGAATTAAACAAAACAAAAATTCTGAAAGTCAGGTTCCTCGCGGTACGCGAAAGGGAGAGTGTAGAGTTTCGCGATACGCGAAGGTCAAGAAATTTGAAAAAAAAGTCAAAAAGTCAAACCCGACTATTTTTATGGCGTATCGCCACAGTTGGAAGCCATACACCAGGAGACCCAGAATCCGTAAAAACCCTATTTTTTCCTTTATAGATAGAATGCTCGGTTGTTTTCGTTGGGGGTGGTCATGTACCGTGAAGTTAGAGTATCTTGGACGATTTAAAGAGCAGAGAAGGAGCAGGAAGGCCTAGGATCGATTGGGAGGCTACGGGTTCAATCATTTGACTACGTTTGGATTCCAGGTTCCCAATTTTATCTTAGTTTCTTGTTTAATTGTTTAAACCAGACATAATTTTAACGGTGAACTGTTGAGAGAAAATTGTTAGAAAGTTAGAACCAGTAGCAAGAATATTCTCAATTTGAATTTTTAGTTTAGCCTAGTAGCAAAGATGTATGGTTCTCTTCTTTGAGATGCTAGATTTAAGTCTCAGAAAAATATGAAGTGGAGAATAACATTTAACATTAAGGGGCAATTGCATATATCCCCTTCCAAACCTTATAAATTGCATATTTACCCAAGCCAAAAATTAAATTGCATATATCCCCTTCTTTGTAAAATATATTGCAAATTTACCCATTTTGATTTATTTTATTAAAATTAAATTATGGAATACCTATTTTATCCTTATTTATTTTATTAAAATAATTAATCAGTAAAGATTCAATCTGTAGCAATCTTTTGGTATTCTTCCACAATTTGTTCACTGCACCATTCTTCTATCGAAGATCAAACTAAGATACCCTTATTTCTAGAATTCTCTCACGCTACTCCTTGAATCTTGCCATTCATCGAAGATTTTGGTTGCTTGAATCTTTTTATTTCACATAAATCCACTTGTCTTAAGCCACTGTTAACCCCTACATCCAAGCTAATGTGATTAAGAATTAAAACTTGGGGGAAAAAACAAAATGCTCATATCGTGAGTGAACCAAAATCGAAGGAGCAAAATCGTGAAATAGAGAAGACTCGAATTGGTCAGGAATCAATTGCTTACATCCGTCAATTGCTCGGGAATCAATTGCTTGCATCCCCTTTTCTACAACAAAGGAGCGATCAGAGCTAGAAATGGTGGAAAATGAGGAACTAGAATCATGAAAGATAAAGAAGATGAAAGATCAAAATTGTGAAGGAAACCAGGTTGAAGGAGGCGACTGGCCACATATGGATTGGAACTGAAGTTTTTTTTTAAACCTAACAAATAATTAGTAATTTTAACAAGGGTATAATTGTCATTTATCTAGACAAGGGGATATATGTAATTATTTTTTTGCTCTGGGTATATATGCAATTAAAAATGAAAATAGGGGGATATATGCAATTATCCCTAACATTAAAACAGATGGAACTTGAGATTCTTATAAAAATTAAAAAAATTCTAAAACTATTCTAACCATGATCTCTTGTAGTTTATTATAGGGTAAAAAGTAATAAAAGTTGACCAGAATTGACTTTAATGTTAAAAAGGGATTATGAATGTCTTTATGCTCCATAGTTTAAACTTCAAAGAATAATAAAATGATGAATGTCTATATGCTCCATAGTTTAAACTTCAAAGAATAATAAAATTACTGTCATTTCCAACAAAAACGGGTTTTATGGTCTTTGGCTTATATGTATTTTGTTTTGTGTCGAAACTTGAAACCAAAATTTGACAGCTATAAAATTAATTTTAATTGTAAAAATCTCACTTCGAAACTGTTAAATCTTTTTTTATGTTATATACTTTTGACTTTGGTTGGTTTTGAATATTTGTAACCGTGACAAACTTGTCCCATCCTGTTACGAGGGATTTAAATGCGTTAAAACGAGTCGTGAGTTATTTGAGACTAAATCTTTACAAAACTCCAATAAGTTAAACTTGAGCCTGAGTTTTATACATTGAGTTTGTGTCTACTTACGAGCTTTAATAATTCTTTCACTTATATAATTTTTATTTCATTTATTAAATTGTTATTAAATAAATAATAATAATTGTATATAAAATTATGATAATAAATAAATAATATATTATGTCATATATAAAAGGCATAAATTTAAATATATAAAAATTTGATTATAAAAATATATAAAAAGATAATTTAATAATAAACAAGCCGAGCCGAGCCGAGCTAAGCCGAGCCGCGCCGAGCTCGAGCTCAATTTCTCACAGGCCGAGCTTGAGTTCAGAAATAAAGCTCTAAACAAGCCCGGGCTTGAGCTTGAGCTCTCTAAAGTCTAGACGAGCCAAGCTCGAACTCGAACTTCTTAGGTCTAAACACGCATAGCACGAGTTCGAGCTCTGGGTTTAAACAAGCCGAACCTTAAGCCTTGACGAGCTCGGCTTCGTGCTCGACTCTTTTACATCCCTACTTTTCTTACATCTCGTTCTCTTATAGTAATTTTTTACACGAGAGGTTAAGACATGTTTCGTGTTCTCACACAATACCGTTTTGCAAGTCAACCATATGGTCTTTCTTCTAGTCCGACCATCCTAAAATTCATATGTTACCCTACAATAATAAAACAAACATTGACAACTGTATAAAGAGTTGTCCTATTGTTGTTGGTACACATGTTTCCTCACTAGTTCAAAGTTTTTAGTAAAAACAAAATCATCTAACCGATTTGCTTTTACATATACGTATTATTTATTTGGGTATAATTCACGTATAAATCATTTAAGTTGATTTAAGTTTACAAGAGCAGAGACTATTCGGCAATCTTGAACTTGATTAGAAAATCAAGTAGAGTAATTAAGTAAATATAATCTAATAAATACATGTGAACTAATATTTTGATAGTTATCATGAATGGATGAAAAAATGAATCAATATATATTTGCATTAGTTAGTGTAATAAGTTTTAATGATAATCATTAATATCATTTAAATCTTTGTCTTTTTTAAATAATATATTATTATTGCTTTTCAAGAAATAAATAATTATGCATTATTTTTTAAAAACCAGCACCAAAATATATTTCAAGAAAAATCATCATAGCTGCAACCTCTAAAATTTAAAATCAGAACATTTTAATTTAATTGAGAGTACATAACTTTGCTATCAAAATATCTCTTTAAACGGTTGACTTGTTACTCCTCTTTCTTTTAGTCTTCTCGTTTTATGTATAAAAGGTAACTTAATATTTTTGAAGTTATAATTCATGTGGACAATATAGTACATCAAATCAACAATATTGCATACCTCTTCTATTTACTTTAGGCTTTTATATTAGGTATGTATTAGTAAGAGGTCAAGGTAAACATTGTTCCCTACAGTTAGATGAGCATAATAGTCATTCGGGCTACCTGTAGTGGTGTGAAAGTATAAAGTTTAAAAGTATGTCACGCAGGATGTTACGAAAGATGTGATGTGATAGTGAAAAAGTGGTGTAGCGAGTTAGTGATGGTGTAAATGTTAGGATGAATGAGATGTAATTGTTTAAGTGGTGGAGGAGAAAAAAAGGAGGAAAGCTCAACACCCGTGATTAAAATGACGGAGGGAAGGAAAACACGGGGGTGGGTGGGTGGGTGGGGGAGCGTATTCTGGCATGGTGGGTTTTCACGGGGACCTAACGCCCCGTTACGGATGTCCAAAAAATGTGTTATAGCTTCTTGATGGTGAGTGAATTTTCCAATAGATTTTAGTTAATTTATTAATTATTTTATGTAAATAAAGTATAAATAAAAGATTAATATTAACTGAAACTTTAGAACCATTACATAATAAAAATGATGAAATCACCAAACAAACATTATAAAATTGCTAAACTTCACATTTTTCCTTTATATTTATACTACGCATGTACTACACGGGTTGAATTTAGGTTCATAAGATGAGATAAATACAAAAAGAAAAAAAAATGATGAGAGATTTGAAAACTATGAATGACATAATTCTTTATCAATTTTGGCTTTGTTAAACCAGCGTTGAGTTTGTTCAAATTTAAGAACTATGTTAATATGAATTTTGTTTATCATGTAATAGATTTGGTTATCACAGTGATCATGCTTGATCGATCTAATATTTTATTTTTAATGTTGCAGTTTATGTTAGATAGTCGACCTAAAGCAACAAGACTGCCGCCATTGTCATTTTAATTGTTACAACATAGTAAATAGTTATCTTATAGTAGTTAAGTAAAAAATAAGAATTTGTTGACTATTGCAATTGTTATTTAATTCAGAAATTTAAAATTTATAATATGTATTTATTTAGAAATTCAGTAATTTATATTGTATATTATATATGGAAAGTTCAAATCATATTTATGAAAATTTGAATTTTTTGAAATTTAAGTTTAGAAATTTAATAGATTTAGCAATTCCATTATATTTAAATGGAAGTTGAATTTTATTAAATATAATGTTGAAAATTATATGTGAAAAGTTAAAATAATAAACTATAAAATCTAAGTTTAGAAATTTAAAAGATTTGACAATTTCATTACATTTAGTTATAAATATGAAATTTATTAAAAGTAATGTTCAATGTTATATTTGTAAAATGAAATAATACATTAAATTTATTTTAAGTTTAATTTAAAATATATACATTGATTTTGCATCTGATATTGACACGTGGACATGATGATATGGATGCCCTAGAAAGTTGCAATGTGGCAACCATTTTAATGATGTATTAGGATTAGAATTTGTGTAATCTTTTTTTTTGTTTTGTCAATTTGTTCTATCGATGATGGACATAAGAAATATTAAGAATCAAACTGAGGGTACAAACATGCGATGCATCAACTCGAAATAGATTGTTTGGGATCGTTATTTTATTAGAGTTTATTCTATTTTTATAAGATTTATAAATTAGTAAAGAGAGGTGAATGCCTTTAGATAAAAGAACTAAAAGTAAACAAATTAAATTGATCGTTTAAAATAATTCTTTTAGTCCAACGTGTTATGTATAGTTAGATGTAACATTTTCAATCGATCAAATCCTAAGCCTTCACAACCATATCCTCCCTCACACAACCTAAGATCCTAGGCAAGATCGGCACATTCTCCTTGAACCAAATCATAAAAATACAAACTTTATCATCAAAATCATCATCTTAAACTCTTAACTCTGATTTGGAGGGCCAATTTTGTAAAGTGATGAAACTACAGGACTAAAAGTGAAAGAAAACGTAGATATATAGAGAACAGGGACAAATGACCAATATAAATCCTGGCAATACTCACACATCAGTCACAACCCGTATATACGATTGGGTGTTGCCAGCACATCAATTTCTTCATATAATCACTTAAAAAAAATATAAAATCTCGATTAATCTTGGAAAATCAAGAGGTTTATAAAAGCATTCTGTGTGTGATAAACAAAGGGGTGGGTGGGTGAAGAAGCGTGAAACTAAACCTTCATTCTGGGTTTCTCTCTCTAAAATTGCAGATGGATTAGTGTTTTTAGAGAGATATGTTACAGAAACTCTGTTTCTTTATCTTCTTGTTTTCTTGAAGATAATGAATAGAGCCTGTTCCATCCTCTTCTCACAAGAAGATGGTGTCAAACCAACAAAACCCTATCTTCATTACTGACGACGCCCTTTTTTGCGACGAGAAACACCACGATTACGATTTCGAGTTAGAAAACCAAATCTTGAAGGAAAAAGACCCGAACTTTACTCATTTTCAGCAGGATCTTTTGTGGGAAGAAGATGAGCTTGGTTCTCTTCTATCCAAAGAGAAAAACACGCATCTGATTCGCGATGATGAGTCTTTGATGGTTTTGAGAAAAGAATCTGTTGATTGGATTAACAGAGTCAGCGCTCATTACGGCTTTGTTGCTTTGACTACTGTTTTAGCTGTTAATTATTTCGATACGTTTTTAATAAGCCCTTCGTTTCAGAGGGATAAGCAATGGATGAGTCAGTTGGTTGCTGTTGCTTGTCTTTCTTTAGCTTCTAAAGTTGAAGAGATTCAAGCCCCTCTTCTGTTGGATTTGCAGGTAAGTTTTTTGTCAAATTTATAACTGCACTCTAGGTGTTTGTGAAAATGCCTAAGCTAAATTTGTTAAATTTGTATGGGGTTTGTTCAGATGGAAGGGTCAAGATTTGTGTTTGAGTCAAAGACTGTTATGAAGATGGAACTTCTGGTGTTATCTTCTCTTGATTGGAAGATGAATCCTGTAACCCCTCTTGCATTCTTTGATTACATAATGCGTAGGCTTAATTTGATGACTCATCATCTACATTATGAGTTCTTGAGGAGGTGTGAGCGAATTCTCATATCTGTTATTAATGGTAAGATTATAATGTCAAAAATTATGGATGTGTTTTTTTTTCCAATTTTGTGTCAAATTGAGTGGCTGATGGTTGTTATAATGAGTGCAGATTCAAGGTTTCAGGGGTTTCTTCCTTCTGTGATGGCTGCTGCTATAATGTGCATTGTTAGCAAGGAGATTGAGCCTGATAACACATTGGATTATCGAAATCAGCTTATGAATCTTCTTAATATAAGTGAGGTTTGTTCTTAACTTGCTTATCTGGATGCCTTTACATTCATAATATATTCGATCATTAAGCAAACGAGCCCGTTATTACAAGCATTTGGAACAACTTTAGCTTATGGGCTGCATTCGATTAGCAATCAGCTACATTGATTAGATCTTAAGAAATGTTGCTAAGATATGTTGAATTGTGTATTGTAACAGGAAAACATGGACAGTTGTTCTAAATTCATCATGGATGTATCAATTAATCATGGAAGCTGTTATTTCCAAATTCGCAAACGGAAATACTCTTCGGTTCCAGGAAGTCCAAGTGGTGTAGTTGATGCATATTTCAGCAGTGATAACTCTAACAACTCGTGGGCAATTGCGTCATCAGTTTCATCATCACCCGAAGTTCAGTTCAAGAAAAACCGAACTCAAGAGCAACAAATGAGATTGACTCCAGTCAACCGAATGCCCATCACTGTCCTTAGCAACCCCCATTGAACTCCCATTAATCTGCTGTCTTTTTAAGTATGGTATTTAATTTACAATCTCTTCTTGGATGTTTATTCGCTAATCGCTATAGTATGTTGTTATGGTGCAATTACATTGCTATCCTTAATTCTATATCCTTGTTTCTGGTCAAACCCATGTGCTGGAAAAAACACATATTCTACATTTGCTTGAAACTAGGAACATCTGTTTGATTTGGATATGTGAAGTCACATTGAGTTGAGAGATTTGAAAGGTTCTCTCTAATTTTGCTACATTTCATTTATCCAGCTGTTAGCTTTCATATATCAATGTCTGTATGTGCAGTATTGCTTGTTGGTATTAATCTAAGGATGCCTTTCATTTTTCATCTTGAATCATACCACTTGTTGAATAATGAATATCATAAATCAATAACTTAGAGGTGGGTAAGATCATAAATAGATGCATGCTGTGGTCTGTAAACTGTCAAGTGTCAAGTCAGGTTGGAACTTTCAAATATTGCAGATAAATGGTCCAAAGGTAGGCCTTTAATCCTTCTTAGCTGACTATTAATTAGTTTCTTGAGTTGAAGGACTATCTTTATAAAACAAATTCTTTACATGCTAAACACAATCCTCTTTTTCTGCACACTGAACAATATCAACAATAAAGATAGCTTCTTCTATTGACTTTTAAATTTCTTGAATTGAGTAGTTTTTCTGAAGGATTAGTCTTTCAAGATTGTTAATTTATTAAAAACTTATGCTTTGTACTTGCTTAATAAAATATATCAGCAGAAGGGAATTATATGTTTCTGAAGCTAGGACTTTGATGCTTGTTTTGTTGACTTTTAACTTTCTTGAACTAGGACCTTTTGGTTTAAGTTCTTGATGATTAGATTTTCAAGAATCATAAGGTACTAACCATAATGTAATGCCACTATATATCTGCATAAATATAATATACAATGTCGAGAGGAGGGTATACATTGCATGTGATTATTTGGCCTGCATATTCGACTAGAAAACCTCGATTCTATATTTTCGACAACATAAAGAAAATTAATAATTAGTGAAAGATAGTAGGAAAAAAACAAATTGATCATTGAGGACAGATGCACAGGGAGGATCAAGATCAAAAGTAAAGTGTGGTATGAATGTTGGGAGTATTTGACTAGTAAAATCAAATATATGGGGAACCTAATGAGTTTGTGGGGCTGTCTTTGTCCCCAGGGCACTCTTGTTCAATATTCATTGCTTTTCTTTTTCTCTACTTTAAGGTTGTTTGGTTTATGGTTTGACATTAGTGTAAAACAACAATAATTTATCATTATAATAGTTCAACAATGCACCTACTGGGGTCCACCAAATAATTTTGGAATCATATATGATGAGTCCCTACTTTCCCTATTATGTCAAACTTTGACCAAATCAACTTTCCATTATTATTTCACCCAATGTAAACCTTGGTAGAATTCACTTTCTTGTACCTTTTGCTGTATGGTAAAATAATCTCAAGATCTAAATTTTATGATTGAATTTTACTGAATTCTTGAAACCCTTTTTACTGCTTAATCTTTTCTTTCTGGTTAAAGAGAAAGTAAATTGAAACATACAAATTAAACACATATAATATAAAGAAAAAGCACATATATTATAAAGAAAATCTAATAATTATGAATGGATTTTCTTGAATATTTAGAACATATATTTTTTTTTTTACTGTTTCTGCTGAAAGAGAAAGCAAACTTATACTTATAAATTGGACACTTTGCTGAAGATGGGTTTCTGGTGGGCTTCCCTAATTGAATTTCCCCTTTTGTCAGAGAATTGGGACCAATTTTACAGTGAAAAACTGGAAATCAGCAGATTCTCTTCATCCCTTTGTTTTTGTGTGTATATGTGAAAGAAGAATATATCTATTTAACAAATCACAATGCTAGCAAAATAGATTAAAGAGTTATCCATCTTTCTTTTTTTGTTTGCAAGATTCGACTTTCTTTTTGTTTCTTGAAAGAGAAAGACCCAAATCACTTTCAGCTTTGGCTTTGTTCTGGGAGCTTGTACCTTATCCAGTGAAGACAAATTATGTGTTATATACTATCTTATACTCATTTTTCATATGTTATTTACATATCTAACAGTTAAGTAACACTGATTCACAGAAGTTCAAATTTGCATTTCATCCACCCTTTTGAGATGGGTGTGAGTTGTTAAAGTGTTTAGATAAATAAATCAATCATATTTATAGTTAAGATGTGTAAAGCTGCTAATTTGGATGATAATATTATCTTTTACATGATTTGAGTTCATAGGACCAGTACAATTATGTAAAATTTTGATGTTGATGAAGCATAAACTGGCTGGTGTTTATTATTTGGCTACTCATCAAGCAGAATTTTGAATCTAGCGTTTGTAGGAAGGCAGGAACAAATTATTGTGAAACTGCACAATAATTTATGGGTTATTTAATATGAATATATGATACCCCTCAGCTAATTTAGTAGTCTTAATGTTCCTTGTAAATATATAAGTCAATGTATGCAACGTATTTTTATCCAAAGAATTTTAGGTGCTGTTTGTTTTTGAAGAGGTAAGGGGAGGGGGTATGGTTGCCTTGTGGCTTCAAGGAACCATGCCCATCAACCAATCATCATCGGCCATGTCAAATTTTGTGTTTTTGAAGCCATGCCAAGCCACACCACATGGTATGGTTGTGGTGTGGCTTGGGGAAGCCACCGAAAGAAAAGAAAGAAAAAAAAAAGGTTTCAGCGGCTAAGGCAGGCTTCCGGAAGCCAGGAGGAACCGCGGAAGAGAAGCCAGGAGGGTGATGGTATGGTGAACCGGATGGAGCCGCATGGCTCCTTGGAACCGCCATGCGGTAACCCCCTCCATACCGCCTCCCCTAAAAGGTCTACAGTCTGCGGACCACATCTGCAGACATCTGCAGAAGAAGAGGTGGACCAAACGTCTGCAGTCTGTAAGAAGAAGACTGTTTGTTTTTTAACGTCTGCAGACTGCTAAAATAAACTGTTTTTTAACTTAAAAGAGTTTTTCAACATTATAAATCATATATTTTTTTATGCTTCATTCATTGTAATTTCATGTAGTAATTTTGTATCATTTTTAGTTTTCTCTACTATTGTTGCTTCATTCATTGTAATTACCTACTTTGTAAAAATCACATGACAATTGAAGCTCAAAATATTAAACTTTATAAAAAATTACCTACTGTGAAAAAAGTCACATGACAATTGAAACTCAAATTTGAGCTTTAAGCATACTGTATACGCAAAATTGGAGCTTAAGCATACCGGCAAAATTGATGGATGCACATGAACATAAATCGCATCTCACCAACTCACCATCGCCGGTTCCTCAAAAATTATTCAACAAAATATGATATATAATGCGCATTCAAGAAGAGGAGATCGAAATAAAAGTTGATTGTAAGAAGAAGAGTGGAGAAGATCGACACCGGCTGAGTGGTGGAGAGTGCCCGGCGGCGGAGTGAGGAATCCAGTGACGGGCCCTCAATGGCTTGATGACTTAGGTTTTGGTTTTGAAGTAGGGCATTCTTCGCAAAGTAGCTGTGGTAGCTTAGGCTAGATCTGAATGATCAACAGTCACAAACATTTAATATTATTATTATTTTTTTCTTCCTAAACTTAGCCTGGACGCTTCAAACATTAACCATACCCTTCAATCCTCCATTCTAGTATTATTCTTCTTCAAATTCTCTTTTTTTCCTCTCCTAACGTGGTGCAATGTGCATCTTTAAGCTTCAAGGCTTTAAAAACCGACCATACCATCCACCCTAAACCCTCTCACCTCAAATCATGTTTTTTAACGACTAATACACACTCATTTACATAATTATTCAGCACTCTCAAGTTTTGAACTTGGGTCTCCACCAAAGGATATATATTGTCTCTTACCACTAAACTAACTAGCTAAGTGACTTAAATTGTTTAATTATTACTCTAATTATTTTCATTTATTGCATCCCTTTTACTACCTGGAGGGAGAACAACACATTCAAGGATGTTACTGAATATTCTATTTGCCACATGAAACCTTATAGTAATATTGCATTGTTACTAAAGGAAATAAAGTTGATCATTTGAGATGAAGCTCCAATAATACATAAGCATGCATTTGAAACTCTTGATAGAACTTTATTTGGAGGAAAAAGTTGTTGGGGGGGGGGGGGTTGACTTTAGACAGATTCCACATGTTGTTCCAGGTGGTAGTGATCAAGATATTGTTGATTCTTGTCTCAGTTCTTCTTACATTTGAAACAAATACAGAGTGCTGCTTTATTTTCTCAGTGGCTTTTGGAAATAGGAGAGGGAAAGTTGATGGAGACAATGATGGTGAATCAATTATAGAGATATCTTATGATTTACTGATTATTGAATTTGTCTACCCTTCCGTGCTTCAACATTTTAAAGATGCAAATTATTAGAAGGAACGAGCTATACTTGCACCTACAAATGAATTGGTAGATGAAATCAATAGTAGATTACTCCCTGTTTTCCATGGTGATGCACAAGAATGCTTAAGCTCAGATATGATTGTGAATCGAAGTTTCTTCATGATCATTTTCATCGAGCCTTATATTCACCAGATTTTCTCAATAGTTTACAAGTATATGTGTGACTCCTCAGATTCCGGGCCATAGCGTGATGTCAGATTGTATCGCTCTTAGATATACAAGTACATCATAAGTCTTAGAGGGAAGCTTTCAATTTTAAGGATCAAAACTAAAATAACAAAAGTCTTCTTTCTTATTCCTCATGGAAGCTTTCAGTTTTAAGGATCAAAACTAAAATAAGTCTTAGAGGGAAGCTTTCAGTTTTTAAGTCTTAGAGTGGACATACAGTTGGTATAAAGTCTTGGTACATAAAAAAAATACAATTCTTTCTTATGCAAGTTTTAAGGATCAAAACTAAAATAACAAAAGTCTTCTGTCTTATTCCTCATGGCTACCACCAACAACTAAATCTTCACTTCCGTGAAATATGCGCTTAAAATATCAGCATAAAGCTTCTGAGACCAACCAATCTTAATACAATAATAGAAATTGTATGCTAATAATCCAACAGACACAATCATCATTTAAAGTGGTCACATGCACATCTTGAGCATTAGATAACAACAAAACCGTTGTTAGGTTGCATCTTTCAAGCATGCATCATTTAACATATTATGGATCCCTATACATACATACATACACACACACACACACACACATATATATATATACTAGTTTTTGATACCCGTGCGACGCACGGGTGGTTTTTTTTAAAAAATAACATTTAAAATATTATAATAAATGTAATTTGATAATTAGAAGTAAAGGAAAATACGAAAATTCGATAATCTGAAAAAGTCACAAACTTGAAAATACAGACTTATAAATAACATTTAATGTTTTGTTTGTCACTTTTCCGTCTTCATCCAATATGAGAAGTTTTGGTCCATCACTGTTTTAACCCTTGATAATGCAACATAAAGCCCATGACTAAAGAGAAGAGTACTATGTTTTATAAATCCTCTGGAATCTGTGGATTTGAGCAATAAATGATTTGAGAAATTGGAATTCTATATATATATATATATTTATGGAATTTAAAATAACGAAAACGGAAAATAAAGATATTGACTTACGAAATTTGTTAATTTTTTTTACATTAAATGGTGGTATATATTTAGGAAGGTTAGTTGGATTATTTTGAAATTTTCAAAAAGTTCGGAGATTTGATTGTATAAATTTGTTAAAATTGAATATTTGATTGGTAAATATTCAGATTCCTAAAATTAGGGAAAAGTAGTTGTATGTAAAATGAATTGCTTACAAAATATAAAAATTTGAATTTAATATTCAAAATGTTCGTACATAATTTTCAAAAAATTATGATCCTCAAAATAAAATGTCTAAATAATATTCTATTAATTTAGCCAATCCTGTAATTATTTCCTCGAATATATTTTCCGTGCTAATGTATTAATTAAAGTTTGTAAATTAGTTATCAATACAAAATATATTTTTTTTGAGATTATTTTGTCAAATATATTTTTAATGTAATTGACATCAAAAAATTGTATTATTTCTTTCTGACTTTTTGGATCATTGTTGATTTATTTGCAGGGCTTTGTTTGAAACTTTGTTCAATTTTTTTTTTTCCAGATTTTGGGGTTTTATAGAAATATCTTATCCATGTGTTATTAATTTGTGGTGTTGTTAAAATATATTATGATGTCAATTACATTAAAAATATATTTGTTTTAAATCAAGCTTATATTTTGCTAAATATAAATTAGTTGAACATAAATACACTTTGATTTGATTCATTAAGTGGCAAACCATTTGAGCGGGAAAATGAAAAAAAGGATTGTTGTGGTGATGCCATGTGGCATTCAATCTTTTCATATATATATTATATAGAATAGATATAGATTACATACATACATACACACACACACACACACATATATATATATATATATATATATATATATATATATATATATATATGGGAAGGATTAAATTAAAACACGATGTTATTGCGAAAACGCGAAAACAAATATTAAAACCTCTATAACTTCCCCATACGTTAATTTTTTTTTAAAAAATTTGCACCAAAAGTTTTAAAATTATGTCACCTTTATTTCTGGGAAAAAAAAATTAAACATATAAAATTTCATGATTTTTTTATTATTGCACATGTGCAATAATACGTATTAATTATATTACACATATGCAATATTAACAAAAAAACATTAATTTTTTCAAAAATTAAAGATAACAGAATTATAAGATCTATGGTACAATTTTTTATCAAATTTATTAACGTATGAAAAAGTTATAGAGGTTTTAATATTATGGCACATGTGCAATAATAATTTTTTATTACACATGTGCAATAATAAAAAATTTTACAAAACGTTGAATTTTTTTTTAATTTTCTCCAGAATTAAAGATTTATAGTGCAATTTTTTAACATATGAAAAAAGTTATAAAGGTTTTAATATTATTGCATATGTGCAATAATAATAATAATAAATAATTGTTGCACCTGTTCAATAATAATTTTTAAAAATTTTTTGATTTTTTTTTTATTTTTTTCCAGAACTAAAGATAACATAATTTTAAGAATTTTGGTGCAAATTTTTTTAAAAAATATGACGTATGAAAAAGTTATAGAGCTTTTAATATTTATTTTCGTGTTTTCGCAATAAAAGTTGTTTTCACATGATCCTTACCCTATATATATATATATATATATATATATATATATATATATATATATATATATATATAGGGAGAGGATCATTTGAGAACCAATTGGGTTTGAGAACTAAAAAGAACTAATTTGAGCCACAAGTTTATTTACATGTATCCCCCCTCCCATGAATTGTAGTGGTCCCCCTAAAATTTATGGTTGAGATTTAGTTCTCAAAACAATATATATATATATATATATATATATATATATATATATATATATATATATATATATATATAGTTAGGTTCAAATGAGAACTTTTAAAAACCAAATCTCAACCACTAATTTCAGGTGGGGACCATTATAATTCATGAGGGGTTTTTTCATATGTTCTTAAAACCAATTAGTTCTCAAATGATCATATCCCTATATATATATATATACACACATAATCATGCAATATCAGTAAATAACAAATGGATTGGTCTGACAATCAGTTCAAATCATGATTATCATCTAGCATACCTTTCCAATAATGCAAAGTATCTTAATCTTAACATTCTTAGTTAATAAGTGCGTAAATCAACCCCAATGTCTTAATCTTGTGGAGGAAGTCTTAAGATGGTACGCACCTACTATAACTAGCAAGTCTCCGTGAAGGGTTTGAAGACAAAACGATCCTCGTGTGTGAATGCGGGCCTTAACCTATTAACATACAAGTTTCCCAACTTTAACAATAATCTTATCCAACGAGTTGTAATATCAATACCGTGTCATCTTAACACTTCACGGTGTTTACATAATGCATAATCACAGGTTATAAAATCGTTTAGCCAGGTCGTTGGTTCAAATTCTTAAAAACATGCAATATGTCCAAACTCAGCAATATGGCCGTATGCCATAATCTAGATATGTTCGTATTACCTATATGGCCATAAACAGTCTTACATAGCCCATTGTATTCTTATCTTCCAGTTTACTGACTTTTACTGTGATGCAGCCATATTCCCATTTTATGTTACGACCGTATGTCTGATATGGGTGTAATCTTTTAAAGTCAGTAAACAATATTGGGTCAACTGAGTCAACCATTTTTGCCCGATACGGTCGTATCCGCATAATTGTATACGACCGTATAATCGTTAAATCAGTTAAATCAAAAGTCATTGATCCGCGATAAGGCCTTATGCCCCCATTATCATAAATTCGTAGACTTTCACAAAAGCACATTTTAAGCTCATTTATTGTTGGATTTTCTTTTCTAATGTTTTTAACGGTTAATGTGGGTTACCATGTGACCCAAAAACATCAGAAAACTCTTTAACCCGTTTCTAACCAAGTTATCAAAAAATGGGTTTATGCTTAAAATACTTGTACTTTATGCATAAAATATTATACTAACCGTTTTCGGGTTTCCAGAAACTGTGAACAAACAAAGCAGATCTTCACCTCAGTAAAATCTCTTCAATATCAGTAAATAGCAAATGGATTGGTCCAATAAGTTGTTCAAATCATGATTGTCATCTAGCATACGTTTATAATAATGGAAAATATCTTAACCTTAACATTCTTAGTTAATAAGCGTGTAAATCAACCCCAATATCTTAAATTTGTCGGGGATGTCTTAAGATGGTACGCACCTGCATCAGCATGTCTTCGTGAAGGGGTTGACGAGAAAAAACGATTCTCGTGCGTGAATATGGTCCTTAACCTATTAACAAACAAGTTTCCAGACTTTAACAACAATCTTATCCAACAAGTCTTAATATCAACACCATGCACGATACGTGTGGCTTATACATGTGTGTTGCTCCGAGAGTGTATGCTCTTTAGCTCAAAACCAATACAATTTATGAAATTTTTGAAAGGAAAAACCTACATATATGTTTCATGACATAAAACTACTAACCTATCCAACTAAAGTCAACATCAAGCATTACAAACCAATATGAATCTTACTAATAACAACATCCTAATATACATGATAAAACCAAATACACCAAATATGTTAGAATATTTTCATATTTTCTCTGCTCTTAAAACTTTCAAGTTTAGAGAAGGAGATATGCAAATGTCCCTTCTTGAAACACATCATTATAAACGCATCACACACACCACATGCCCCTTAAAAAAAGTAAATGGTACAACTCATTGGCTACATATAAGGCAATTACAAACTACAAATCCGTTGCTAATCCTGCACGATCTCTGTGGGATTCGTCCGACCAGAAGGCTGTCGTCCTCTTGACGGCGACGTTATCACCGGAGGCTGTCGCCCAGATCGTAGGTTGTACCACCGCCCGTCAGATCTGGGTGACTCTTGAAGAAGCGTATAGCAGTGCCTCGGTTGAGCGAATTCAGAACCTGCGAGATCAATTGCGGGACATGACGAAAGGGGCAGATTCTGTTACTGTTTTCAGCCGGAAGTTCAAGGCTGTTTCTGACCAACTCACCGCCATCGGACATCCTGTTTCTGCGCCCGAGAAGTTACACTGGTATCTTTGCGGTTTAGGGGCTGCGTTCTTTGAATTCTCTACCACTGTTCGGGGGATGTCTCCCGTTCCGTCGTTCCAGACTGTCGTGGCTCGGGCTGAAAGCCATGAAATTTTTTCTCGGGCTGTTCAGGGTCCGGCGACCCCCCAGGTGGCGTTTGCTGCGCAATCTCAACGTGGAAGAGGTAATAATTCCTACCGAAATAATAATCAACATCGTAATTCTCGTGGAAATAATCGTAATAACAGGCCATTTCGTACCAATCGTGGCGGCCGTGGTTATGGATCGAGTCGTAATGCTGCCCCTCCCGTGACCGAGCCGTGTCAATTGTGTAATGTTGAAGGACATAAAGCAAATAAATGTCCAACTCATGTCTCTTATTCGGCTTCTGAGGCTCACCTTTCTCGCGCTTTTCAGTCACAATGCAACATGAATCCCAATAGTGCTAATTGGTATGTCGATTCGGGAGCCACTGATCACATGGCTAACTCTCCCGGTATTATCTCTAATCCCTTGATTTGCCCCGGTAATGATCATGTTTATTTTGGGAATGGCAATTCTTTGCCTATTTCTCACAAAGGTCATCATACTCTACATAATGACATAAAACTTAAAGATATTTTGGTGGTTCCCAATCTCACGAAAAATTTATTATCTGTGGCTAAGTTGACAAATGACAATAACATTGATGTGATTTTTTCTCGGAATCAATTTTTTCTTCAGGATCGCAGCACTAGACAAGTTTTGGCTCAAGGCAAATGTGAAGATGGCTTATATGTTTTGAATCAAGATCATGTTGCTTTTGCCTCTACTTCTTCTTTTTGTACTAAGGCATCTTATGAACTTTGGCATAGCCGTTTGAGGCATGCGTCTTTTGATATTATTAAACTTCTTAATAAAGTTGGAATGATAAAAGTGACGGCTCTTTTGCCAAAACCGGAGCTATGTTCTCCATGTCAAATGTCTAAAAGTCATCGACTTCCGTTTGATGAAAATTTAAAACGTGCCTCTCATCCCCTTGAAATTATTCATTGTGATTTATGGGGACCGGCCCCTGTCACCTCGCACGAAGGATACAAATACTATGTGGCGTTTATTGACGACTTTTCAAGATTTACTTGGGTTTATCCTCTTAAAACAAAAGACATTTTTTCTAGTGTCTTGATCACGTTCATGAACTTCGTGCAAAATCAACTTGATAGAAAAATAAAGGTGTTTCAAAGTGACGGAGGCACTGAATTCGTTAATAATAAAGTTAAATCTATTTTTGAGGCAAATGGGACGTTTCATCGCCTTTCGTGTCCCTACACACCACAACAGAACGGACGAGTGGAGCGAAAGCATCGTCACATAGTTGAAACGGGTCTTGCTATGATGTTCAACGCTAATATACCACCCACTTATTGGGTCGAGGCTTTTAGCACGGCCGTCTACATCATTAATCGTCTACCAACCGCAGTTCTGGATAATACATCACCGTTTGAGTGCCTTTTTAAACAACATCCAATTTATGATAATTTTCGTTCATTTGGGTGTCGGGTCTTTCCATATTTACGGGATTACGCGGCACATAAACTTGCACCGAGATCCCTACCTTGCATTTTTTTGGGTTATGCATCAAATTATAAAGGCTTTAGGTGTTTGGAGCCCATCTCGAATAGAGTTTATATAACTCGGCATGCGAAATTTGATGAAAATACCTATCCGTTAAGTGGGGCATCAACTACTACATGTGACAAGTCACTGCCTTTAACCACGTTCATGTTAAAAAATTCATTTGATAAACCATCTACTCATTTGGAACCTCCATCACAAATTCACAACAATATTTATTCCCCATGTGTCATCAATGATGACATACTTTCTCCATCTACCAACCAGTTTCCATCCAACACCCATCAGCATGTGCAAACTTCACCTAATTCACATTCCCCAACTCCTAGCCCAGCGCAAACTCCTTCCCCTAGCCCAACTCCCTTGGCCCAAACCGAAATCACTTCCCCTCCACCCAATTCGTCAGCCTCCACCACGTTACCCTCTCAATTAAATGCTCCAGCTCCTGTCTCCAATCACCCAATGCAAACCAGGGCAAAATCTGGGATCTTTAAGCCACGACATAGAGCTGACTTTGCTCACGTCTCTAGCCACAAACTTTTTTCAGCCGTCTTTTCATGCTCCGACCCAAAAACATTTAAAACTGCCTCTAAGTACCAACATTGGTGGATTGCTATGCACAAAGAAATGGATGCACTCAAACAAAATAAAACATGGACCCTTGTTGATCGTCCACCTAATGTTAATATTGTGGGATCCAAGTGGCTCTTCAAAACAAAATTTAGAGTAGATGGTTCCATTGAGCGGCACAAAGCTCGCTTAGTTGCTCAAGGGTTCTCTCAAATTCCGGGCTTGGATTTTGATCACACATTTAGTCCAGTTGTTAAAGCAACAACTATTCGGGTTGTTCTTTCATTGGCTGTTATCAATGGATGGAAGCTTTATCAACTTGATGTCCATAATGCGTTCTTGCACGGAAATTTGAATGAACAAGTTTATATGGAACAACCTTCCGGATTTATTGACCCTAAATACCCCAACCGTGTGTGCCTTTTACACAAAGCTCTCTATGGACTAAAACAAGCACCACGTGCGTGGTTTCAACGCTTGAGTGCATTTCTTGTTCAAAGTGGCTTCACGTGTAGTCGTGCAGATCCATCCTTGTTTGTTTTCAAACAAGGCACATGTATTTTATACTTACTTGTTTATGTTGATGACTTGATCTTAACAGGGAATCAAGAGGCTGCCATCCACTCATTTATAACACGGCTACATGATGAGTTTGCTATTAAAGATCTCGGTGAACTAAGCTATTTTTTGGGCCTTGAAGTCACCTCTCATGCCTCGGGATTATTCCTCAGTCAATCCAAATACGCTAAAGATATCTTGGCTCGTGCACAAATGCTTGATGCCAAGCCAATGGCCACACCTCTTGCCTCTGACGTGAGCTTCACCACCACTGGTCAACCATTTGAAGATCCCACTTTATTTCGTTCTCTTGTTGGTGCACTTCAGTATCTAACCATCACTCGCCCAGATATATCTTATGCGGTGAATCAAGTTAGTCAATTCCTTCAACAACCTACGGTTATACATTACCAACATGTTAAACGCATCCTTCGATACATCAAAGGCACTCTGGATTTCGGCCTCACTTTTTCTCGTTCCAAGTGCCCCGATATTCTTGGCTACTCTGATGCCGATTGGGCCCGATGCATTGAAACGCGACGTTCCACCTACGGTTACTCAATTTACTTGGGTGGTAACCTTGTCTCATGGAGTGCCAAGAAACAACCAACGGTGGCCCGCTCTAGTTGTGAGTCTGAGTATCGTGCTATGGCCAACACTGCAGCTGAAATTGTATGGGTCACTCATTTACTTCGTGAACTTCACACACTTCCTCCCGATCGTCCTACACTGTTGTGTGATAACCAAAGTGCTATCTTCATGTCACAGAACCCGGTTGCTCATAAACGTGCAAAACATATTGATATTGACTATCATTTCATTCGGGAGTTAGTTTTATCTGGGCAGCTTTACACCAAGTTTGTTCCTACCAAGCTCCAAGTGGCGGATATATTCACCAAGAGCCTCCCTAGACCTCAATTTGAGCTCTTTCGAACAATGTTGCGGCTTGGCTCTCCACCATCTCGCTTGAGGGGGGATATTAATACTTAAACGTTGTTCAAATGTAGTTTGTAATTCTTTTATACTTGGTGTACTAGTTTGTAAAATTCTTATTTATTTATAGAAGTTAGTCCTCTCATTGGAGGATATTGAATTGCCAAAATCAATTCACATAAAGGCTCGTACAATATGCTTCAGATTAGTACCTTATGCTGCATAATTAATACAATGAGGCTCTCTGTTATATACAGTACAATCTGTGTAATTTTAATATAATGTTCATTTAACGTAGTATATAAAATTTAATATAATAGACTGAAATATATATCGGACTTCACATCAACGAATTCAAAAGAGATTTATATGAAATAATTTTTACCCAAACAAGTAAAAAGCATACAAGTCATGTGAAGCATGATGGTTGGGAACCAGCTGTGGGTGGGTGTTTAAAAAGTATGCAATTCAATATAAAAGGTTATTATTATCTTAAGGTACAACTTTAGGTGCACACTCCAAAATGGGAAACATCCAAATGTTAGATAACATATGTACAACAATATATATAATCCACAATAACAAATTGGAAAATGTTATCCTCCTAGATCCATTTTTGTGGTTGTGCCCTTTTTCCATAACCCATCTTGATATGTCAATTTCATAACCCATTAATCAAATAATACCAACACACTTTGGTTTTCTTTTGTTATATAAATGTGTGAAAATATGTTAATGCATAGCATAAGTGTCATTTTATAAATAAGCTCATGCACACACCTCATGACCCTTATACATACAATTTGTGACATCATTATATGGGTCGTATGATAAATCGAAAATAGTCATGAGTTGTATGACTTTGTCAGTAATCATGTTAGTCAGATTCATGTCAATACACCAGATCACCAAATATAATTATTTGACGACACTAACGCATATGACACATATAAAAAAATTACTTCTCGTTTCGTATTCTAACATATGATTCTATTTTATGCCCATTTCAAAATAGTGAAAGCTTTAGAAAAATATTTGCATTTGTTTAATTTTTACATTCATGTAAATGATTTTTAATGTAGAAAAAAAAAACACAGAAATTCTGGATCTATTAATTTTATCAAGAGTTTTTCAAACTGTAGTTTTCATTTCTATCCTACGGTTATTTTTATGATGTGATGTTAGATAGAAGTTGGTCTTTTGCAATAAAACCAAAAGACACGATAGATATCATGTCTCGTTTAGTTGTAGTACTCGTTGAATCTTTTGATGTTGTTAATGTAGCCATAATATCGTATAAATTGTTTTATGCATACCATATGGAACACATACATTTATAATTTGATACTAGCTTAAAATTTTATTTATTACTTGTCAAATATCTTATCCAAACTAAAAATATTTCACGACTCAAACCTGTAATCTTTAGTTGATATGTGATATGAGAGCATTTTTACCGTTGTTTTAATTCTTATCCTAACATATTATAGAGTACAAAATACTCAATTAGGATTACTAGTTTTATATATATATATATATATATTTTAAATATGAATATCCAAAAATTAAATTGAGTGAAAAGTTGATTGTTTAGTTTTTAATAGCAGGAGTAAAAAATGACAACCATAATTGAGATTTTAAGTCAATGATTTTGTTACAATTTTTAAGATGCACATGAAATATCATAATTGGTGTGTAATGTTAGGTAACCCTTTATACTTTAGTCTCTTAGGAGCATGATTGATCTTAGATGGACCATGCCATTTATGTAATATGAGCATTCATCTATTATTACCTTTGACCACAACTTGGTTTAGGTCATTGAACTAAAATGGCAAAGTTGTTATTATGTAATTTGGGTGGAGGATGCTAGGGTTTCGAAATAACCAACCATAACGGGTTTAATAGGAAAAACTTAACCGAATTATTTGATTCAGTCAAGAACCGGCTGTTCGATTTTGGTTTTGGTTTTTTCTTTTAAATAATCTACTGTAAGACAATGACGAGAAAGACATTTATGTAGCTTTATAAGTTGTAGTTTTGGCTCATTTAAATAAAAGTATACTACTTTGTGTGAAATTAAATATTTAAAAAACATAGGTTTATAATCATGTCTAAATATCAAAACAAGTCAAATGGACGAAAACTTGTTTCGGCCATGTGACAGGAGGACCATCGATTTGTTATCTTTAAGATAGTGGAAGCTAGGTGCAGAGGCGAAGCTTGACTAGAAACTTAGTTAGGGCCAAAAGTCAAAGTTCAAAAAATGCATAGAGCTGGACAAAGTATATAAATTTTTTTTCGAACTGGACGGCTATAAATTTCCGCTTTTGAACGAATAAATGAATAGTGCTTTTAAGTACCGCAGGCTCGATTTCATGCTACTTGCATGAGTCGAGCCCAACCTACCCAAGACCAACCCATAAGCGATATAAATCAACACTCTCAACCAACCAGGCTAAGGCGCAAAGCCCATAGCCTCCCTTTAGAAAAGGTATAGTGGAAGCCCAATTTTAAGCCCATGAAAACAAATTCTAGTAAGAAAGAAAAAATCCTTGTACTTATAAATTTTAAGTAAATATGGTGATGTATCTCAATATCAAAGTTGAATACTCTAGTTAAAAGTTTTATTTTTACTTCCGTTTGGATTTTCTTGTAAAGTTGGTGATGGAAGATAATCTATAGATAGTTAAGTTTTATTTTGGATTTTTTATTGGATTTTGTATGGTTAATTGATTGTCTTAGATAGATTATAAACATTGGTGACTTTTCGTTGACGATCATTAACTTTTCTTGTAGTGTTTTTAACAACTTGGGAAACAACATCAACATACAACCTAGTCCACATGATTGAACCGCTCTTATGCCAGTTCTTATGTACAGTTGTTCTCAGTTCTTAATGATTTCGTCCGCCTTTGAACTCGTGAACATAGTGACCTAACTCATGACTCGTATGGTGGGTGTGAAGACAAGTACGGGTTCATGAGACATACACATACTGAAAGAATATGTGGAATCCCTCCTTAGAGGTTTAAACGTTGTATTAACAAAAGTACATATCGTTACAGATATTCAATATAAGGTTTACATATCATATTTACACTAAGCACCCTATACTATTGAGCATTATAAAATAACCATAGGCTTATTTAATCTATCTAACCTATCCCCCCCCCCCCCCCCCCCCGCGGGCAGTCTGAGCGGAGGGACTTCGAACGTTAAGATTGTCCCGAAAATCCATAAATAGTTGTGGCGGTAAGCCTTTGGTAAATATATTTGCAAACTGGTGATCTGAGGGAACATGTAACACACGCAATTGGCCAACAGAAACATGTTCCCTTACAAATTGTATATCTAATTCCACATGTTTGGTGCGTTGGTGCTTTACCGGGTTTAATGCTAAATAAACGGTGTTGACATTATCACAAAACACAATGGTAGCCCGAGACACTGGACAATGTAACTCAAGAAGAAGTTTATGAATCCAAGTCGCTTTGGCAACAACATTGGCAACACAATAATATTCAACTTCTTATTTCTATTGAAAAACCAGAAATAAGAAAAAGAAACAATATTATCAAACAAATCGCCGTTCCTTATATGAGAAGGGTTGAAATGGAGTCATTCCTGAATCTCCAAATCACCCACGAGGTGGTGAAACAAACCATCTCAATTAGATCATTCTTCTCCTTTCTAAATTTCGCAACATCCAATAGGGCAATAAGTTCGACGGAGCCAACGGAGCTATGCACCCAACCTGAAACCATCAAGCAATCAAACCCTAAATCTTCCCCGCAACCTCACACGAGGCAAAAACATGGGCAACCGACTCAACTTGCAAGTCACAAATTGGACAAAGAATATGCGAAATATCTAAGCCCTTTTACTCAAGTTAAGACGAGTAGGTACTCTATCCATAAGAATTCTCCAAACCAAAATATTTACCTTCTTCGGGACAAATCTGTTCCATCTCGTAACACGATCAAACGAATTGTTTTACTTTTTATTATTATTTATATATTATGTATTTATATAAAAGCCCAATAAATCTCAAACGATAATACATAACGAGAACCAAATAATCAGTAACTGTTCAGTAAATTTCACCCATTGATTTTCTAATCAAAGAAGGATTCAATGTTATGTATCTTCCATGCATTGATCTTCATCAATGTGACATGCCATAAAATAATTCATAAGAGTTGCTCACTATTTTATTTTATGCCACTTGTTATCAAACATATTCATTTTTTTTAATAAATGAGAGATTTAATATTATGCATCTTCATCAATGAGGAGATAATCTGACTTTATTAAGCTTGGTAAGTTGGTCAAACAATACGGATTACTGTGTTTGGGATTTTGATAATCTGATTTTTGTGTGAAAGGGGTTCGAAAGTTATAGAGCGTTACTTCTTAATGCTTCTCATTTGACGCGATAGCATGAAAATTTTTCAAAAAAAAAAAATATTATTTTTGCGTGATGATTATTGTTGGATAGACTTTCTACGAGGGTTAACATTTCCAATCGTGGCTTTGATATTACTTCAATATTATGCCATTTATGTATGGCTGCGGTTGAATCTGTGGATCACATCTTTGGGAAGTCCTTTTTGACGGTTAAAGTTTGGAGAAATGTTTTATCTTGGTTGGAGCTTCCTCTACTCCTCTCATGAACCCTCAGGCAATATTTTCATGGATTCCGGCTCTAGCTTTGGAAAAAAGGAAAAAGAAATGATTGAAGGCATGTTTATCATTGCGTGGTGGGTCATTTGGAAATCGTGTAAGGATGTTGTTTTTAAAGCTAACGACGTAAAGAAAGAGCCTCTTATGGATTTGAATAAGCAGCTTTCGTTTTTATGGTTTGTGAATAGAAATAAGAAGTTATTATTATTATTTTTTTGGAACGAATAGTTACAAAACCCTCTACTTTTTATGCAATGTTGGATTTTTGATGGGTTAGGATTTTCTAACCCATTCTCTTATTTTATCTTCGCCGTCCCCCGCCCCCCCCCCCCCCCCCCGTCCCCCCCCCCCAACAAAAATAGAAATCGGTTGTATGAATGCTATTGTATGATATTAGTTCTCTGAGTCGATCTGAATTGATGACCCAAACCCGAAAATTTAACGTTAAGATTATTTTAAGACAAAAAGTTAAAAAAAAAGTGACTCCATAAAACAATCATAGATCCGTCACTTGTGTCTTAAAGTAAAGTAAATGTAACATACTATTTACGAAGCTAATGTGACTAAACCTATAACCCATTTATCTAGTGTCACATTCCATGCTTATGGCTATATTATATTCACATTTATCTTCGTGAATCATTATTTATGTTAAGATCACATAATCCATTTTTGTTTACTCTTCCATTATAGGATCACAATCTTCATTGTGATTAAAGCCTCATTATAAGACCACATCTCCACTATGCTATAAGATCGTAGTCATAGTCTCTATCGTGATTATATATCTCTCTATTAATAATTAGCAAATCTTATTATTCATAAAATAATCATCACACCACATAATCATATGATAGATATATAACTTTTCGTCATCATTACATATCGATCATTATGATTCATAATCTTATAGGTGACTTTAAGTACAATTATTATTTTGATTAAGAACCAAATTCCCGCATCTTACGTTTATCACATTAATTCACATGTACTACATGCATACACTACTCTACTTAAATAATGTAACACTAATTAACATGTGCTTGGTGGCCTTTCTAGTACGGATCCAACGACTCCCACGCTTAAATGGTGATTACAAATGTGATATATATATCTCTCTCAATTCGGTGGGATTTAATAACACATAAGATGTCAATAAATAAGGTTCTGGTTGCGTTTTATAGGTGCTAATGCGTCTCAAGACAACGCTAAGAATACGGCTTTGTCACCCTTCTGTACGGTTGCATACGTATGTATACATGCATTTCTATAGCTATACAGTCATATATACATACACCCGTGTTATATTTGTTAGAAAATGTGTGTGAATGAGATGTTTATCTCAAAATAATTTGTGCTTAAGTTTGGAAAAATGTGATGTGAGCTATCCCACATTGGTGTGGGAACAAAAGGGTAATTGGTTTATAAGGATAAACCTCAAAGGTTTTGACATTAGAATTTGGGCATAAAGAACACACACAGAAAATCATATTTCAACGTTGTGTTGCTGCTACTTCATTCCGATTTCGTTTCAAGCAAGTATTTCATCTGGCTGTACACATAGTTTTGAACCGGTGTACCATTGGAACAGACGGCGAATCTGTTTAAGGGAATTTTGTCAAACACAAGCCCGGTTCCTTTCGTTTTTGTTATGTGTTTATCTCTTTTGCAGAAAGAACACACACAGAAAATCATATTCCAACGTCATGTTGCTGCTACTTCATTTCGATTTTGTTTCAGGCAAGTATTTCGTCCGGCTGTACACATAGTTTTGAACCGGTGTACCCTGGGAACAGACGGTGAATCTGTTAAAGGGAATTGTGTCAAACACAAACCCGGTTCCTTTCATTTTGTTTATGTGTTTATATTTTTTGCAGGGACTGATCCTGCTACTGTTCGTGATTATGTTACTGTAGAGTTTATGATTAGTATTTATCTCTGTTGAATTGTTATTCATC
Source organism: Deinandra increscens subsp. villosa (assembly GCA_039602395.1). NCBI lineage: Eukaryota > Viridiplantae > Streptophyta > Magnoliopsida > Asterales > Asteraceae > Deinandra > Deinandra increscens. The sequence goes on from JBCNJP010000025.1 coordinate 73,676,796, forward strand.
ATCTTTATTCTGTATTGTAATTGATTTAACGATTATTCAGAATCGTTACCGAATTTCCAACAATATTAACCTGTATACACTTGATATATGTCGATATGTTGGGACACATGGTAAGCGTAATTTTGATGTCTCATTTTTGTATAATTTGTATTGCTGCTAGACATGTCGTTGTGGTCATGCAAAACCTAATTAACCTAGGTAGTTAGGGTAAGTCAGATATCGTATCCACGAGAAACATGTGGTTAGAGTTATATATATTTTATGTGATTATTTAAATTAATTTATCTAAAAACCTAAAAAGTGTAAAAGTTCATTTTTGATTTTTAAATAAAAAAAGATAACAAGAATAAGAATAACTAAAAGAATGATCAGACCTAGGGTTCAGGTTTAGTAGCTAGAAATATAACACAAATTAATTTACCAATTCGAATACCACATAGACATAGTCACATTTAATTTCAAGCACAAAGGGTAATAGCAACACTCTGTCCAGCCGTGTTGACAAGATAAGATTATTCAAGCATCGGGAACACGAGCTAGGAAGTTATTAATCTACTACCTCCTAATCATAACGAGACAACATCAGGTTATGAAAAATCAGACTACGACAATCTTTGAAACTTAAAATAAATGCATAAAACGTTCATAGAAAAACGAGATATGTCAAAGGTGAACAACCCGATTAAATAACCAAACTAACTAAACCCTGCACCTAGATATGATCATAAACTATTTAGCCAATCATATTAGCGAAGAAATTGAATGTTGTCACCACAATATTATTCATTAAAATCAACCGAATAAAATGTAAAAACACTAAAAAGAAATCACCCATTGCCTAGCCGATGATCTTCAACACTTATCCATTATAGAAGCCTTGGAAGTGCCCTAATTCTAATTGCCGTCCGGCCCCTTCTCAACTCAAACGGCAATCCCTTATTCAGTTATTCTAATTGCTTTGCTCCTCTTAATCATGATGTGGGCCAAACCCCACGTGAACTCCCCTTAATTGTTGCAGCCCATTCTCCAAACTTTTATGTTATATGCAATATGGACTCATAAGCCCACGTGAGCTTCAATTCTTTATTATGGAGTTTCTACAAACAAAAATAAGCAACTTAAATCAATTCTTTTTTCTTTTCCTTCTTTTTTCATTTAGTTAAGCATTTGAAGTTTAATAATTTAAAGCATTAATAATAATATACTAATATGAATATGGTTAAAATTTGTCTGTTGAATCGTTAAAGCTTGGGTTAAACTAAGAGTAATAGTTTAAGCTCATTTCATTACTAAAACTGATTAAAGCAATTTCTTTTGTATTTACAATGGTGCATTTTCAACAGAATAAATATGAAATAAAATGTACCTAGACACCACTCATCGCAGCACTCTAATACTCTTTGTATTCACCTGTATGTTGTGTTTCAAAATCGAGTTACATGTTAAACAAATAAGAGTAATCCCTCGTCATTTCTTCGTTGTTTGGTCTTAGTACAATCAAGAATAGTGATCGATTTCTCCATATACTTGAGCTTATTGTCAACACATGTATCATTCAAAGGTACGTGAGAAGATTCATCAGATAGATATTTCTGAAAGTATGACATATGAAACATGTTATGAATACCATCCAACTATCTCGACAACTCCAACCACTATGCCATTTTTTCACACGATTAGAATCTGAAAGGTTTAATAGTGTAGGAGAACCGTCAGTGGAATTTTAAATAAAAACAATATTTTTACTCTAGTACAATTACAATGGAAAAAAATATAATCTACCATATTACAATACAAAGAAAATTACTACTAATCTATTACAATACAGTAAGATGAATTCACTTGCCTAATTTTACAATACAAGAAATAGAAAAAGGACAGAATTAAAATTAAAATTTTATACAAATAGAGAAAGGAGTTAATTCTTAAGAATACAAGAAATAGAAAAAGGACAGAATTAAAATTAAAATTTTATACAAATAGAGAAAGGAGTTAATTGTTAAGAGAATACTTATGAAACCAATTCCATGGTACTTAAAATAAATTTTTGTTTAGAAAATATGAAAGAATTTTTTTGGCTAGATTAAGGAAAAGAAATTTAGATGACGGAAGAAGAAAATATAGAAAACTGGCGAAGACTTCGAGTCAAATTCCGGGTCCTTTAAAATAAATTGTCAGTCTAAAGAAGACCCCGTTTTGTTTCCCAATGTACAATCGTCAAAGTCAAATGTACGGCCGGGATGACTCTAAACTTGAAATTCACCTTTAAAGATCCTGAAGATTAGCAGGCTTGCTTTGAGAGAATTGGTAGAGGATTTAAAGAGAATAGAATTTCAGTAATTCTTAGCGTGTGGAGCTCAACAAATGAGCCCTCTATTTATAGGGGTGGAGAGCCTTGTGAAACACTCAACATATATGTTGTAGTCAAACATTGCATTAAACGTTTTTAATGCAAATTCATTTTAAATTGACTAAAAATGCAGTTTCAACTCGTATTTAAAGTGGTTAAATGAAAAATTGTAAAAATCACGGAATAGCTCATTGATTGCACTAGCAGAGCTGGTACCAGGCTTTTCGCGGACGTGACATGCGTGTAGCAGTCCGTTTCACCGCCACGTAGGCGTGTCTGTGATGACCAGCGGACCAGGGACTGGTCCGCATCCTGCGTACACGGTAGCTCCGCACGCCAACAACCAGTTACACCGCGTATAGATTTCTCTTTCGCGAACAACCATCCGCGTGTCCCATCGGAGAACCCAAACATGAGATATTGATCTTGTGAATTAATGGTTCAAAATCTAAAGATGATATTTTTTGGGTTTTGGTTTTTTTCTGCACACCTCTACTGGCTATGTATACAACTGGCTATGTATACAAACACACATACACACACACACACATATATATATATGTATATATATATATATATATATATATATATAGAGAGAGAGAGAGAGAAAGAAAGTTCAAATAAGAAGTTTGGTTTGAGTAATAAGACAAAAAAACTATCTTAGTCTGAATCTTCAATCTAATTAAAAAAGGAGGGCAATTCAATCTATCTTAGTCGTTGAATCTTCAATCTTTGTTGACTTTTTATTAAGTTCCCCCATTTTTTTAAGCATTCATAACTTTTACATACGATATTATTTTTTAAAAACAATTACATGACACAATGACGTTTTTAATCTTTATAAAATTACAAAAAAATTTACTCTTTCGATTTAACACAATGATATGAATTTTTAACACAATGTTTAGAACATTTTGGACACAATATGACACAATGATCTAAACATTATGACACAATAATCTGAACATGACACAATGACGAGTATTTGACACAATTATCTGAACATTTTTTGACACAGTATGACACAATAATATTAACATTTTGACACAATGATCTGAATATGTTCAGATCATTGTGTCAAATCGAAGAGTAATATTTTTTAATTAAAAAAAAAAGGAGAACTGTGGGAACCGGCTAAAACAAACTCCAACTGAACTTATTTCAGCATCTTTGGAACCAGCTCGTTAGATCATTATGGGCTTTTAATTATAACTAAAGCTAAACCCTATACCTTCAAACTAAAACATAAATCTAAACCACAATAGCTAAACCCTAAAAGCTAACGTTGAACCCTGAAAACTAAAACATAGCTAACCTTATAACTAAACACTAAACCTTGTTGTTAAACTCATAATTGATGTAAACAAGACGATCCTAACTCCGTTGAAGTGAGTTTAATTAAACTTCGTTTGAGTTGGTTCCCAGTAATTCTCTTTCTTTTTTTCCCTTTTAAACATCCAATATATAATAATAATAATAATAATAATAATAATAATAATAATAATAATAATAATAATAATAATTTAATAATAATAATAATAATTTTGTTAAAGAAAAGAAATATCAGTCGCCAGATGAGAATATTAGGTGAAAGTAATGTTAAAAAATAACAAATCAGGGACAAAAGAACCCTACTTTTAAACAAATTGCAATCAAAACTACTTTAAAAGAAACATACATCGCCTACCTTTCATTTTCATCATAAATACACGTCTCTCTTAAAAATTCCATATTATTAATTTCCACCTAATAATAAAGTACTTAAATGTCACCAAGAAGTAGAACCACAAGGGAACTTGTCGAGGGTGTGAAGAACCTCTTTCATGTGTGGTCTCTTTTGCGGCACAGGAGATATACAATTAAAACCTAATTTCAGTACACCAAATAAAGCCTCTTCTTTCCCTTCCATGTCACCCCGAATCGCCACATCAGCCATTCGTAACACCTTGATTTTCTCTTCATCTGTCAATGTGGAACTCCACGTCATGCTAGCGGGCCCAAACTCGTCTGAGACGATGACCTTTCCGGTCAAAAGTTCTAGCAACACCACACCATACGAAAACACGTCCCACTTCATATTGGGCTTTATGCTTCTGAGGGATTCAGGGGCGTAATATGGCGATATGCATCCCATTGCACTAGGACTCGGGCTAAGGTTTGACCCGAGTGCAAACTCTTGGAAGCTATCACGAGATGCGGTTGACCTCTTGCTACCAAAATTTCGAGACGAACCTCCAACTTTACAACTGGTTTCACCCACCACTAGTCTTTCAAGGCCAAAGTCTCCTATCTTAGGTTCCATATCAGAGCCGAGTAAAATATTACTCGGCTTAAGGTTCCCGTGTACTTGTTTTTTGTCATGTATGTATGCTAGCCCGCGAGCCGTGCCTTTCGCGATCTTGAGCCTCATCTGCCAAGGTAAAGGACAAGGTGAAGATCCCACTTTTCCTGCATGATGTACAAATAGAAGTTGCAAATGATTAAAAGGTAGAAAAATACAAAGACAAGGGTAGAGATGTGTCATTTTCAAATTAAGTGACCACCAAGAAGTGTAAGTTTTAAAACATTGACATCTTTTGGACAGGTCAATTGCTACAGTACGCCATGGGTAAATGATGTGTAAGAGTTGACTTGTGGGTACCACTTGATTCATAAATATATCAAAGATTAACCAGCTACCTGGTCAGCTCATCTTAGTCAACAATAATGTCTAATTGCTATCATGCGCATGTGTATGTGGATATGCTTGATCTCACTAGCTAGTACGTTTGGTAATTCATTAATAGAATACTGTCCCAAATATTTTTAATAATAGGAGCAAGAAATTTTGAAGTCTTAAATACCAAACATCTAACACAATAACTTTAGAATCCAGGATAAGATTATAAAGTTCACTTAAAAAAAGTAAAAATGAAGATTAAATTGGTCTTCATGTAGGGCTTACATTCAACAACTTACTAGAAAAACTTATGTTTTATATACTATCTATGAATCACTACTTAATAATACGTTTTTTTTTATTTTTCCTAAAATCATTAATTTGTTGAGAACTCTAAGGAACGTTTTAACATTGTATTATTAATTACAATAATTTCCAAAATGCTTCTAATTTTGGTATTTTGAAGATTTATTATAAAAAATTACATATATATAGTCCTAGGTCAAAATGCATATATACATCTATAATATATATTATTTACACATGTATGTGCATATATGTGTCTTCTAATTGTTTTTCAAAAAAAATAAATTTAGGAGAGGTTATAAAATCAACAAATAATAAAAAAACTGAAATAAATCATGGTTTTTTTAATTTATATTTCTTTTATTGAACACTACCACACGTCTTATTCGAAAGGTCCTCAATGTTTTCATGGTTGAGAAAAAAAAAGGTCCCTATATAATGTAAAGGTCCCTATATTCTGTTAGGAAATATCATCAAGCTAAATACTACTAAAAATAGAAATAGTATATTTTTTAATAATTATAATAATTGTTTTTTAACATTGATCTAAAATCAAGAGAAAAAAAAAAGGAAGACTTACGATAACGTGCATTAGCTAAGCTGCCATGAGGAACGTAGTCGTAGATAACAAGCTTCTCATCGGCCCCCCAATAAAACCCTCGGATCCGGACCAAATTCGGGTGGACCAGCTTCGCAATGACCCGAACCTGGTTCTCAAAATCCCTAAACCGCTCCAACCCGGTTTCTCCGATCCGGCGTACGGCCAACGCCGTCCCGTCCTCCAGCACCGCCTTGTAGATTATACTCGAGCCGGTGGCGCCGAGAATATACGCCGACGCTTTTAAAAGCGTCTCAAGCTCTAATTCCTTCTCGCCGCCGTCAACCGTCACTAATTCCCCCTTTGTTTCCACCTCTTTCGTCGTCGAATTATTCTCGAGTTTGTTGTTTTCGGCGACCGCCGGCGGCTCCTCGCTGTCGGAGGTTATGCTTTCGTTTGACGATTCTTCGTCTTCGCTGACTCTTCTTTTGTTCAGGCATGGGCATGATCGTAGCCATTTGCGTTCGTGCTCTTCCGCCGCCGCCGCCGTCGACCAGTCGTATTCGTTATTGTTTTCTTTAGCGTGCTTTTGATTTCTGCGTTTTTTCAATATGTAGATGAAAATCGTGGCCAGAATTGCTATCCCGGCGACGTCTCCGACGACGATCCCGACGAGGGTGGTGGTTTTGAACCCGGATTTTGAAGATGCGCTCGAGGTGTTCGACGAATTGCCTGAGAGAGACGAGTCGGCGGTTTTCGGAATTGCGGCGATCGCCGGAGGAGATGTCGACGGCGAGGAGACGTTGGGTGATATCGAAGCGGAGGAAGGGATTAGGCACAGGTTATCCAACGGCCTGCCGCAAAGTTCTAAATTTCCGGCGAATAAGCTTTTATTTTGGTTGAAGAAGACACCGGATTCCGGGATTGGTCCGGTGAGATTGTTGAACGACAAATCAACGGTCGCATTTGCGGGGATTTTGTTACTGAATTCCGGCGGGATCTTACCGGAGATGTTGTTATGCGAAACGTTAAAATAAGCAAGATCACCACTTCCAAAATCTCGAGGTAATTCCCCGGCGATCAAATTCGCCGACAGATCTAGAAATCTCACCGAATCAAACCCCGCCGGAATATTCCCATGAAAAAAATTACCCTTCAAACAAACAACCGTCAAGTTACGGAGACCGCCAAGTTTCTCCGGCAACCTCCCCGTTATCGAGTTAACGGAAACGTTAAGAAACCGAAGACCCCTCCACCCTCCAACAAGCTCCCTAAGCTCACCGGAAATCAGATTATTCGACAAATCAAGAACCTCCAACTCTGTAGCATTGTACAACGATAAAGGAATGGATCCGTTGATCGAATTGTTCGATAAATCAAGCTTCTTTAGGCGCTCAATTAACCCAATATTGGCGGGAATGGAAGCTATGAGTTTGGAGTTAGGAAGTGAGAGCTCGGTGACACGGTGGTCGGCGCCGGGATTATTATTAGTATTATTATTACCACCGCAAACGACGCCGTTCCATGAGCATGGCGACTCATCGGAGTAGTTCCAGCTGTTTAAAACCCCTAACGGGTCGTTTAAAACAGAGTATTTGAAGGAAAGCAACAGAAGCCCATCTGTAGTTAACCCGAAAGATTCACCAGCAAGAAACAGGAGAAGAATTGAAAGGCGTAAATGTAGGTTATTCATGGTGTTTTAGAATTTAGAGCAAGAATCCATGGTGTGTATTCTTGTTTTTAGAGAGAGAGAATTGAGAGAGAGAGAGGGTAGAATATTAAGTGAGATTTATGACAAGGAGAAGCCATGTGGGGTGGAGATAAAGTAAAATAATGAGACAGAAGGCACAGCTCAAAAACGAATTAAACTACAAGACCAGAAACCAATATGCTGGCTCTCTGTGTTCAGAACTTTTTGGGTTTTGACATAATAATAAAACATTAAACAAAGATTATTCACCATCGAGATGCAATCAATGAACGTTGAGACTGCTTGTTTCTACATCTGGGTGACACTTTATCAAACGGATATATATATTCTGTTTGTTAAAGATGTTTTTTTTTGTAAGATCTTTGGTTTTAAATAAGCACAAATAGTAAGACACTGCTCTGTTTTTTCAACACAAAATATAAAACAATTGTTAGCAGAATGTTTATTGGTTGATTTCGAGATGTATGTCATTTCAAAAAGAATATTATAATACTAATACTAATAATAATAATAATAAGATTAAAATTGCATGATTTCCAACTTTTTTTTAACTGAATACTAGCCACTTACCCGGGTAAATACCCGGGCCTAAAACATAAAAAAATATATATAGATATATATACTATACAAAAATTATTATCGGTAAAACAATATTCAATAATAATAACAAAAATTCAATAACAATTACAAATTTGAGAAGACATTACGCTTCTTGTTCTCAACAGCACGTGGCACACAACTGTTGGTTGTCTTCAGCTTTTTAATATTCACTACTTCTCAATAATCTCTTATGCGTATATTCTGTCCTTAAATATTCAATTAAACACACGACAAACAGTCAAACTCCTGTAAATGGTTGTTGCATAAGAAGACAGTCAAATCAACAAAGTTGATGTTTCTGAATCTTACACAGAGAAGAAACATTCAATTAAAACTATTTAGTGATTCAAATTGAAAGAAAAGAAAAGACAACATTTCTGAGAAAACCAAAATCAGTTATCCAAAATCAAAGATGGTTACCTGCAATTTTGGCTTGAGACATTAACGGAATTCTTCATTGTCCTCTTTGTTTATTTAGTCATCTCCTATAGAAAGAATGGGTTGCACCCATTAAAACAGAAATGATGAACCGCCATTGAAAAACACCCAAAATATTTGGAAACCTAATTCTCTTTTGTGAATTGCTTGAAGATTAAAGAAACTGTAATGTAATTTGATAGCATGTAGTGCTCAGTTTTGTGAGTTTCCTATATCGAAAAGTTGGAGTTGAAAGAAAACACTACATACTTCTGTTCTTTATGTTTATTTTTTTAAACACAATATAATTGAGTTTTAAGCTTTTATATCCTTTGTATAACTTCTTGACTTCCATATATAGTCATGGGTTTCAAACTTACAGATCTCTTATTTACTATTTCAAAAGACTAATTTCAATCTAAAGCAAAAAAAAAAAAAAAAAAACCTTGAATCGTCAATCTCCTATATCTGAACTTTCAGAATCGTTCAAAATAGAAAACATGGGTTAGAAACAAAAGCTGAATCCCTTGAACCTTGAAGGATTGAATCTCGATTTGCAATCAAATGTGGTTCAAAAATTAGTAAAGTAAATTTGAAAATCATATATGGAAATTAATAAATTAGAAATTCAATTGTAATTAAAAGTTACTAAAATTATGAAAATTAAGTATTAACATTCGAATTAATTAGTAACATGTTAATTTAAAAATTAAAATAATAAATGCCAATTAAATATAAACAAAAATATATATTTTAAAACTTGCTAAAACTAATAAACTAAGTTGAAAAGTTAAATTTTTTACTATGAAAATTAATAAATTTGAAACTCAATTGATATTAAAAGTTGCTAAAATGGAAGTTAAATATTAATATTTGAATTAATTTGTAACAGAATAAATTTAAAAATTCATATTATATAAACAAAAATATATATTTTCAGACTTGCTAAAATTAATAAACTTAATTTGAAAAGTTAAAATTTTGATTAATGGATTTCAATATTAAATGTTAATTTCCATAATTTTAGCAACTAATTTAGTTAGTAAACCATATTTTCAAAATTCAACTATAAATTCGATTTACTAATTGACGTTTCAAATTAAAAAAAAATTATTAATGCAGATAGTCAACTTTAAATTGTATAAATTTAGCAAATAAGTTAGTTACTTATTTATATTTTAAAATTCAACTTTAAATTTAAGTATAAATTTAAGTTTATTAATTGAGTTTTCTAACTTTATTAATAATTCATATTTTTTAAAATATTATTTCGTAATATTATCACAATTTACAAAATTCACTAAAACTAATATATTATATTTAAAAATTTATCAATAGAAAGTGAAACATACCATTGATATTTGTTCCTCAAAGAAACTCACATAGCCTTCTTTCTCTATCTTCTTATCAACTACATAATTGCCACCAAACCCATTAATCATTAAAAATTTCAACAAAAAATATTAAAAAGAAACCCATATAAGAAAAAACTTTAAAATTTGCCATAGAAATCTCTAAACATAAGATACTAAAACAATATAATTGTTAACATATTCAATAAAATATTGAAGTAGATCTCAACTGAATCAGAACATTAACAGATACATGAATCAGAACCTTAACATATTGTTAATTGTATTTTCTTTATGGAAATATATTAACTTATTTCCTAAATTAATATTAATCTTAATTTTTAAATAATAATTAACTAAAACCGATTATGTTTATTTTAGGATATATATAATTACGCAAATTACGCAATTATATTATGGTTGACAAATTTATAGTTATTTAAGGATAGATATCTCACATTTGAAATTTAAAAAACAAACCTTCTTTATTTACGGGTTTACAAATAAATTATGAGGTATGATTGAATTTAATTTTAGGTCAAAATCTTTAATTTTGAATTATATGGTTTAAAAAAATCTAAAAAATTAACAAAATTACACCTAGGATTTTAGTTTGATTAGAGGATGCCACATCACCAATTGATGATGTGGACACACTTATTATTGCCAACATTCAACCTAATATGATTTTGTTTAATAGATTAGGTAGATTATCAATAAAAAGTGAAACATACCATTGATATTTGTTCCTCAAAGAAACTCACATAGCCTTTTTCTCTATCTTCTTATCAACTACATAATTGCCACCAAACCCATTAATCATTAAAAATTTCAACAAAAATATTAAAAAGAAACCCATATAAGAAAAAAACTTTAAAATTTGCCATAGAAATCTCTAAACATAAGATACTAAAACAATATAATTGTTAACATATTCAATAAAATATTGAAGTAGATCTCAACTGAATCAGAACATTAACAGATACATGAATCAGAACCTTAACATATTGTTAATTGTATTTTTTTTATGGAAATATATTAACTTATTTCCTAAATTAATATTAATCTTATTTTTTAAATAATAATTAACTAAAACCGATTATGTTTATTTTAGGATATATATAATTACGCAAATTACGCAATTATATTATGGTTGACAAATTTGTAGTTATTTAAGGATAGATATCTCACATTTGAAATTTAAAAAACAAACCTTCTTTATTTACGGGTTTACAAATAAATTATGAGGTATGATTGAATTTAATTTTAGGTCAAAATCTTTAATTTTGAATTATATGGTTTGAAAAAATCTAAAAAATTAACAAAATTACACCTAGGATTTTAGTTTGATTAGAGGATGCCACATCACCAATTGATGATGTGGACACACTTATTATATGCCAACTCAACCTAATATGTTTTGTTTAATAGATAGGTAGATACATCTACAGCGGGTGGGAACGCAATCATCTACTAGTTCAATCAGGATGAAGATCTGATGAGTAGTGTTGAAGATTATAGTATCATTTTTTATAGAACATCAAATGAGTGAGGTTGAAGTATTACCTTGTCCCATAAGAAAAGAAAAGAAAAAAGAAAGCAAAAGCCAAGGAAAAGGAGGCATGGAAAGACATCACGAGGTTTTGAAAGCTAAGAAAAAAAATAGTTTTTCACTAGTTTAATTAGTTTTGATTTTTGAATTTCAGTTTAAGTTTATGTATATTTTTTATCTTTAATTTATATATAAAACAATTATCAAATTATCAATGTTTGTGTCGTAGCACATAAGACTATCTGTAATGGGGCTTGAAGAAGTTTTCACGCCCTTTTAGCGCCCCTCTCACGCCCCCACCCATTACACCTGGGCGCTAAACACATAAAAGAGGTCCGGGGCTTGAAACTTCTCACACCTGAAGGGGGGCTTGAAATGGAAGGATTAGAGGGGGATGATTAATGATGATGGGGCTTGAAAATAATTTATCCCACTACACCACATTTAGGTGCTGTTTGTTTTTTAAGAGGTAAATTGTCTGCAGTCTGCGGATCATATCTGCAGACATCTGTAGTAGAAGAGGTGGACTAAACATCTGCAGTCTGTAAGAAGAAAAATGTTTGTTTTTTAATTTCTGCAGACTGCTAAAATAAACAGAATTTTAAATAAATCATTTTTTAAACTTATAGATAATTACCATTCAATCATTTTATTTTCTTCTGTATATTTTAACCAACAAATTTTTTCTAAAACAAATTTCTTTTAAATAAAATTTAAGAAATATTTTATAAAATTTGTTCAAACAATGTTTTTTAAACAACTATTTTTTTTATTAAATAAACGTTTAAAAACGTTTTGTCTAATAATTGTTTAAAATATGTTTTTTGAAAATAACTTTTTAAAAATGTATTTAAAAACGAAACTTTTGAAAAAAACAAAAAAACATTTAAAAAAACATTTTTAAAAAACGTTTTTAAAAAAATAATCGTTTAAAATGTTTTTTTTACTTTTTAAAAGGCGTTTTTTAAAAAAAAATGGTTAAATAAGTTTTTTAAAAGTTGAATAAAATATTAAAAACCTTTTAAGAAGTTTTTTTTTAGAAAAAACTTAAAAAAAACTATTTAAAAATATTTTTTTTAATGAAAAAACAGTTTAAAAAGAAGGTTAGAAGTTGTTAGAAGATGTCAGAAGTGGTCATATCTGCACCAAGAAGAGCTTGCGCAGACATTTTTTAATGAAACGTCTTCGGAGAAACAAACAGTCTGCAGACCTAAATGTCTGTGCGTGGTCTGCGCGGCGCAGACATAAATGAACAGGAAGAGCTTTTGCAGAAAAACAAACACCACCTTAGTTTACAAACCCTTGCCAGGTAGGACGCCACATGGCGCTTCATGTCCAAGGATAGGGCTTAAAAACCCATAACCACTACACTAGCCTAAGGCCATATATAGTAGTGTGGTGGTATAAAGCAGAAAAGCGTCACACAAGATAAGATAAAATGATTAAAAAAAGAGTGTTAAACGATGGGTTAGTGATAGTATGTATAATTTAAATAATTACTTAATTATTAATTTCTTTACATATATTTTTTAGACATAAATATATAAAAAGATTATCAGTATAATAAAAGAAACGTAACTAAAGTAATTAAAATAAAAAATATTAGATTAATAATTAAAAAAATCCTAAAATAAAAAACACTACATTAAAAATATAAAAGGATAATCTTAAATTAAAAAAAAATTACATTAAAAATAAAATAAAATGTCCTAAAATAAAATAAAAAATTTCCTAAAATTACATTCCATATTCTTTTCTTATTTTTTTCTTATTTTTTTCTTGTATTATTTCACGGTCTCGCGGATCCAATTTTGACGTATCAAATGTGAGTAGACGCATATCGTTAAACATTTGTTTGTGGAAAATTGGATTCTAATAATACAAGTTATTCCCTTTTGGCCGAGAATAATACGAATTCACGAAATTGCCCACAATAATACCAGTTATTCAGGTATTGGACCAGAGTGATATGCCGTCAGTTTTTTTTAAACGGAGTTATAACCCGCCTACGTGGCAGATGACGTGGCTTCCCCCAATTTACCCCCAATCTTTACATACTCGCCCACTCTTAACCCTACCCCCAAATTTTACCCTCACCCTCTCTCTCTCAACGAACGTTTACTCCGACCACCTACTCCTCCGATAATCCGGCATCTTCCAATTCCGGTGAGCTAGAATCTTAACATTGATAATTTTCCCCGTTTCTAAGCTTATTAGGGTGTTAATTTTGCAGGAAGATATGTCCGACACATTGCTTATCAAGATTTGGCATCGTGGAAAGTTCATAACAAAGCCAAAATGGGAATACGTCGGTGGTGGAACAGTGAGTTTTGGAGTTCATATCGATAAAGTTTCTTATCCCCAGCTAATTGAATATGTGCTTAATTATGGTATGTATCCGAAGAAAAATTTTAACTTATATTACCTTATTCCTGGAAAATCTTTTGAAAATGGTCTTGTTGAGTTGAGCAATGACCAGGATGTCATGCAAATGTTGAAGACCTTGGGTGATGATATCAGGCATATGTGTTGTATATATGCTGAATTAGCAAGATACCCAAATAGAGCAACCCACATTGAAGCCCAAACCACTAGCCCAATAGCCCATAGTGTAGCCCAACCCACATTGAACCCTAATACTATCATTGAAGCTAAGTTTATAAATTTGGGTGATGTTGAAACTGACAAAGTACATATACCTGAAGTAGATGTGGATGAGGCTGAATTAGCAGATGTGGATGAAACTGACATCCAAGGTAAAACAACTGAAACTAATCTACCTGAAGTAGATGTGGATGAGGCTGAATTAGCATCAGATGATTGTAAATCTGATAGATCTGAGAAGGATGAACAGATATGTTCAGAGTCTGACACAGATGATGAGGAGTTTAGAGAACTGAGAAGTAATATTACAAAGGTGCAACAGGAAGATGAGTTACTAAAGAAACAATTGTTAGAGAAGTTGGTTGAGGCACTAATGAAGAATTTAGCACACATGTTGAAGAGGGTATGAGAGCAACTATGAAGACTCTGAAGGTGAAATTAACTCACCTGGAGAAAGTGAGGATGATGACCTACTAGGAAATAAGTATAAGGTAAAAGTTCCTGTTGTCAATGAACACACTGATTGGTCTAAGTGGGAATGGGTTGTTGGGACTAGGTTTCCTAGTAGGGATGCTTTCAAAGAGGCAGTGAGAAACTATGCTGTTACAACAGGTAGAAATTTGAAAATCAGTGTTAGTGATAAGAAAGTAAATGGTAAGATCAGTTATAGTTGTATAACAGGCTGCCCATTTAACCTTTATTGTTCATTTCATGCTAAGAAGAGCTGTTACATTCTTAAGGGTGTTAGAAACAAACATAATTGCCAAAGGAACATGTCTAAAAATATACAATTGACAGCTGACTTTGTGGCTAATCATTTTTTGGAAGTGTTCAAGACTAAACCTCACATATCTGCAAAAGAAATACAGGATCTTGTTAAGGGAGCTTTCAAGATTTTTGTGAGTAACTGGTTTGCATACAAAGCAAAACAATGTGCTCATAAGAAACTGCATGGTTCAATGAGAGAACATTACAGTAAGATGGGATCTTATTTAAAGGCATTGACAATTGCTAATCCTACTTCAACATTTGTTCTTGTCAAGGTTCCTCCTCAATTTCATGGTGATGACAGTTCAAACATAGAAGTGTTTTATAGAATATTCATCTGTTTTGATAGTATCAGAAAAGGGTTCTGCAGGTGCTATCTAGACATTGAGACCAAGTCAGATGTCATTGTGAATAACATGGCCGAGACATTCAATGGGTTTATTATCAGGTCAAGGTCCAAACATATCATTTATATGTTAGAGGATATTAGAGTTGCTTTAATGAGTAGGTTGATTAGGTTGCAGACTCAAATGGCTGCAAAAGATGTAATTGTTTGTCCAAGAATTCAGGAAAAACTGGACAAAGAGAAGGAAAAAGCAGTTAGGTGTGAAGTACTACTTTCTTGCCATGTCATCTGCCACGTAGGCGGGTTATAACTCCGTTTAAAAAAAAACTGACGGCATATCACTCTGGTCCAATACCTGAATAACTGGTATTATTGTGGGCAATTTCGTGAATTCGTATTATTCTCGGCCAAGAGGGAATAACTTGTATTATTAGAATCCAATTTTCCTTTGTTTGTCTCGTTTGAGTTCCATTTTCTCGCCGAAATATTCGTCCTCTCCTCCCATATTTTGTTGAACTGATCGAACTTTTTGAGATGCTGTCCAAATTTCCCGTGTAATCAACCCTTGATGACGAAGATACCTCTCATTGTTTAGCTTTGCTTCTAGGTTCGACCGAGTGATTGAATCGGTTCAACAACGGGACTTACATCATCATCTTCGTCCTCGTCATCTTTGATGAGGTTTACATAATCATTGTTTCCCAACTTCTTGGTGCGTTTGGAGGAGGACGAACCCCATTTCTCCATCAAGGAGACCGGCATCCACTTCACGCTATTTTTCATAACTCTCCAAGCGGCAATAGACCCATGGGTAATTCTATACTCATTCATTGTGTCATTCATAACAATGGTTTCTTTAGCGCCACTACGATGAGAATTCATGCTTTTGTTGTAGATGGCATAAGCTTCTCGGATATGTTGGTTGTGCGTGGTGGTGATCTTTACCTAAAGGCGAGTGAAAATGATCACTCACTCCTCTCCAAAATTGCTAAACGGTTAGTCGGTGGCTAAAAAAGGTAGTTTAAGATATTGTACGAATAAATAAAAAAAGGTATTTAAATAAAAATGACACTTACCAACCCTCGCGTCTTCGGAGACATCGATCCAAGCTTGAGCAACCACATTTTCTTGCTCGAGCATCGAATTTGCTTTTGGCTTTCGGATCGGTTCGTTTTGTTTGTTCTTATGTTTTCTTCTACCCGAGGGGGGGGGGGTTCGGGTGTGGGTTGTTGTTATATTTCCAGAACAAACACTTCCAAATCAGTTTTGGGTTCGGATTTCAGGTTGTTGTAGAGAGAATAATGATTAATACATGGTGCACAATTTGCAACAGAGGCATTGAGCAATAGCACTCGTTCCAATTGATCTATTATTTGTTCGGGTTGTACATGACTTGTTGGTTGGGGTTGTACATGAGTTGGTAGTTCGGG
Source organism: Deinandra increscens subsp. villosa (assembly GCA_039602395.1). Taxonomy (NCBI): domain Eukaryota; kingdom Viridiplantae; phylum Streptophyta; class Magnoliopsida; order Asterales; family Asteraceae; genus Deinandra; species Deinandra increscens. Next base: position 73,693,429 of record JBCNJP010000025.1, read on the forward strand.
TTTGATTGATTTGGTTTCATAGGTCGTTGGTTTGGGTTGGTAGCTCGTTGGGGTCAGTTGTATGGATTAATGGTGATAAACTTTAAAAAATTAAAAAATTTTGATGAGTAGAAAGTGCGACTTTGACTTAAAAATTGGTTGGGTATATATAGGTATATATTAATTAATTTTTTTATAAAAAAAATTAGCCCGTTCTAAAGTTGGGGCGCACTTGCAACATTCTCAGGCCTGTTGTGAGAAGAACGAAAGGGCTAACCCCCACCCCCGAAACGCCTGGGGACGGGGTGATTGGTGGCATTTTTAGGTTTCACAGAGGCCTAACACCTCCACTACATATGGCTTAAGGTACGTTCCATTTTAGCCCCACATTTTCAATGAGGTACTACATAGGTAAACATGTGGCTTAAGCGAGCAACGCACATCCTTTTTCTCTCATTAATTTACCCACACCTTTCTTTTCTCTCTTCCTCTTTCTGTTGGGGTTACAAACCACTCTCGCCCTCATCCACGATGGGAAAGCTTAGCACAGGCTCGCCGGAGGGGGGGGGGGGGTTATGACCCCTATGGCTTTTTCGTCAATTAGTGTATATATCCGTGATTTTTTTTCTAAAAAATTTATATGTAATTAATATGCATCAAAATATACATATTATATAATATATATCCCCCGCATTTTGGTTGATTTCTGACTAACTATAATCAAAACAAAACAATCTTGCTTTATTTTTAGTTTTTCAGGATAAACAAGGGCAAAATAACAAAAGGAGCATAAAATGATGAAAATATGAAGAAAAATGCTAACTTTGAGATTTTTGGCCTTGGGTGTGGCCCGTGCTCCACCAAGCACGACCCGTGCTCCACCTCAGCAAAGTTTCTGGAAGAAGACCTCTGCATTCTAACACAACACAACCCGTGCAGCTGGCCAAACAAGACCCGTTCTCCTGACCCCTGGCAAACACGACCCGTGCCTCTTACACAACACGGCCCGTATCCACTGACAAGATTTGAATCTGAAGATTTTCTGTCAAGCACGACCTGTGCCCTGACACGCACAACCCGTTCTTCTGTCCCGATTTTGCCTATAAAAGTTTGGATTTCTCCACCATTTAAACTGGCTCAATTCTTTTCCTTCTTCTTAGATTAGATTTTCTTTTGAGCAACTTGGCTTTTTAAGAATTCAACATCGAGTTTGTAAGAAAAATATTAGCTTAATAAGATTTTGTTTAAAGTTTTTCTATGAACTACTAACTTTCTGTAAGCAAATCTTTATGGTCATTATTGGCTAAACTCTTACACTAACTTTGAGGGTAAAAGGAGCCTTTGGCGGGTTGGTGAAATGAGTTTATAAACTCACTTTAAGGTATGTACGAATGACTTTATGAAAACTCTTTATATTGATAGTGCATTATCACCTTTTTTAACAAATGTATCTTGTGTATTGCGGACCATTTGAGGAGTCAAAAGCTAATCCGTCGTACCCTTGCCACCCGACTGGGGGAAGATGCATGATCTTTATGGTGACTCGCACCCCATGCAAAGAAATACATTTGAGTGTTTTATTTCTATGTAGACAAACTCGGTTTTCATGCATGCGTCGTCTAAAGGTAATGGTTGGGATGAAGGGTTGGTAATATTTTGTCACCGCATAGATCCAGTGGTAAATGCGTTGGTGGACTTGGCTCTGGTTACGACCGCCCATGCATGCGCAAGAGGGGTGCATGAAGGAAACGGACCTTAATTCCTTATAAAGAACTTTTTATAATAAATAATTTGATGCGTGGGTTGTTCCCCTGCTGGTTCATGATAATGTATTCAAGTGTAACGGTACTTTGACCATAAGGCCCTACAACTAAATGGCATTCACGCAGACTATACTTGTTAGTCTCAGCACAAGTACTCTTGTGATTCATACCAAATTGGTGATTAACGGGAGGAACGTGAGAATGGATTTGAGGCTGAAAGGTGGTCCATTCGTTTGTTAGTATCAATCTTAAGAAAATATTATAAATAAATAGGCCATCAAACCCGTAATTGGTAAGTCCTCCCAAATGATATTTTCTATGATTATTCAAGCTTAAAACCCATTTGACCTTTATTTTATTTTATTATTTTAATTTTATCTTAAAACTAAAAGTTAGATCTGGTTAGACGTTAACAAAGATTAAGTACCAAGAGCCCTCATTTTCATACACTGTGTCCTTGGACAACCTCGGTTTCTTACCATTACTATACTACAACGCGATGGGTGCACTTGCTCGTATATGTGGTGTATAGTAATCGTTCGTAATCATGTTTATAAATGTAAAACTTAAATGTAATAGTGGTGTTGAAACAGACCCATAATTGTCTTATTTTAATACACACTGACACACACACCAGTATTGAGTATTGCCCTCTTGGTTAACAGCCCCGTCCAGGATTTTGCTCAAGATTCGCCACTTGACGACAATGTGTCTTAATTGTGTTACTCTATTTCAAATTAAGTGTCCATGCAACATTTGATTGAAATTTTTATATTAACAACATAACATGTATCCCCTGCAACATTTACACCTGCGTTTTCGATTAATTCAAATAATTATAATTTTTGCATTGTTAGATAGGTTAAATAAGTCGGAGGTTATTTTATATTAGTATAGGTCTTTACTGTAAATATGTAAACCCTAATCATACACTCCTGTAACTATAAATACTGGTGATATACAAAGTTTAACCCTTGAGGGATTCCACATATTTATTTCAAGGTATCACAGCCATACACTCCTCTATTTTTTTCCCCAAACTCATCTAAAACCCTAATCTTGTTCATTTTTTTCCGACTTTAGGATCTCACCTCCCACACCACTGGAATCCTCACCCCTCGATTAGTCAACCCACCAATTTTCACCACCCTTTGACATCCCACGCACCGACAAGAGCATCCACACGTGCTCTTTATTCTTTTACGCGTGTGTGAGGACGCGTCCTAGATCCTGCCGCCGTCGGTCGACCATCCTTGGCCTTCTCTTGTCAGGCTGCTTCCAAGGGTATCTTGGTTTTTTATGTTCGGAGGCTTTTTGGTTCACTTCTCTCTTGGGTGTTCCAGATCTGAAGGTGTGCTACCCTCTCTACCCACGGTATAGCCCTCCTTTGCTATCGTGTTATTTATCTGTTTTGACTTCTTTCTTGGTTTGCTTTTGTGATCATGTCTACCGTTAGTGCAACCTCATCCCAAACTGTTCCCTTGCTTGTTTACTCCGTTACTAATGTGCAGCAACAGTTTGGATTTAAACTTAATGTCGATGGAGACCGGTATAAACTATGACATAGGATTTTTAAAGATTTGTGTGTTGGTGCCAAAATTCTAGGTAATCTTGATGGCACTAGTAAACCAACTGGTGACACTGATATTGATTGGTATTCCATGGATGCCAAAATCAAAGGATGGTTTTATAAGACTTGTGAACCTGATTTGTTGCAGTTTGTTACTGTTGATAATTGTACTCCTAAAATCCTTTGGGACACTATATGTGAATTCTTCACTAATAACAAAATGTCCTGCATGCTTCAATTACAAGATACTTTGCGCAACACTAAGAAGGGAAACATGTCTATCACCACCTTTTACCATCACCTTAAAAACCTTGTTGATTCCCTTGCTGATGTTGACTCACCCATTACTGACCAAGAACTTGTCATACAAATCCTCGGACAACTCCCATTCTTTGAATTTACCTTTATTGTCATAACCAACAAACACCCATTTCCCAGTTTTTTAGAAGAAAAAAACATGCTTCAGCATGAGTCTCGTTAAGGTCTTTCTGTTCCCAATACCGATATTTTACAAAACACTGCCACTGCCCTTTACTCAACAAGGCCAGTTCTAACACTATTGCCAAAGGAAAGGGTCGGAACAATAAAAATCGATCACAGGGACGTTGGGTTTCCAAAGGGGGGGGGGGGGGCAATGTTACTAACAGTTCTGGTTCATCTCAGTGTATTTCAGGTAATACATGTAGAGGTAACACATGTGGGCATTCTTATCCACAACAACAATATCAGTATAACATGCCAAATTCATCACGTCAACAGTTCTTCTCTCCAACCACTGTTAACTATATGTAGCAACCACAACAGATGATCTCGTTGTTGCCGCCTTAGCTTGCATAACCGTAAAGACCACTACAACCTTCTGCGCTTGGCCCTCCACCAATGTCTCTCTATACCGCTCCACCGTAGCAGCCTCAGTTTACTGGGTATTCTCCTGTCACTCCTCAATAGCCCCAGTCAACTGACTTATCATCAATCTTCAGTGCCATGTCTATGTAATCATAGGCTTAGGATTCCAACTACTACATGGGCTCAGGAGCTAGCAATCAAATGCAATTTAACCAAGGTAACTTAACTTCCCTTACACGGTGTAACACTCCCAAGTCTAGTATGGCTGGTAATGGTGTTTTACTACCAGTGACACATATCAGCAATGGTTTGTTTCCATTTTCATGCAACAAGTTAGCCCCAAATAACATTCTTGTCTCTGATAAATGGTTACAAATCTTATTTGTGTTCGTCGTTTTGTATTGATAACTTTGTCTCTATTGAATTTGATCCTTTTGGTTTTATTAGTGAAGGATCTTAACTCAGGTTCTTGTCGTCACCGATGTGACAACATTGGTGATCTCTATCTTGTTCTTCCTTCGTTATCTGCTTCGGTTGCTCGTCCTGCTCAATCTCTCACTTTTGTAACCTCATAAATGTGGCATCGTCGATTAGGGCATCCTGGAGTTTCTACTTTTAGTTACTTATTGTCTCGTAAACTTCTTCCATGTTCTAGTACTGCGTTACCTTTTTGTCATTCTTGTCAATTGGGAAAACATTGACGTTTACCTTTTTCTCATTCTAATACTAAAACTATGCAGTTGTTTGAGATTATGCATTTTGATGTTTGAACTTCTCCTGTATTATTCTTGAGTGGTTATAAATATTATGTGTTGTTCTTGGATGATCTCTCACACTTTCTATGGGTCTTTCCCTTACGCGCCAAATCTGAGGTGTTTGCCTTTTTTCTTCGATTTTGTGCTTATGTGGTAAATCAACTCAAAACCGACATCCAATCTTTACAGTGTGATAGTGGTCGTGAATATAACAATTAGTCATTCAACAACCTTTTTCAAACACATAGCATTCAGTTTCGCTTCTGCCCTTACACGTCGCAACAAAATGGCAAAGTTGAACCTTCCATTCACACAATCAACAATGCCATTCGTACTCTCCTCTTCCAAGCTTCCATGCCCCTAAGATTTTAGGCTGAATCTTTTCACCTGGCTATTCACACGTTTAATCTTCTTCCCACCTCTACTCTTTCCTACAAATCTCCTTTTGAAATTTTGTTTGGATTCTTTCCCTCGTTTCTTCACCTTGGTGTGTTTGGCTGCTTTGCTACCCATACCTCTCTTCCACTTCCCCGCATAAGATATCCCTTCGATCCATGGATTGTGTTTGTCTTGGTCCCTCGGCTGAGCATCGTGGCTCTCGCTACATGGATCTTACTACCCAACGGGTTATTATCTCTCGTCATGTCACCTATGATGAGACATATTTTTCGTATGCTCACTTCCATTCTGCTCATCCCCTCTTTGAATACTATGTCTTTGAGTCGTCTAATGATCAGGCTTTCCCACCATTCGTGGTTTCAACTGATTAACCCCTAACCGCTGGTACTCTTCCCCAGACCAGCAAGCTCCACATACTCCGCCTTCAGGGGTGTCTTTCACCCCCTCTTATGCTTCCACCTCTCCGACGTCTCCCGTCTCGCTCACTCTCCCTCCCCCATGGCTTCCCCTTCTAAGGATGCTGCTCTAGACCTACTCATCCTATGGTCACTCGCTCCCAGACTGGCTCTCTAAAGCCATATGTTAGATCCTTAACCTATCAATGGTTTGTGATGTCTCTCCCTTCCTGAGAACCACTACTCAAGCCATGTGTGACCCAAATTGGAAGACTGCCATGGACTCTAAACTTCCATCCTTGCGAATAGCACTTGGGAGCTTGTTCCCCGTCTATCCAATGCCAACATTGTCGGTTATTGTTGGCTCTATCGTCACAAATTTGACATTCATGGCAATCTACAACGGTATACATGTCGTCTTATTGCTCAAGGGTTCTCTCAACAACCCAGGCTTGATTTTAACGAGACTTTCAGTCCGATTGTCAAACCGGCTACCATCCATACCGTGTTCTCTATTGTTATTTCCTAACACTAGCACATCCACCACCTGACGGCGATCTAACTGAGCTTGTTTACATGAAGCTCTTTATGGCCTAACACAAGCTCCTCGATCCTGGTATTAGCAATTTGCTATCTACATCACCTCGCTCAGGTTAGTCGGTACCAAGTCTGATTCCTCCCTCTTTACCTTTAGATGGGGTAATGAGGTGATTTATCTTCTCTTGTACGTGGATGACATTATTTTGACGGCTTCTTCTCCGTCTTTAATATCTTGTGTCATTAGCTGCCAATCTGTTGAGTTTGCTATGACTGATCTTGGTCCTTTTTTTTTCTTGGCATTGCCGCTACACGAGATCAGTCTGGTTTGTTCCTCTCTCATACTGCTTTCGCCAAGGATATTCTTGCGTGTGCGGACATGCAAACGTGCAATCCTTGCAGCACTCCTGCTAACACCAAGACCAAACTCTCTTTGAATGGCAAACCTGTTGCAGACCCTACTCTGTATCGGAGTTTAGCAGGTGCCCTTCAATATTTGACCCTCACTCGTCCTGACATTGCATTTGTTGTTCATCAAGTGTGTCTCTTCATGCATGACCCTCGTGAACCGCATTTCCATGCCTTAAATACATTTTGTGTTATCTACAGGGTACTCTTTCGTTGGGACTTCACAATCGTCCCACTTCTATCGATCGTTTGGTTGCTTACACCGATGCCGACTGGGGGTGTCCTGACGCTCGTCGTTCGACATTTGGTTTATGTGTCTTTCTGGGTGATAATCTTGTCTCTTGGTCCTCTAAACGTCAGTATGCTGTGTCAAGGTCCAGTGCTGAAGCTGAATATCATGGTGTTGCCAACTTTGTTGCCGAAGCAACTTGGATTTATAACGTTCTTCTTGAGTTATGTTGTCCAGTGTCTCGGGCTACCATTGTGTTTTGTGACAATGGCAGCGCCGTTTATTTAACGGCGAACCTGGTAAAGCACCAATGCACCAAACATGTGGAATTGGATATACACTTTGTAAGGGAACATGTGGCCATTGGTCAAGTACGTGTGTTACATGTTCTCTCAGATCACCAGTTTGCTGATATATGTACCAAAGGCTTACCATCACAGTTGTTTATGGATTTCCGTGACCGTCTTAACGTTCGAAGGCCATTAGACTACGGGGGGTATGATAGATTGGTTAAATAAGCCGGAGGTTATTTTATAATGTGTATTAGTATATGATCTTTATTGTAAATATATAAACCCTAGTCATACACTCCTATAACTATAAATACCGGTTATATACAAAGTTTAATACTTAATGAGGGATTCAACATATTTATTTCATGTATCCCAAACTCTTGTGTATATAAATTTATATTTTTAGTTTTATTTATTTTTATAGTCTATTATTTGAAATAATGCAAAATGTAAAAATAAAAATAAAAATTGTTTAAAAATAAGTGATTTATCTAAATTAAATGTAAAAACAGATGGTAATGTTATAATGTCATGTGTTTGAAGTAAGGATGTAGTGCGAGGTATAAATGAATGAGTTTAAAGAATAAATAAAAATATGATGTAATATTTGAGATAACGTTTTTAAATAACAATAAACAAAAATATTAAAATAATAGGGTCTAAAGAGGGTTGGATAATAGCATTTCTAACATTTACACTATAAGGTAAAAGTAAAGAGATTGCTCCCAGATATATATAATATAATGTTGGTTATGAAAAAACTTTTTTTTTTTACATAAGGCCTACAACGATTACTAGGTATCTGCACGCTTTTTAGGGATATTTAATATCTAAAAAAAGATAATAAAAAAGGTTTGAATGGCATTTTTCTACAAGTTTAGTGGTGTGCAGGGGCGGACCCAGTAAGGGCCTAGGGGTAGCGCCCGCTACCCCTGAACTTTTACCCCGACGTGCAATTTTTTTTTTTATAGGTTTTCAGTTTTTCGCGACCCCTGAAACGAATTTTTCGCGACCCCTGGAAGAAATTTTATGGCTTTTACTTAAAAATATGATCAAAAGACTCTTAAAAATATGATTAAAAGCCCGTTAACTACCTAAAAAAAAATTTCGGGTGGCGCCGCCCCCGAACCCCCCTTAGTCCCCGCTACCCCTGATATTATTTGCTGGATCCGCCACTGGTGGTGGTGTAACAAATTAAAAAAAATATAAAAATGTATGAATAGTAACACCCTTAAATTAATTATATAGAGCATCTATAAAAAATAATAATAGAAAAAAGAGAATGCTAATACATACAAGAACAAATAAGATAAAACGCATACCTATAACTAAAACTAATTAGAAAGAGACTATTGGTTAGTACATACCATGCTACGAAGCTCTCGCCACAACTCGAAAAACTCTAGACCTCCTAGAAAGTCTGGCATCTATGCTACATCTCTAAGAGTTTCGATCATTGATTATATCCTCAGATAGATATAGATCTACCAAATCTTATTTGGCATTCACATCCCATATCAGTTAACCGAAGCCATCTCAATTCAGCAGAAACAAACAATTTATTAAACATCTCTTTTTAATATAAGGATAAAGTTATGCTTTTAAAAAGAGAAAGGCAACTAAATTAGCATAGACAATAATTGATTAACGGTGACGAAAACGGAAAATAGCAACTGACACTACAAAAGATGGCATCACATGCATTTCAGGAGTCAGGACCCATGTCACCTAGTCAGATGTTTGACATTTTAATAACGACGTAATTTATTATTATTATTATTATTATTATTATTATTATTATTATTATTATTATTATTATTATTATTATTATTATTATTATTATTATTATTATTATAATTATTATTATTATTATTATTGTATTTTATATTTTATCATTTTTTTAACAGTAGAGATAATATTAATAAACTATTTTATCTACACAGCAACCGTAAATGCATTTCATTAGATCATGTGGGAGTCTTTGGTTTGATGTTACGTAGCAGTTTTAATTTTATCATTTTATTCAGGAGCTACAAATTTAACACTAAAGTTGATAGTGTAATGGGTAGATTCTTTTAACATAGGTGAATATTTTGAGTTGCTTTTATAAATTTAATATTGTTACATAGTTTTTTTTGTAATTTTGTTTTGTTTATATTTTTATAGTAATGCAAATGCTTTGTGTATCCGTGCTATTTTCATGTCAACACGTACATAATAAATTTAGTTATTATTATTATGCGGTTATTGTCCATATTGTGTATATATATATATATATATATATATATATATATATATATATAGGGAGAGGATCATTTGAGAACCAATTGGGTTTGAGAACTTTTGGAGAACTATTCTAAGCCACAAGTTTATATATAAGGACATTTCTCCCATTAATTTGAGTGCTTCCCCCTTAAAATTAGTGGCTCAGAATGGTTCTAAAAGTTCTCAAAGAAAAAAGTTCTCATTTGAACCTAACCCTATATATATATATATATATATATATATATATAGGGAGAGGATCATTCTGAGAACCAATTTGATTTGAGAACTAAAAAGAACTAATTAGAGCCACAAGTTTATTTACATGTATCCCCTCTCCCATGAATTGTAGTGATCCCCCCTGAAATTTGTGGTTGAGATTTAGTTCTCAAAAGTTCTCAAAAGAAAAAGTTCTCATTTCGAACCTAACCCTATATATATATATATATATATATATATATATATATATATATATATATATATATATAGGGTTAGGTTCAAATGAGAACTTTTTCTTTTGAGAACTTTTGAGAACCAATTTGGGCCACTAATTTTCAAGGGGGAGCATTCAAATTCATGGTGGGGTTTTCCATATATATAAACTAGTGGCTAAGATTAGTTCTTTTTAGTTCTCAAACCCAATTAGTTCTCAAATGATCCTCTCCCTATATATATATATATATATATATATATATATATATATATATATATGAGAGAGAGAGAGAGAGGATCATTTGGAGAACCAATTTCATTTGAGAACTAAAAATAATTAATTTGAGCCACAAGTTTATTTACATGTATCCCCCCTCCCATGAATTGTAGTGGTCCCCCCTGAAATTTGTGGTTGAGATTTAGTTCTCAAAAGTTTCAAAAGAAAAAGTTCTCTATTTCGAACCTAACTCTCTCTCTCTCTCTCTCTATATATATATATATATATATATATATATATAGAGAGAGAGAGAGAGAGAGAGGAAGGATAACATAAAAATGCCTCTCCGAGTTTAGAAAACCGTGAAAACCAAGCTAAAAAATTCGATTTTTGTTCCGATTTTTTTATGGTGATTCTCTAAGTTAAAAAAAACCACTTTATGCAAAAAAAATTAAAAAAAACACCTAGTCAAATTTTTTGAAAAAAATATTTTATAACCGAGGTTAATATGTAACAGTACCCTGTTACATATGTAACCTCGGTTATAAAATATTTTTTTTAAAAAATTTGACTAGGCGTTTTTTTTTATTTTTTTGCATAAAAGGGGGTCTTTTTAACTTAGATAATCACCATAAAAAAAATCGGAACAAAAATCGAATTTTTTAGCTTGGTTTTCACGGTTTTCCAAACTCGGAGAGGTTTTCATTATATCCCTCCCCTATATATATAGGGTTAGGTTCAAATGAGAACTTTTTATTTTGAGAACTTTTGAGAACTAAATCTCAACCACAAATTTCAGGCGGGATCACTACAATTCATGGGAGGGGGATACATGTAATAAACATGTGGCTCAAATTAGTTCTTTTTAGTTCTCAAATTAAATTGGTTCTCAAATGATCCTCTCCCTCATATATATATATATATATATATATATATATATATATATATATATATATATATATACACACATATATGTATATTTTTAATATTGTTTATTCTAAGAGTTCAACAAAGATATAGTAATTGTTTTAAACAAGATATTACTACCCGTTTGCCGTGAATAATTTCGTGTACCTAAAACGTAACATAAAAAATGTTATACGAAAAGACTACGCAACGATATTAAAAATATAAACATGGTTAAATGTAGCACTAAAAAAGTTAAGTTAGATACCTAAAGATAAACTAATGATACTCTTTAAAAAAACGCTTTAAAATTTAATAAAAACAATATAAAAATATAAGTAATTAAGAGTAACACGCGAACTATATAAAATTAGAAGCTTAAAAGCAATGATGATGTGAAACTAAGTTAAAATAAAATAAATGCTTACAAATGATTTAAAAAATTAAATAAAACACATGATGGCATTAGGTAATGACGAGAAAGTGTTGATTTATAAAGTGGAGAGAGACGGGAAAATTTAATGAGAATGAACGTTATTATTACATGTATTATGTGGGCAATTTGCTTTTTTTTGAACGGCGTGTTTGAGCTCAGCAGTAATTGTCTCTTCATATACACATCTCTAATCCATATGAAACCCGGTCAGAGGGAAATTGGAAAGGCACAGGGGGCCCTCGTTCACCTCATTACCTTTTATATAAACCACTTCAATTTAAAGAGAAATTCAATAAATATGAAGAAAAAAAGAAAGAAAAAAAGCTTAACTTAAGATTCATTAGATGCGCCAACCACCAAAATAGTGATGTTGTTTGGTTATAATTCCAAACAATAAAGGTTATATCTAGAAAATAATTTGTGTTACTTTGTCAGCAACTTAAGTAATGTATTAATTAATATGGTAATGTAAAAGAAAACATTATAAAACATTACCGCATGCGTTACATATGAATAAATAAACATAAAAGATAAAAAAGTTAATTAATTTTTGGCTCCACCATCACAATCAAGTGTGAGTGTATGATCTAATTACCAAGTGCATGTATCGGCTTTGTGGACGTACACTCACCGCAAATATGGTTCCCTCCGCAGCCCATTATTTAGCTATCCATATCATATGATGGTCTAATTCCACATGTGAATATATAAGTCGACAAATTGTGTCTTGAATTGAAAGTGAGATACTAATTAACTTAAGTGTTTGGAAGTTTTGTTAAGGTACAAGAAGGAAATGACCCCACATCCACTTTGAAAATTGAAAAATACATATATCGACATGGTATACCATCTGCACGGCTTTAATTGTTGGTGTCTCATTCAATATCAATGGCTTTGGGATTGATTGTTGGGTTGATTTCTTTTATCCTTTTTCGGCTTGTAGTGGTACAAACTTCATTTGGAGGTATCCTGGGGCCGGGACCTTCGTCTAATTTTTGGTCTAGCTTAGTATATATATAGGACATGCATGCTATCATATCATCTAGATAACAAACAAACTTAATTATGCAAGAATAATTAATAGTATCTCTATTCTAAAAACAAACAGTAAACACTACATTATCTTTCTTTTATATAAGTATAGAACCATCATAACATTTTAATTGAAATGATGGTACTTTTCATGAAACTGCGTATCATTTGGTCGCTATAATTGCTGGTCTTTATTCGGTTACATCAACCGGGAGCGGGCAAGCAGGGATGGACCGGGAGCGTGCAAGCTGGGATGGGAACTAGATATTTTTTAGATAAATTTATTATTATTGTGTTTTACGTATTAGAAATACACAATGATTTTGTTTTTATTATTATGTTGTCCAAAACTAATAATATTATATAAACACAATAATCAAGAGAAAGACACAATGAAATGGAACACAATAATCAATACGTGAGTCAATAAGTTATTCTTAGTGATGATCTCTTTTACATATGAGTTAACATTATAAAAATAAAATGCAACATGTTTTTTAACTATAGAGGTTAAATTACCTCTTTTACATACTTGTTATTTTTTATATTTAAAATTCCAGTATTCTTAGCGATTACATCTTTTACATATGAGTTAACATTATAGCATGAAATGCAACATTTTTTTAGCCTTTCGGTTTCATTTGCATTTTTCCCCTTTAAACTTGAGAAATTGCATATTTCCCCAAATCATGCTTAAAGAGCATTGTACATCATGCATTAAAAATTTGTATCTTGGGGAAATATGCAATTATTTTCCAAAGTAGGGGGATATATGCAATTCCCCCTTAGTTTTATGTTATATTCCATTTCATAATTTTTATATTACAATTTCGGGCATTTACACGCCACGTTTCATTTAATACCAAACGACACGGAAAAGCCCAAGATAAACGCCTTGTATGGCCCTATCCACCCCGTATAGCCTCCCCTGTATTCCAAAACTTGTCTCGTATTGCTCTATCCACCCCCCTATATAGGCCTTATCCTTACTACATTTTAAGAGTTTTTGTCACACCCGAACCGACGGTGAAAGATGTCGAGTGGCGATGATGGTTCAAATGCACACAATTCTGTTTAATGTTGCAATATTCTTAATCATCCCATTTCAAAAAGATATAAAATTATACATGATAATACAAAGGAAATACATCAATTTAACAACAAATATTCTTGTTAAGTTTTAGGTCACGCTATGTCCGGATGCATCCTAATATGTCATCAATAAGCTAAACATCATCAAACAGCAAAACCTACAACATGTATAAAATGAGGGTTAACTACGAATAGTTGGTGAGTAACATAAGTTTAGTGTACTACATAGATCAAAGCATGCGAGTCAATGAGTTAAATGTAATCGAGTACAATGAACCAAATATGAGATAGAGAAAATAAGTATGCATGAACCAACCCTGACAATAAGGCTTCCAATCACAAGGCGGCACATGCGAGGCAGGGCTAAGTGGGCTTGTTTAAGCCAATAGATCTATTTTAGTAACCCCGACTTTTCACAGTTAATGTCACACAAGGTAGAGTATGAGATTAAGCACAACAGAACAACAAACAGCCATACAAGTTCACATACTAGAGCACACATAACAACATAGAGTCACATATAGTTTTTTAGTAAAGCGTATCGAGTAAGGGTTTTGAATACGATACATGTTGCACCCCAAAACGTTTAAAATAAAGAGGGGCTATGAATACTCACCTGATGAAGGTGATATGAATAGACTATGACACCACGAAACGGTTAGATTCGAAGACGACCTTGACGACTAGATGAGATAAAGGAAAATGAATAAATAACTATATAAATAAATAAGTAGATAAAATTCACAACACAACCGACTTGACGACTCGTTGTTGATTTGATGAGGTGTTACGTACGTTATGATAGATGATTCAATCCTAATACTAAGGACACAGTCATAGAATCCCAAATTAACTAATATCATGAAAAACCAAACAAAGTCAACATAAGTCAAACTAATTATCATGCATCCAAGAATTAATCATTCCAATAAATTAAACCCTAGATCTATTATGACATCCTAGATCTAGCCATAATTTGTCGTGAGCTTTACAAACATAACATGAATCTAGTAATTTATAGCAAAAGGTCTATTTTTGATGATGAACAACATGGATTTAGCCCTAATTTAGCATGCATGATGTAGATCTAGCATAAAGGTCCTAATTTGATGATCTCGACGCATAGATCTAACCCTAGATGACATGCATATTGTAGATCTAAAAAATTTCATGGCATGAAAACACATCCTGAAGATCATAACACATAGATCTAACCCTAGATGACATGCATATTATAGATCTAAGCATTTCAAGCATAAAAATACAATCTTGATGTCAAATTCCAGGGATCTAACCCTAGATAGCATATATGATGATGATCCAAGCACATCATAGAATAAAGATACAATCTTCATGTCAAATTCCATAGATCTAACCCTAGATAGCATATATGATGAAGATCCAAGCATTTCATAGCATAAGATACAATCTTGATGTCAAATTCCATAGATCTACTCCTAAATAGCATACATGGTGAAGATCACATCATTTCCAATTATAAAAATCAAGTCATGATAGTCAAAACCCTAGATCTATAACATAGCAACATGCAAAAACATAGATCTACTAAATAATCATCATAAAGCTTCAAACTTGGCATGAGAAATTAATAGATCTAGATGATAACATCAATAAGGGTTTAGATCTAGCCTAGAAACCCCCATAAAGCTTAGATCTTGGACATGAACGGGTGAAGATAGCACTTACCAAAAATGGTTGAGAAAGGAGGATCCAAACCTTTGTCTTCAATCTTCAATCTTCAAGATGATGATTAGGGTTTAAAAAGGTGATTTACAGAGGTAATTGATCGTTTTTGGAGAGGAGGGGGCTGGAAATGAGGAGCATGGAGGCTTGATGCACTTAAATAGTGGAAATTTAGGATTCTGCTGAAAAATTAGATGTAGGCGTTTCGCCAAGGGCATCAAGATGCTCCAAGCAATACGCTTGGAGATTTCCCGAAGAATCCTTGTGTTGTTTTCTCAATTTGTATGCCCGGTTCTTCATTTTTTGATGTTTTCGAGTCCTGTTTTCTCCCAAAACATCCATTTAATACTCTCATCATTATTACCAAGTATAATCCACTTAAACTGAATATAAATACGCCACATAAGTCATAGGATCACATAAATTAAATCAAACTATGCGATTTTGGTCGGTTTTGACGTACGTATCGATTTTGAGCAATTCACCAACGTTTCGTAACTTAATTAAGTGTGTGATTACTGTTGACATGATAATTGATTATTAGATATATAATTATGTTGAAATTGACATACGATGACCAAAGATTCCCGGTAAACGATGAATCATGTACCGAAATCACGTAAAAACCGAAAATTGCTTTATTTTCAATTCGAGAAATCCAAATTGAATCCAACTGATTGTAATTAAGTCTTTTGTTTCAAAAAAAGATTATAGATCATTTAGATCCATTAATTGGGGTATAAACACCCAAAAATTCTCCCGATTCTCAATAAGTAGCAAATTAGTAAATCGCGAAATTTCAAAACAGGTCGGATTTCTCAATCAGGTAAAATGCAATTGTTATAGTTTTAAAGCGTTTTCGTACGTATACTTATACATACATGCATAAACATGTTTTTATAGATACAAACACAAACACACACACACACACATATATATATATATAGCCCAGTGTGTTTTTGTATATGATTGTATATATATATATGTATGTATAATAATTTTTTGTATGAATATATATATATATATATATATATATATATAAATTCATACAAAAAATTATTATACATACATATATAGATACAGTCATATATAAAAACACACTGGGCAATATGTGAAAATAAAATCTAGAAAACCATGTTAAAGCTTTGTATTAGCTACTGATATGTGATTATCATTTGTACAAATCGAATCTGAAAAACTAAGTGATAACCATATTAGCCTGGTGATACATATGGGCCTGGATACAAATAATGGGTTCTTAACCGAATAACTCGGTTTTTGGTCTGTATATGTATATACGGGTTGGATAGGGCAATACGAGACAAGTTTTGGAGTACAGGGGAGGCTATAGGGGATGTATAAGGCTATCCACGACGTATAGGCCCCAAAAATATCTTGACACTTATCTCGAAAACATTCCGTCCCGAAATTCGTACACAGGCCCAATATGGGTTGGATAGGTCTACCTACAGTGATAGGCCCCAATACACCACGTATCTGGCTATACAAGTCGTATATGCCGGTGTATGACTAATTTTTTATGGTGTCCGGAGCATGACCCAATTAATATATACAATTAATAGAAGAGAGAAGTTGAAACTTATTATTTATTATCATTACTAGTTTTTATATCCCGTGCATCGCACGGCTGCGATAAAAATGTTATAGAACTTTTTAAATTGTAATTTAGTAAATTATATTATATATTTAATATAGTAATTAAATAATTAGTTATTAAATAATTTAGGATGCAATAAATAAAAAGTCGGATATATATATCTAAAACTTTTCTTTTTAAAAGAAAAAAGTTTTTTTTAAATAATTATTTAATTATGTTAGTGATTATCTCTACAATAAATATATTTTATTTATTACCTTGGAAATACAAATAATTGATTAATTATGGGGGTTGATTATCCCTACAATAAATATATTTTACTTATTGTCATGAAAATAAAAATTAATTGATTAATTAGGCTTGTGATTATCCATACAATAAATAATTTTTATTTATTGCCATGAAAATACAAAAACTAAAAATAAGAGGGGATGATTTAAGAGGAAAAATTATTATGAGGTTGAATGTGAGAATGAAATGTGTCCAAAAACTTTCCTTTTATAATAATAGATGATAATGGAATAAAATATTTTATAATACATGTATAATATTTAGTTAAAATATTATTATGAATAAAGTATTATAAGTATTATATTAATGTACTAAAGTATATGCAATAAAATATATTATTTTAATAAAATAATATATAAGCAATACAAATATTATCTTGAATAAAATATTAACCTTAATACTAAAATTTAGTATTTGGATAATTACCAACTTTAATATAAAAATTTGTATTTTAATAATTAATTATTGGATAATTACTTATTAAAAGTTTAAACTAAATAAACCCTAATATGGAAATTTACTATTTGGATAATTATTTATTTAAACTTAGATTCAATCCAAAAATTTGTGGTGATGACAAGTGTCATTTTTTACTAATTAAAGTAGGAACAAACTTTTTGTTTATTATATAGTTTAGATTTAGATTTAACATGGCAGATACAGAAAATTAAAGTTGAAAATGCGCTAGAGATCGACATATAATATTGAAATCGTACGGAGCTTGACAATTCCATATGTGCGTTAAGATTCTTGAAAAAGCGAAGTGTAAAATATTGTTTGTTAGTTAAAAAGTTTTTGGTTAGCTGTAGTCACAGATGCTTACTTTTAGTTTTCTAATAATCAATTCGTTCGGATATATATACATTTAAATTTTCTTGTATTTTTTTGTATTTTTTTGTATTTTCCTTTTACAAAAATGGTTTTTTTATGCATTATATTTATTTTTATTTCTTTTTTATGGATATCCTAGTTGTCAATTTCTATTACCATTATGTCTTAAATGTTAATGTGAGACTAGCTCACTTGGTAAAGGTATTTATCTCTTAGTTGGAGGTCCTTGACAAGAGTTTAATTGTAATAATTAGAATAGTTTAGAACTAATGTAGTTTGTCGTTAAAAAAAATTAATGCCTTAAATAATAAATAGTTGGTGTTTATTTTATGTGCACAAATGAATTACTAGGAAACAATTATTGTAACCTTAAGTAAGAGAGTAGTAATGTTAAACTCTTAATTATTCGAATAATACGAAATTTAATTCGACTCAAATTCAAATAAGAAGTTTGATTTTAATTTTTTGTTTATTTGAATCAAATCCTTATTTGATTTGACTAACTAATTCAAATACAAATCGAATTTGAATTTAGATTTACCAATTCGATTCGAATAACCCGTATAAAATTAAATAACTCGGATGACACATGACTTCTTTCTATGATGTTGATCTAGGATTTTTTCACTTGGCATCACCACAATCAACTTCAATACCTACCTTAAATATTGAATGAATATAATCATGTCAAACTTACCAAATTTAAAAATAAAAATTTCAAATTAATTTTCTTTCAAAGTTAATAAAATTCAATTATTTCAAACTTTACAAAAATAGTAAAGAATTATGTCATTTATAATTTTCAATTCTCTTATTAATTTTTTTCAGTTATCTTATATTATGAATTTTTATTCAACTCGTATAATATACGGGTTACTAACCTAGTATATATATATATATATATATATATATATATATATATATATATATATATATATAGAGGGAGAGAGAGAGAGAGAGAGAATACATATATATATATACATATATATATAGAAAGAGAGAGAGAGAGTTAATTACACAGTTAGTACTTGTGGTTTACCCATAGTAACAACCTGGGGTACTAATTTCTGGATGTAACAACATAAGGTAGTAATTTTTAATTTTGTTTCATAAAGGAGCATTAAGCTAACACCCCGTTAACTTTTAACGGCATGCCCCCCCCCCCCCCCCACGTGACAAAAACGTGAGGGCAATTTTGACAATTAACATTACCCCCACACATTAAAACTCATCGATCCAAATCCAAGCCTCAATTCTCCAGCCGTTCTCTTCTCCAATCATCTCCAAACGGCCGAAAACCCTAGTTCGGAGAAAAGAACGGCCGAAGAATTGAGGTTTGGATTTGGATTGATGGGTTTAAAATTGTGGGGTAATGTTAAATTGTCAAAATTGCACTTACGTTTTTGTCACGTGGGGGGGGGGGGGGGCATGGGTTGCCGTTAAAAGTTAACGGGGTGTTAGCTTAATACCACTTTATGAAACAAAATTAAAAGTTGCTACCTTATGTTGTTACATCCAGAAATTAGTACCTCAGGTTGTTACTATGGGTAAACCACAGGTACTAAGTGCGTAATTAACTCATATATATATATATATATAGAGAAAGGATAAAATGAAAACCACTCCGAATTGGAAAAACTTTGAAAACTCTTTAAAAACGGGGTCAAAAATTTTTTTTCCTTTAATTTTTTTATGGTGATTCTTTAGGTTATAGGCTACCCGTAGGTGGAAAAAAATCAAAAAAACGCCTCGGGGATATTTTTTTAAAAAATCTCAAAAAATGGCCTTGTTACATATGTAACACTCTGTACATATGTTTATATATGTTTGTTACATATGTAACAACAAAACTTGTTATATTTTTTAAAAAAAATCCCCGAGGCGTTTTTTTGATTTTTTTCCATCTATGGATAGCCTATAACCTAAAGAATCACGATAAAAAAATTAAAGAAAAAAAAAACTTTTTGACCCCGTTTTTTAAGAGTTTTCAAAGTTTTTCCAACTCGGAGTGGTTTTCCATAGATCCCTACCCTATATATATATATATATATATATATATATATATATATATATATATATATATATATATATTGAGGTTAGTAACCCGTGTACTACACGAGTTGAATTTAGGTTCATAATTTTAGCTAAATATAAAAAAACGATTAAGAAATTTGAATGTTATAAATGAAATAATTAATTATAAAATATTAATTGATAATTTAATACATTACAGATGACAAAATTTTATACATTAAAGATGACAAATTCTTGATTTTTTTCTTAAAAAAACTCAAATTATTGAGTAATTTATCAAATCTACATTATGTTTGTCAATTTTTTTTAAATGAAACTTTAATTTAAATAAAATTGGTAATTAGTTTAACTGGTAATTTACTAAATTGACAATTGAATATGGTTTTGACATGTGCCAATGCTGATGTGGATACCTTAAAAAGAAGACATGTGGAAACCTTTTTATTGCTTTATTAGGATTAAGATATATATATATATATATATATATATATATATATTAAATATATATTAGTTAGAGATGTTTTTATAATATGTTTTTCTTTAATCTTGTGTACCCTAAATTAGTTTATTCGAATACACCTGAAATCGATTTGAATAAACTTATTTTAACTGAATTTGGCTAATTTTATTCGAATTTGAATCGAATTCAAATTAATTTTACAATTTTCAAATTTTAATAATTGAATTGTAATAACCAAAATTTGATTTGATGAACACCCTAAAGAGGAGACGTCTCGTTTTTCGTCGACTATCACCAATGCATGAATTTAGGCAATGCATTTGTGACATGAATTCACTCCCTAAAGGCTTCAGTGTGGAAAAAATGCATTTAGGAGAATACATGTGGGAAGGGCACCTAAATGCATTCAAGGTAAACCTAATAAATTAATTTATCTTTCTTATAGGGAAAAGATAAATTGGAACCCACCTTGAGTTGGATAATCTTTGGAACCCGACGTTAAAAAAATGTTTTTTTTTCTTAATTTTTATGGTGGTTCTTTAGGTTATAAACTACTCTTAAATGAAAAAAAAATCAAAAAACCGCCTAGTAGATTTCTTTTTTAAAAAATATCAAAAAAAAAGTTACATATGTAACTTTTATGCATATTTTACAGTTACGCAAAAAGTTACATGTTTTTAAAAAAAAATCTAGTAGCCAAAGAATCTCCAACTCAAAGTGGGTTCCAAAATACCCCAACCCTATATATATATATATATATATATATATATATATATATAGAGAGAGAGAGAGAGAGAGAGAGAGAGAGAGAGAGAAAGGATAAAATGAAAACCACTCCGAGTTGGAAAAACTTTGAAAACTCTTTAAAAACGGGATCAAAAAATTATTTTTTTCCTTTAATTTTTTTATGGTGATTCTTTAGGTTATAGGCTACCCCCTAAGTGGAAAAAAATAAAAAAAACGCCTCGGGGATATTTTTTTTTAAAATCTCAAAAAAGGGCCTTGTTACATATGTAACACTCTGTACATATGTTTGTTACATATGTAACAACAAAACTTGTTACATTTTAAAAAATAAAACCTCGAGGCGTTTTTTTGATTTTTTTCCATCTATGGATAGCCTATAACCTAAAGAATCACCATAAAAAAATTAAAGGAAAAAAAAAACTTTTTGACCCCGTTTTTTAAGAGTTTTCAAAGTTTTTCCAACTCGGAGTGGTTTTTCATAGATCCCTACCCTATATATATATATATAGATCCCTATATATATATATATATATATATATATATATATATATATATATATATATAGGGTTGAGATCCTATGAAAACACAAGTTTTTGTGAAAACCCGAAAACAAGACAAAATTATAAGAAATTGGCCAAAACTATAACTTAATTAAAAACCACGCTAAAAACACATGGAGGGGCAAAATAGGAAAATAAAACTCGGAAAGACCTAATTCAATTAGACTTCAATTCGCCTAATACGGGAAATCTCAGATTCTTCACATCCAAAGAGAAACCTCCGAATCCGTTAACCGCCTCTAGCAAATCACCGGAAAACGCACCAAATATCGCCGGAAAAAACACAGATCCGACGACGATTAGAAGTAAAAACGACGAAACACCCAAAATTTCATCACTAGAGACTAAATTTCAAGCATAGAAGCGACGATTTAGAGGTAAACAACTACATGCAGTCAAAATTAGTCAATAACTGTATAGGAATGTAAATAGCAAATGTCGATTTGAAAATCTAGTTATTATCAGTAGTTTAAGGCGCTATATTCGATTTAAACCCTAGATCTGAGAATCTATTTGGGAATCGAGACATGCAGTTGCAAATAGAGTTTATGCTAATTAGCACATTGATATTGATTACATGAACGGAGCACATGTGTAAAAGAACATGAGTGAGAACTGTGTAATGAAGTATGTTATTATATAACTGTTAGTACCTAAGATGAAGTTGTGGTGCACATGGGAACCATTAATGTAATAAAGAATGATAGAATATAACTGATAGTATCTAAAATGAATTTGTGGTGCCCATGGGCACCATTCATGAATGGTGCACATGTGTAAAATAACACGAGTGATATCTGTGTATAAAATTTCAGGAAAAATTACGACTAGGAAAAAAATAAGAAAACACATTAAACAGTAGGAAATGAAAAGGAAATGTATGATAATAAAATGAAATTAAAGTTTTTTAGAAACAACATACAAGGATACACATGTGTACTAAAATTATAAACGATGAAGTTAAATAATACTTACACTATGTACGCATGTGAATCATTAAAACCAGTATTGACAGATAAATGCATTATGTGATAAAAAATGTGCAACTTTACAGACAAGAATCAAACAAATTACGTTGACAATGCACACGTGTACCGCATTGTAAAAGCACACTGTTTTTGTTAATTATTTCTTTTTTATTTTGTTTATTTCAGATTCAAATGAGGAAGATGGCAGGCGTGAAGCGTACACTTATATATTCCCTTGAACATACTATAACTACTCTCCACTCATAAACTGATAATTTATGTTGATTTGTTATTTAGCAAATATTAATGATGTGTGTTGTATTGTCAAAACAGGGAGGAAAAGCACAAGGGTAGCTGGAAATTTTAAATCGAAATATACAAACACGCCAGAAACACCAGACATTTTGAATGACAGTGGTGATGATCAGCCAATAAAGAGTTGTAAGTTAAAACACACGTGTTAAGTTCAAGCTCACACACTAAAAAATATATATATAAGTGTAAAATTACTAACATATAAAAAACAGTGGGAGGAAAGAAGCTGAAGGTTGTATACAACAAAGAAAATGATGTAAAGATAAAATCAAAAAATTCGAAGGAGGATGAACCAGAAATGGACAAAGATCAAAAAAAGGGTACACATGATATAATGTTTTGGTATTTTATAGAGATAGTAGCACAAACATTTTTTAACACACATGTGCATCAAAACACACACACTCAAATAAATTGTCATATGATGTTTAAAAGAAAATAAAAATTACAAAACACACTTGCATTGTAAAACAATTAGTAATTAAAACATGATAAAGAACAAAGAACCAATTGAAGAAACAGTTTTTGATGATGGATCAGAAGAAAACGAATCAAACGATAATGAATCGGAAGATATGGAAGACGCAAGCAACAAAAGCAACTCAGATGGAAGTGAGGAGGATGATGAGGGAGATAAGAACTCAAGCCAAATGCCTGTTAACACAAAAACAATCAGCGATAGCGAAGAGACAGAAGATGATGCTGAAGGTGAATTAATTGTCAGAATAATTAATTTATTTATTTGAAACGTTGACTAAATAATAAGAGCAAAAACAAATTATGACATGGGAAAAAAACTAACCATTCATTCTTATATTGATACAGGATACCAAATAGTAAAAAGGAAACAAGGTGACAAAAAAAAGGAGCTAGCATTGGCAGTGAATGATAAAAAGTCAAAAAAGCATGAAGAGAAAGGTAAACGTGAACGTTAAACAGTGCAATTGCTTAAAAATATTGCATGTTTATTTTATTTTATTAACATCTGGTCATTTATTTTAATGTGTGTAACTGTATAGGTGAAGGAACACCCAGAAGACAGTTGAGGTCAGGAGGGAAAGAGATCGCGTGTAATGTTGAAAACAACAATCAAATTGAAAGCGTACAAGAAGGTATAAAATAGTATATTACACTTGATTATATATTTAGTTAACCGTATGAATGATTTATAATTGGAAAACAGACATAAGCATTGCCATTATTAAAAAAAAACACATGTGCACCAAGTTAATATAACTTGATACACATGTGTACCAAGTTAATATAATTTGATACACATGTGTATTAATACAATATTATGCTTGATAAACAGATTTCATGGAGGAAACCCGCAGAAAACCAAAAAGAAAAAAGGGAAAATCAGAAAAAGACGAGGTGGGTACAATAGAAACAATTAATCCTACAAAATGGCCGTCGATAAGGATAAGGACAGCACAAAACAATTATGCAAAGCAATAGAGAAGCTTTCAGAAAGTCAAAAAAAAGCTGTGAGGGAGATGGGTATGGGACGGATTCTGAAGTTCCGCATGGACGGGATACCCGCAAGGATTGGGCACTTCGTAGTTGACAAGTTCGACCCGGAAAAAAATGGAGATTGACCTCGGGACTGAAAAGGTGAAGGTAGACGAGGAGAAAATAAGAAAGTTGCTCGGGCTAAAAAATGAAGGACATATACTTGATGGTGACCCAGACAGTCCAGTTGAAACAGCTAAGGCTTGGAGGGCGCGATACGGAGGAGCAAACGTGTCACGGGTTTAAGTCGCAAAGAAGATGGCTGAAGACAGAAACGAGTCTGGAACAATGTTCAAGATGGATTTCATAGCGATATTTGGAAGTGTGATGGTGGAGTATGGAAACAACGAGAAGATCAAGCTCGAACTGATGTCATACATAAGAGATGACATGGATCTGGACCAAATCATCTGGAACAAGTTTGTGATAGACGCACTCAAGAGGTGCAAAAAAGGATGGGATAGGAACGACCGAGAATCCAGGTTCACAGGACCAATGGTTGTACTGATGGTAAGACACTAAAAATTTTGAATTATATTATGGATTTTTTTTTAAATATAAAATATACAAAAGGAACACGATTTACTAAAACAAAAAAATGCAGGTAATATATGTGGATAGCATAAGTTGCTCGGGGGTAAAGAATGATCGGACAATAAGCCCGATAACTTTTTGGAATCAAGAGGTGTTGAAACAAAGGGAAGAATACGAGATTAAAAATGGGGGATTCGGGAAAGGAAAACAGAGAGGAACGTACATCGATAAAGAAGGTGATGACACGGATCATGAAGGGTGGAGTGGAGCAGCAAAAACCACAATGAAGGGAAAAAAATTATTAGATAATAGCACTTTGGATGTAAGTGCACATGTGCATCATAAAAAAATAAAAAATAAATATATATAAATTCTAAATTTAAAGTGTATGTTTCAGGAACACTTGGACAGGTTGAAGGGAGTGTTTATAACAGTTGAAGAAGCAAAGAGGGAACTTGAGACGGCATTAGGAGAAACGTACACAAAGTTTCCAGATATAGCAGAAGTGAAGGCATATGTAGATACGTACAATGCAACATTCAAGAACGTGGTGGAGCTAAAGAAAGAAGATGAAAATAAAGGGAAGGGTGGCGTAGAAAGCAGTAAAATGGTAAAAACAGTTGATGAGGTACCAAAAGCCAAGAAAGTAAAAAAGAAAATGGCAAAGAAGGTAGTAGACAACACAATACCGTCATTCGACCTTGGGATACCAAGCTCACAAAGTTCACTGGATTCTGTGTAGGATACGCAAGAAGCATAAACCGTAATGATAGAAAAGGTGTTCGAATCATATAAGGAGACGGTGGGAGAATCGGTTCGAGATGAACACAAGAAGGATGCTATGGTTGATGATCAAGGAGTTGATGAGGTACCAAAAGCCAAGAAAGTAAAAAAGAAAATGGCAAAGAAGGTAGTAGACAACACAATACCGTCATTCGACCTTGGGATACCAAGCTCACAAAGTTCACTGGATTCTGTGCAGGATACGCAAGAAGCAGATACCACAATGATAGAAAAGGTGTTCGAATCATATAAGGAGACGGTGGGAAAATCGGTTCAAGATGAACACAAGAAGGATGCTATGGTTGATGATCAAGCAGGTGATGAAACGAACACGGATAAAGATGGCAAATATGTTCAAGACGAAGTCATGAACGATGATAAGGTTGATGATAAAGAAAGTGATGAAAACAACAAAGAGAAAGAAGGCAAGTCTGATCAAGATGAACGCACGAGTAAAACTGAGGATGACAGTCAACCAAAGGAGGAAAGTAAGGAAATCAGTCACGAGGAGAAGAAAGAAGACGGAGACAAGAAAGAAGGGAAGCAAGTTGAAAAATATGAAACAGAAAAATACACTGAAGAAGTAACGCACGAAGAAGGGTTAATTGATATAAACAGGGCAGCAAACAAGCGAGATAGGCTGTTATGGCAATACTTGCTGGCGTGCTTAGAATCACAAAAGAAACCAAAGGGCGATAAAAACAAGGACGGAGGTGAAGGGGATGAATTGGAGGATCCAAAAGAAGTTGCTGGTGAAGATGCCAAGCGAGGATTCATGTAAGTAATCATGATATTACTTAAAAAAACAAAAAAAAAATCAGCATAATGAACACATAAAACTTAAAGTTAGTGAAACGACACACACGTGCATAAACAATTAAAATTTCAGTTAACCCGGTGATTACAACATATTTATGTTGAACAGGAAAGAAGTGTTCACAACATTATATGGAATGGTGGCAAAGGCGTATGTGATAGGGAGCCTCGTGCCAGGAAATAAGGTCGATCCGAATGTAGTGAATTGTTGGGCAGCGATCCTAAATTTCGAGGAGGCGACAGTAGAAACAGGGCAGAAGCGACTGTTTCTATACACGGACACAATGGTAATATCACAATAAATAAACTTGCATACTTGTAAATGAACATTGATGCACATGTGAACCAAAGAATGAAATTTCAAATATTTATGATTTACAGAATGAATCTGTAATAACTGCGAAGAATGCAAACCCAAAAAGGCTGGAAAAGTTTGAGAACAAGCTGTTGAGCGTTGTTGAAGGGGACAAATCACTGATGGACATGAAATCGTTCAAGACGATCGTGGTGCCGATAAAAGACGATGATCATATATACATCATCTGTTTTGACTTAGATGTACCAGCTATAACGGTGATCGAGAGCGTGCACGAGGGAATTGCCATAGAGGACATGGCAGATGGCAAAACTTATGCATCAAAGGGCACTCCACACAAAGTGGTAAGTTATACTAACAAAATGAACGTAGTAATAAAACTGTAATTGATAAAACTCAATTTATTTTATTTTTTTGTTTTGTAACAATTTGCAGAAACATGTCATGTGGAGCTATCTACAAAAAGTCAGCCACCCAAAAGCCATGTCATTATCGGAAACAAAACCGAGGCTGATGAAGGCGACGTGGACAACAAATACAGAATACACAGATTCTGCTGTGTATGCAATGAGAAACATGGAAGCATATAATGGAAGAACAAGCGGGTTCAATAACGGGTTCAGGGCCGATGACAAACAGCATGAGGTGCAGGTTCGGAACATAAGGATGAGGTATGCTTGCAAAATAATGACATCAGCAGCAAATCTGCTCGAGGAAAAAACGAGGAAGGCTTCAGAAACGACAAACATGAAGCTACACAAAGCAGCAAGTGATGAAAAGAGGGTGCAGCAAATGAAAGTAGAGAAATTTTTTAGAAAGTTGGATGACGATTATGAAAATATCGTGAAAGGGATCGAAGAGATAAAAGCCGAAGAACCGAAGAAAGAGGCTGCAGCAGAAGAGAAGAAGCTGTTAGAGTTGAAGAAAGACACAAAGGGAAAGAGAGTGAGGTTTGCATGAAGGAAAAGGTGGGAACGAGAGCGTTTTGGAAGGAAGTAAATAAGGCTGACCCGTTTTGTTATTAGATATTAACATGGTATGGTATGTAGTTAATTGGAAGTTAGCATAAAAAAAATACACTAGTAACCTGAACTTTGTGGCAGGATTATGTGTTTTGATTTTTTTTATAAATGGTATTATGATATGGCAGTTAGTTATAACGCGTATGAATGCTTGGTGCACATGTGAATTAAAAAGGACCAATGCAGGGTTAATTTGAAAGTTAGCATAAAACAATACACTAGTAATCTGAACTTTGTGGCAGGACGGTTGGTTTTGACATTTTAAAATGGTACTATGTAATTGCAGATAGATATAACATGTATGAATTATTGGTACACATGTGAATTAAAAAGTAGAAATGTTAAAATGAAACCCAACAAGACACTTATACAAATGGAAGGTATACAATGTGATGTTTATGGATGGTAAATAAGAAAAAAAAATCGTTGATATTATAACACAATAACCAATGATGCACATGTGCATCATTAGCTGGTAAAGTGTATCAAACACAACCAGAATGCTGTGTCGCATTATAAAAAATACATAAAAATACTAAACAATTTAGAAAAAAAAAACACTTAGTTTGTAATATAAGTTAATAACTAATGGATAAAACGAATGTTTATTAACTAAATAATGTATGACCCGCATGTGCACAATTGTATGGTTACACAACAATATATCATAGTGAAATTATAAAAAAAACAACTGCAAAACACTTATCAACCATAAAAGTCAACAGAATCCTTAACAACCAATACGAATGATACAAAGTCAAGAGGTATCATAAGCAAATACAAAGTCAAATCATGCATCTAAACAAGATGTTTATTATGAATCAATATAAATCTTTATGAAGGCATGAACGGGGAAAAAAACAAATCACGTAGCGGGCGACCCAGCAGCTCTACCAGACGAGCGTTTAGCAGCACGTGTAGGTTGTCGACGGACTGGTGGAGCATTTGGGGGGACAACAGGCGCACCGTCATTGACACAAGGCTGGTTAGCAGAATCGACAGCTTGATACACGTGTGTATCGAAAGGATCAGCAGACGCGACAGCACTCGCAGCAGCAGCTGCAGCTGCAGCAGCAGCTGCAGCTGCAACAGCAGCAGCAATCTCGGTAGCACGCCGAACTTTATCACAGTTACGGGAATCATGGTCATAAACATATTTGTTACACTTCTTACACAGTCTCGGACCCTTCTTGAACGCTTCAATAGCCTTCTCACCCGGACCGATCAAACGCTTGTCAGTTCCACACCCCTTGTTCCTAATTCCTTGCGTTGGCACGAAAGAAGAAGTACCAAACTCAGGCTGACGAAGAATGTCACTTATTACCGCACTTGTCCGCTCTTGGGAAGGATCATAGGCCACTTTAGAAAATATGTGTTTCTTCAACTCTTTGAGCTTACTCAAAAATTCTGCAAGCTGATCTGGTTGGCGCCTTAGACGGTCGGTACATTGGGAAACGATACCCATAATTTCGTTTCTGAGAACGCCCGATTCACTGGTATCAACTGAATACCGATTTGCAATATCATAAACTCTTGATGGAAGTGCATTACGCGCCCAACGCGTAGACATGTATTTTTGGGGAATCTTGTTTACTTGGTTGCATCTGAAGACGTAGAAGATATGGCGGCAGAAAAAGCCAATGCGTGTAAAGCATAAACACGAGCAAGAAACAGTCTTAGCAGCAAGATCAATGGAAACCTGTTAAATATAAACATAATGGTCAGAATAAAAAACAGTGCACATGTGCATCATGTTTATAGATTATGAAATTTAATATAAATATGTAACACAGTCTGAAAATGAAATTAGTAACAACAAGAAATGCACACATGTGTTTCAGAAAGCGTCAACTAATAATCAAACAATTTAAAACAATCTAATAATAGTATAGTTTGAAAAAGTGCACATGTGTATTCAAAGGAAAAGTGCATATAAATTACCTCAAATTCATTGACAGTAACAAATTTCCTGTTTGCATGAGCAATGGTATATATTTTGGTAGTACCAAAAGTGCGCGTCAAGCCACCAGAACACTGATAGAGACTTCGCTCGATTTCTTTCTGAACTTCCTTAAAGATCGTGATCGTGTACAAACTGGCCGCATGCCTTTCGAATGGAAGTCGTGTGTGGATCTCAGGTACTGTTGTGTTCGTATCAAACTCAAGCTTGCGTTGGTTATTACGTTGCGCGTCAATGGCGGTGTCAAAACATATAAGAAACTGCAACAAGGTGTTGCCGCCGCTAGAGTTGACCTTGAAAAACGCATTAGAGCTCTCGCATATAGATGTTGTCTTCATCAGACAACACATAGGAAGGTCTTTGAAGTACGCAGGGATCCAGTCTCCTCGCATGTTGTACATAGTGGTAAGCCAATCGTGATCAGCCAATTCATATTCTGCCATAAGCAACTGCCATTTTTCTTCAAAATCGCATGGTTTGATTATCAGATTCCATACAAGTTTGTGGATGGATTTACGGAGGGCTGCATTGTCGACTGCATCATCTTCAATCTAAATTATATAACGACGATAAGTAATATGGCAGATGTATGAATAATATATAAAAATTTAAATGACAGTACTAATTATCACTTATTAATGAAAATAAACCAAATATATATATAAATTGAACGCACTTTGGAAGGCAACTTCCTCATGATGTGCTACATGCACAATCTATGGGCAGACTGATAAAAAACAGCCTCAATAGCAGATTTCATTGAACCATCTTGGTCGGTAAGCACCAACCTAGGCTGAGTAACATGTGCTTTCAGAAAGCATTGAAGCAACCATGTATAAGACTCGATCGTCTCGTCCGATATCAACCCGGCACCGAAAGTTACACACTTTTTGTGGTGGTCAACACCAGTAAACGGCACAAAGATCATACAGTACCTGTAACACAAAATATAAGCAATACAAGTTATGAGCTATCTTTAAGAAACTGTAACTTTGACGCACATGGGCAGTATATATCTTAAAATTGAAAACAGCAGCATCGTATAAAGATAATAGAGTTACACAATTTAAAACAGTAATAGTTTTAGTTTAAGAGTACTTACTGGTTAGTCTTGTAAGTTGCATCAAATGCAAGAACTTCGCCAAACACTTCATAGTTGCAGCGTGAAACATCATCAGCCCAGAAAAGTGATTTGAGCTCATTACCAACAATTAAAGACTCATAGAAAAAATTATGTAGATTTTTAGTACGTTCTTCTAGTGTATCCAACACAAGTTTGGCATCCCTATCGCCAATGAAGATACGAATAGCTCGAGCAAAGTTTTTGAATTCAGTTTTTGTACCACGAACGTTGTGATGACCACCCTTCAAAGAGCACTGAACGTTATGCGCAACAGAAGCGCCAATTTTGTTCAGGCTAAGTTGGTGGATGAATTGCTGGGTCGAAAAATCAAGCATACGACGCTTGGAACTGAAATCCATAAATTCAGGGCCAATGAGTTCGTGGTTATGTGCTTCAACAAACGTATAAAGAGTGTACTTTTGTGTCTCCGGGTCGAACTTAGAACGTATACATGCACCACAGTCGGTCAAAGATGAGCGGCTAGTCCTCGAAGCAGAAACTGGGTCAGGGTTCATAGAATTGAAATTTTGCAGTTTTGGTTTTCCAGCCCGGTTACATAGAATGTATCTATGTCTAGTAACATCATTGATCTTTCGGTGGGTGCCTAACCGGGTGGAGAAACTAGCCTTAGCAGCATAAGCATCATACATATTAGTGACGTGCTCCCAACTGTCATAAACCGATCCCAAAACAGGAATGTAGGAAGGGTCAACATCAGGCTTCCAATATTTTGTTCCATCAGAGGTAGCAAAAACACTGCTACGCGCACCATCTGAATGCACACAAAACACACTAAAGTTAAATGAAAGTAAACAATATCAACAAACTAATTGTTTATTAAAACGGGACAAACGTATAAATGATTAAAGTCATTTGACTACACATAATATCTAAAATATATTGTCCAAATGCCACTTAGTAATAAAAAATAAAATATAAAAGCATTATGATGAGAAAATTGGATGAACAATACAGTTTGGTCCAAAATACAGATTTGGTGCACATGTGCAATCATAAGGAAGTACAAATAATAACATTATATCAATAACATGATTAAACACATAACAGCAAATAGAAAGCATCACATAACAAAATCAGAGTATAAAAACATGATTTTAAAAGAATACATAACAAAATAAAACAGAAATTAAAAACTGCACATGTGTACTTTTGAAGTTCTAAGTTGAAGTATCTGTTACCATGTTCTTCAACACCTATGAACACCAT
Source organism: Deinandra increscens subsp. villosa (assembly GCA_039602395.1). Lineage (NCBI taxonomy): Eukaryota > Viridiplantae > Streptophyta > Magnoliopsida > Asterales > Asteraceae > Deinandra > Deinandra increscens. The sequence goes on from JBCNJP010000025.1 coordinate 73,725,801, forward strand.
AGGAGGAGCAGATTGAGTTTCTGATGTAGATGATGAGGAAGATGATGCAACATTGGATGATGTGCTTAATCCGGTGATTCCAATAAGCATATTATTGTTGTCGATGTGTTCAATACCAAAATCACAACTGGCATCGACATATACATCATCAACAGGTGCGGAATCTTCAATTAAGGTATGATTATCGATAGACAAGTCCATATGCAATTACGAAGATCTGAAAAACGCAGAAGCAATGTCAGAATCGAAGTAAACCAACGAATTTGAATTTGCGGTAATAAATTGTATACGTGCGGCTGGAACATTGAATGTAATACCTGGAATCGAATTGAATTATGATGATGATTCAGTGAGATTCACCAGAAAATAGCGATTTTAGGAGCGAAAGTTTTACGGATTACAAATCAGAGGTTAAGGTTAATGAACGAGGGATTACGACTCAGGTGTTAATGAATGAGGGACGTGATTTGGGAGTCGGGTGTGATTTAACCTAAGATTATAATTGGATCAGTCAATATAAACTTTATGTGATGCCAAAAATACCCTTCATTAACTAATGTTCTTAGGTTTTTACAAAATATGAGTGTTTACACCCGATCCTTCCCCTATATATATATATATATATATATATATATATATATATATATATATATATATTAAACCTAAATGCATTTGATAATGATATTTTAATTTTTGGAAATAAGATGAGTGTTTTTCAAAAGATTAATATAAATAATATACAACTCACTAGAAGTGTTCATTATTGCTATGGAAGTGTTCATTATTGCTATGGAAGAGCCCGCTTTGCTATGAAAGACCTTATACGATTGAATATTTTAAAGGTGTGAAAGTCAAATCTTTGGAGTGTCCTTTATCTCACCTACTTTTTTTGTTGATAATGTTATTGTGTATGGAGAATGGTCTCAGTCAAATATGAATAATGTGATTCGTGCTCTTAAGTGATTTTACCTTGATTCGGGCTCAGACTAAACATTAATAAATCCCGTATATTTTGGATGGGAGTTGATCTTTCGGTTGTTTGTGTTTTTGCGAAGTCTATTGAGTGTAAGTCGGATATTCTTCCTTAAACATATTTGGGGCTTCCTATAGCTTCAAACATCTCCAGAATTCAAGGTTGAAACACATCATTGAAATTTTTTAAAGTGAAACTTTCATCATGGAAGGTGAAAATGCTTTATCAACTTTCGTCTTGGTATGACATGGTATCAATTAGCAAGGGATAGAACCATAAGGGAAATAGTTAAACAAGCCAAGTTTAGAAGCAACAAGAGTGAAGATGTGTCAGCTTTTGTATTTAGTGTTATTGAGGCTGAAGTATCATATGAACCAATGTCATATGATGAAGAACTTAGTTGTGATCAAAGAGATAATTGGAGTGCTGCTATGAATGATGAAATGGCTTCTTTTCATAAGAATCATATTTGGGATTTGGTAGATAAACCTAAGGGACAAAAACTAGTTGAGAGCAAATGATTGTTCAAATTAAAAGAAGGAATACCATGAGTAGAAAAGCCTAGGTACAAGGCTAGACTTATAGGATATTTTGTGTTCAAATTAAAAGGTACCTAGGTATACACTAAGGGTTGGTATAGACTACAATGATATATACTCTCCAGTAGTGAGACATACATCAATTAGGATAATTTTGTCTTTAACTACATTGTATGATCTTAAACTTGAACATATGGATGTAAAGACAACTTTCTTACATGAAAATTTGGAATAGAGCATTTACATGAGACAACCTAAAGGATTTGAGGTAAAGGGTCAAGAAAACAAGGTATGTCTTCCAAAAAGATCTTTTATGGCTTAAAACAATCACCTGGACAGTGGTATAGGAGATTTGATGATCACATAGTGAATCATGGTTTTATTATAAGTTCATATGATCCATGTGTATACTTTAATGAATTTGAAGTTGGAAGATTTATCTATCTGCTGTTATATGTAGATGACTGCTAATTGCATGTCATGATAAAGGAAATATAAAAGATACCAAAAACTATGTTGATATTGGCCTTTGAAATGAAAAAGTTGGGATGTGCTAAGAAGATACTTGCATAGAAATCACTAGAGACAGAGAAAATTATGTGTTATATTTGTCTCAAAAGAGTTACATGAGCAAGGTTTTGAAGCAATACAATATGCATCGGTTCAAGCCTGTAGTAACTCCTATTGCTCAACATTTTAAGGTATCTTTGAAGGATTGTCCAGGAACAGAAGATGAAAAATCTAATATGGATCACATACATTCAAGTGCAGTAGGTAGCTTGATGTATATGATCGTTTGTACCATACCAGATATTGCATATGTTGTGGGAATTGTGAGCAGGCATCTGTCAAATCCAGGTAAACAACATTAGGAGGTGCTTAAGTGGATCCTAAGGTACTTGAATGGCACAAAAGAATATGAGCTGAAGTTTGGAAACCGTTATGAACAAGGTCCAGCTGTGCTTAGTTTTATTGACGCAGACTTTGCAAAAGACATGGATAAAAGTAAATCAGTTACAGGGTACTTGTTTCAAGTTCTAGGAAACACAGTCAGCTGGAAATCCACATTACAAAAGACAGTGGCTTTGGCATCCACTAAATCAAAATATATTGCCTTGAAAGAAGCAATAAAGGAAGCACTTTGGTTAAAAGGATTTGTGCAGGAATTAGGAGTCAAGGAATATATTATTGTGGTTAAATGTGATAATCAAGGGGCAATAAAATTGTCAAGAAACCAAATGTACCATAAGAAAACCAAACACGTCAATGTAAAGCTTCACTTTATAAGAGAGATAATCAGTTCTAAAGAAAGGTTAGTTGAAGATACTGATATAAGTGAGAATATTGTTGATGTATTGACTAAAGCAGTAACAGCAAGAGCAGGTTTTCAGAGGTGCTTGGATGGTATGGGTGTCGGAAGAACTAATGTTACAAATTACAGTTTATATCTGATCATAATTCTGATGTTAAGAACACTTTCGGATATTCAAATCCATAGGATCACTGTTTCTCATTGCTGTTTTTACTGTGGTAGTTATTGGTAAGGTATAAGCTTATGATCGCAACAGTCTCAAAGGGAATTAGTCGTTATAAATGTTTGGGTTAATTTTGCTGGTTAGCTGAACCCTATGGGGACAAAGTGCGTAGGAAAACCGTTCGTAAGTTAAATAAAATAAATATATTATTTAGTACGACTAACAAAAATGGATAACACAATACAATGAAATAAATTGTATCTACTCCTATTAACAATTACAAGGAAACAGAAAATAATTACAAAACAAGAAAATGATGAAAGTGAAATTACAGTATGATTACAAAAATAAAATGATTAATACAAGAAAATAAGGTACAGTTACAAATGAAATAAAATAAAGAAAATGATGCAAAAGAGAAAAGAAAAAAATACAGTGGAAGAAAAAAGTTTGGTAAAAGAAAGTCAAAGTCTTTTGAAATGATTTATGAATTTTAGGATGAAGACGGAAGGTTAAAATAGTTTGTTAAAATGATGAAAGCTTTGAAGGAAATAATACTACAAATGAAAACCTTTGGCGAAGGCTTCGGGTCAAAACAGAGGTCCCTTAAAATAAATTTCCGGTCTACCAAAGATCCCGTTTTGTTTTCCAGGGTACAATCGCCTAAACCATATTGTACGGCCGGGGGTAACTCTAACCTTGAAGTTACCTTCGAGTTCTTGAAGATCTTGACGAATATAATGAAGATAGGAAGAAGTTTTTTAGAAGATGGGAGAATTGAGAGAGAGGAAGAATTTTGTGAACTCTGATGTGTTTAGCCTCAACTAATGAGGTTGTACTCATAGTGTTTAACAGCCTTAGAGAGCAATCAAAGAATTCGTAGTCAAACTTTGCATTAAACGTTTTTAATGCAATTTGATTTCTAATTAACGCGAAATTTCCTTAATTGCTCAAAACGCGTGAAGATTTGTCAATCCGGAGAAACACTCGTTTCCGCTTGAACCTTCCGGCTGAACATCGGAGCCACGCATGTTCCGCCTGAACCATTTTTGGTTCAACTATTCCGCTTGGCCCCAACCGCTTGAACATTCTGCTTGAACTTCAACCAGACCACTTCCGCCTGAACCACCTGGGCATCAACCGTTGGGGTGTGAATTTTCGACACGACCCGAAAACACGACAAGAACCGAACTTGAAATTTGTAGGTCTAGGTCTAGTATAAACGGGTTCGGGTCAGCTACGGGTCCAACCCGCGGACTTGTTTAGCTAAACGGGTCGTGTTCGGGTTGAACACGTCGGGTTGGCGGGTTGACCCATTTAACCTAATTTAATATTTTATACTTTTATATGTTTATATGTTATAAATTAAGATGTTATTATATTTATTATCAAAGTTTAAAACATAAAAAGAGAAGTTTACATAAGTTTTTATGATTAAAATATAATTATTTTACGTACATTTTTAATTTTTGATAAAAGTTATAGTTTTAGAGCATTAATATGTTTAAAAAAAATTAAAAAATAAAAAAATCGGGTTAAACGGGCCGTGTCGTGTTCGGGTTAACGTGTCTCATATGATTTTCAGGTTCAGGTTCGGGTTTGGGTTCGTGTTAATTTCTTCGGGTTCGGATCGGGTTACCCGCCAACCCGTGAACACGACCCGTTTAGCACCCTAAGACTATGTACATCGGTGATATTTTTGGAGATCGTGAACTCCAAACAATTAAAAAAAAAGAGAAAAGCTTGAAAAATAGACAATCGGTTCTCTCCACCGATCTCCATGCGCGAACCTTTCAAACCATTTCATTTTACACGTGTAGCAACTTTAATGGTCAAATAATTATTTTATTATTTCTTTTTATCACACACTAATTTATTTTATATAAAATCTTATTTTTCATATATAACTTGTAATATTTAACCTTTTCAAAAAATCTAAATACACATTCTTGTTTAGATTTTTTTATGAACATCCTGATATAATTTTTTTTTGAAAACGGAGATGTTTTAAAAATTATGTTTTTAATATAAAATAAATATATTAAAAGTAATCTTTTACTTATCAGCCACGTGTCACTATCGTATATGTCTGTTATCTTATATAATATGTTAAAATAATCTTAAATCATATTTACATAATAAAATGTTAAATTGGATTGGATTGTGAGTGTGAGTAAAAAAATGAGTTAGATTGGATTGTGTAAATAGATGAGAGATAAACTATTATTTTAATGAAAAATTAGATTATGGAGATCACTAATGTGGATAGTCTAATCAACCGGATCAACTTCCGATTGAACTTAAAAACAATTAGGCATATAAGATAGTGACACGTGGCTGATAAGTAAAAGATTACTTTTAATATATTTAACCTTTTTAAATATTCTAAATACACATTCTTGTTTAGATTTTTTTATGAACATCCTGATATAATTTTTTTTTTTTTGAAGCGGAGATGTTTCAAAAATTATGTTTTTAATATAAAATAAATATATTAAAATAATCTTTTACTTATCAGCCACATGTCACTATTGTATATGTCTGTTATCTTATATAATATGTTAAAATAATCTTAAATCATATTTACATAATAAAATGTTAAATTGGATTGGATTGTGAGTGTGAGTACAAAAAACGAGTCAGATTGGATTGTGTAAATAGATGAGAGATAAACTATTATTTTAATGAAAAATTAGATTATGGAGATCACTAATGTGGATAGTCTAATCAACCGGATCAACTTCCGATTGAACTTAAAAACAATTAGGCGGCTCTCAAATAGCTCGCGGCGATGCGCCGCATTGCGCTCTCGCCACACACTCGCGCATGTGCGAGCTAGGGATGTGTCATACTCAAGAAATCAATAATTGGTAAGGTTCTCACCTTATAAACAACTTTTGGTTTCATCCCCCAACCAATGCGGGATGAGTTTCACTTCATTTCTCTCTAAAATTCGCAGCTTCACCTGCTGCAAGACCTCAACTTTGAGATTCGATATCTCATTCATACGAACTCGGATTTGGACATGGTTTGATACTTTGGAAAGCGCTCACAACGTAATACAGAAACCCATAAAATACAGAGCCAACAACCTATGTTATTTGTACTTTATTTTTGTCTAAAATTGCTGAAAAACTCATTTTCACAATTGAAAAAACACATTTCCACTAGTTTTTCTCCCAAAATTCCAACAAAGTGAATATAATTTATTTCAGGTTCTTGCTTGCAACCAACTCGACGAACAACTTAAATTGGGGATTTCCAAATCTCTCTATTAGATTAGAAGTTAGTTCACCATTTCATTGTAATTCTATTTTCCGATTATAGTGTAATCATTTTCATTTCTGATTAATAAAACATTCGGTTCGATTCACATTCGAATCTTATTAGCAATAGCATCACATTTATTTTCACATATCTGACGTACATTTAGCACATATAATGTTAGTGGTTTAAGCTTCGATACTACAGAAACATTCTATAGCTCGTATATTAATGAGATCCACGATTGATAAAAAGAAGAAGAACAGGGGCGAAGCTTGACCAAAAATTCCGCGCGGGCTGAAAGTCAAGGGTCAAAAACAATTAGGCTATCACTAGGATTTAACAATTGGGTTATATGTTCGGGTCGGGTATTCAGGTCGGATATTTGATTCGGGCCGGGTCACACAACAAAAAACAAGAATATCTAATTGTTTTAATTCATAATAACCGTTGTTTCACATAAAAAAACTAATGATGTCAGAAAAAGGAAGATTACCTGGAAACATGATTACAACTCAGCCCGACGACCTTTAAGATTTTTGAATTCATCGATTATGCAATCTTGATCAAACTTTTCAGCAATTTCTTTTTCTACGTTAATCACCAGACTATTTGCGAGATAATCATCTGAAATCTTATTGCGTAGACGATTCTTTATAATTTTCATCTGAAATCTAATTTTAAAAAAAAAAAAACATTATCACCATTCTTCTATTAGGGTATGATAAATCAAAAAAATGCAATAACGAATAAGCAGGCTTACGGTTAGAGAAAATTTAACACCATCTAAATTAAAAAAGACTAGCAAAATAAAATTTTCAACACATTCTATCATTCCATAATGGATATACAACTATTATAACTTCCGCTGTAAAAATCATGACCCGTTTACTCATGTTGATCAAGCATGCTACCGTTCTGGTCTTATCTACTATGTGTTTATATATTTTATGACCTAGAAAACATACTTATAGAACAGATGCACTGAATCACTATTCTACATATGACTAATTCATTCTGCTAAGATTCACCATCAAGTTTAAGTACATAGACAAAAAAAAAAATACCATTAAAGCATGAAAATCACCTGGACTTTTCCGTTGCTCGTCCCAACAGCTAGACTAGTCCCACGTTGCGCCCACCCAACCGAACACGCGCTATCATCCATGCCCAAATCACACAATTTGGTTACCTGCATTTGCATTCAACTTTGATTGTCAATAAGACCAAATCAAGTCAATTAATATCTCATAACCATCAATCTTAATGCTTGAAAATTTACCTTACTACTACAAGCATTCCATAAATAAACACAATTTCCCAATCCCACAGCCAACACATTATGAGAAGACCAGTCTACAAGGTTCAGATAAAAATCATTTTGCAATGCAGGTGCATCCAAAACCTACAATAGCCCCAACGTACCATTAAAGCCTATTATCTACTATTTAGTCTGAAATCATAATAATATCTTGGATAATTTTAATTAAAAAGAGCATCAATTTAAAAAGATTATCAATCAACAATCAATTTCCTCAAATATTACTCAAGAACCCTAATTTTAATTATCTAGTATACATAGATGAAATCAATCAATCATCAAATGAACATCTCAATAATCAAGGTTAAAAATTACATCTAAAGTATAGATTCTTAACCTATTCAGAAGTTAGAACCTTAGAAAGTTGAAGACTTGAATAAATTAGTGTTTTTGAGCAATTGAGCGTGAATGGAGATGAATCTGCGGTGGGAGAGTCCGACTGAGATGTCTGCGAATCTGCGATGGCGCGGAGGACTGGAGGTGGTGTGGCCGGTGGCGGACTGGAGGCGTCGGCTGCTGGCCGGCGCCGGCGGTAGCCGGGTGTCGGAGCAGGATCGCTGGGTCGGAGGTGTGATGAGGGTGGGAGTCTGGGAGAGGTCGACGGGTGTTTGTAAAAAAGGGTTTCTCCTTTTGAGTTTTGTATATTATGTAAATAAAAAAATAAAAAAAGTAAACTTGAAAAAAACGGACTACCAAGGATTCAAACCTGGGTAGTTGGGAACCAAGAATATGGGGCGGAACCAATTGAGCTGCAATGTTTATGTTATCTAGTTTAACTCTTTGAAAATATATAGACTGGGCCAGACTATGTATATAAAAAAAAATCAAACCGAACGCATGTAAATTTCCACTTCTGAGCGAAAAAACCGATAGGGCTGGGGGCCGGTCTGGCCCTTCTTATACTTCGCCCCTGAAGAAGAAAAAAACTAAGAAAGAACGTTTTATATGAGGTTTTGTCTGGTAGAACTTAGATGTCTGATTGTTATTGAATATTATTTCCTCTAAATTCCGGCCATATTTATATTGCGTTTACATTATCTTGAAAATTAAGATTAAGTTGAGGGTTGTTACTTGTTAGCCAACTAAACTCTATCTTTGATCTATCTACCTGTTATTGTCATTTGAATATATATCAATACTTTTGAGGCATATAAAATCCCGTGAATAACAAGAAAACAAATACAACACTAAAGCTTTCTTGAACATTATTTAAATAATTAATTTATATTCAGAAAAAAATATATAATATTATTTGTATGGAAATCATGGTGTATATTTTTAAGAAAAGCGGGTATTTTGCCGTTGTGTTGTCCTAAAGAAGAGACGGGGATCTGTCTCCAATGTTGTCGTTTCCAATGTTTTAGAAAATATATTATTTATCATATATTTATTTATTGTTTTAAAGAAAAAGTATCTTTATTCCAATTGGTATTCCTGTTAGATGCAAAATATTAACTCCAAACCACTCATCAATCAAACTTTCTAACTTTGTGTATAACCAAGTCGAGCTAAACAAGCATGATTATGTGCTCAAGTTCTAACATAAAGCTTATTTGATATATGATAAACAAAATTGTAATTCGAGCTTCATACGTTAGTTTGAAAAAGCTAGAGTATGTAAATGACCAATTATCATGATATATATAACTATAATAAATATTTTAATGTGTAATTAAGATATAGAGTTGGATTTAACTAAAAAATTTAATACATGTTTTTTAATTGGGGGGGGGGGGGGGGGGGGGATGGGGATTTAACTAAAAAACACGAAGAGCTGAAAATGTATTTTAATTTTTTTTAGTATATCGACACTGTACTTGTTTTAAAGATAGAAATTATTCGTTTTTATGACATAGTTCTTTTATCTAAAAAAATAACATTGTATATAAAAGTTATGAACGTTTTTAAAAAAATAAAAAAACTTAATAAAAAGTCAACAAAGTGGCCAAGACTAAAATGTCATTCTACAGTGGTTTGAGTGTGTGATAGAAAAAGTGATATCACACACAGACAATTTAGTGATGGTGATAAAAGAGTGTAGTGGGCTAATAATTGTATAAATGGTAGTTGTGTGATGCGAGATTTTATTTAAGAAGAAGAGATGATAGAGATGATGTGTGCTATTCTAATTGGAGAGGAAAAAACAAAAAGGAAATCATTGCAAAGCTACCATGACCGCCACCACGAAACCCCCCATCACCCCCCCCCCCCTGTTTGTTCCAAGGCGTTTTCATCATCACACCACCCTACCCGTCCCAATACGGATGACCTTAATAACAAATTTAATGACTTTAACTTATTCTTAAACTTTTTAAAATAACTTAACTCTCAAGATATAAAACTTAATAATATATTACTTAAATTATAACTATAATTTCTTACTATAAAACGATTTCAAGTTGCTTATTAATAGTAAGTTAGTAACCCAATAACCACTTCGCACCACGTGGCAGTCTCGAGTGAGTCACATGGCACGATAATTTTTTTTCCTGTTCTTTGTTTTTTTTATTTAAGCGCAAAAAGTTTAACAAATGAGTTAGTGGTCTAATAAGTATGTTTTGATCGATTCTTGAAGAAGATGAACTATGTAGAGGATTACATATATGACATGCTTGATGATCCTGAGAGAGAAGCCACAAAGGATCGATTCCCGTTTAGGGTGTGCTCTAAGAAAGGAATACGAGAGAAAAGTTGGCTATCGAAGGAGAGGGCGAAAACTATATGAGAGAGATCGAGATTGATGTTTTTTTAAGATGGTGTTAAATGATCTCTCGTGTCCTCTATATATAGCATACTAAAGGGGAAACCCAGATTAGTAAGGACAATTACGTCAATCAAGTAATTCCCTACTAAACACCCACGGGTATTTAGATCAATGATCAATATAATTAGATAAATGATTATAAAGGCATATGTTTAAACAATTTATTCTTACAGTATGAGCATTCCCATTTAGTAATTGGTGTTAAGTTGGTGATGTGATAAACACAATCATGTAACATAGATTTTTTGTATTATTCTCTCTCCAATCTTAACGAATTTAGTAAGGGAGTAGGTGTTATAATATGTATAGTCGTGTAATGTAGTTTTTTAAGTCATAGGCGATACTTTAAGTCATTTAGTGTTTGTGTTGTTACGCATTTTTAGCCATTTTCCTAACTGCGTTATCTCCATGACAACACGCATATTAGAAAATCTAGTTGTATATAAAAATAATTAGTCTCCTCTAAAGCTTTTCATACCACATTTTTTGTGCGAGATATTACCAAGTATACTTCATTTGTTTGCATGTATAAGTATATTTAGTTTGTTTGTATAAGATATTACCAAGTATACTTCATTTGTTTGTATGTATAATGTGTCAGAGTCAAGTTAAATTTGTACATGAACATGGGTCATAGCCCATAGGCAATTAGGCATTTAGTCTGTTGATTTAACTTTACACAATTGGGCTTGGGCTTGGGCTTTGACCAGATTTTGACCCATTAAAAACTATTGGGCTTGTTATCATACGACGTGTTTAAGTTTCTGAATTGGATCGGGATATTTTTAGTTTCCAGAAGCCTTAATTAACCGCCTCTCGAAACCCTACAAAAATCTATCGCTCCTCTTCTTCCTCCTCCGCGTTCCTCCGTCTCCAAGTAACCTACGTCTCTACTGGTATGTCTGATTTCATCTTTTTCTTCCTGTACAAGTTAATTAGCTCAATAATTATTGGATCGAATTTGATTCCTACTGTTTTGTCTGTGTTAAAATGCTCGATTAAATTCAAAGTGATGGTTTAGGTTTGTTTTGGTTTTCAATTTTCATTATCGTTTCTAATTTTAGGTTTCTATGTAGCTAATCATGTTTCATAACGTTTAGGCTTAGCTTATTAATTAGGCCAAGGTTTGAACACGGATTATTGGCATGAATATAGAATTTGTGGACTTTATATGGTTTGATTCCTGCTGGTTTGTCTGTGTTTAATGCTCAATTAAATTACAAATTGATTGAGGTTCGTTTTAGTTTTCGTTATCATTTCTGATTTTAGGTTTCTATGTAGCTAATTATGATTCATGGCTTTTCTTATTAATCAGGCCAAGGTTTGAACACAGATCATTTGTAAATATAGAATTAGTCAACTGTATATAGGACTCGATAGTGAGTTTTTTGTTCTTAAGTCACAATAATCCCTGATTATGCACATAGTTTGTATATTGCTTGCATTTGAATTGTTTTACGTTTGTATATTGTTTCAATTTTGACTTCCAATATTTATGCACATAATTCGTATATTGCTTGCATTTGAATTGTTTTACGTTTGTATATTGTTACAATTTTGACTTCCAATATTTGCATGGAGTTTGTGTTAGCAACTACCGGAGGAAAGTGTTTGAAACTGCGACTAAATTTCATTTTTAAACATATGAACACGAGCAAGTTGATCTGTTAAAAACTGATACAATAAGTCAACTTGATAGTTGATACCAATTTATGCGAAGATAGTGAAATGAAATTTCACTTATCTAACTAAAAAAATGCTTGAAAGTTTCACTTTTTGGCATAAATTAGTATTAAGTTGAACCCTGTCTGCACTAATTGTTGCAAATTCACTTATTACCATTTATTGCTAGATAAGTGAAACACGATTGCATTTTTACTGCCCAGTTCCCCTCCTAACCTTGGTGAAAGTTCTAGGATCTGCAACTGGTTGTTAGTTTTTGTGGTGAAATGTAATCATGTAGGTTAAAGTGCCCTGATATCCTTCTTGTCTAGGGAACCTGCTGCCTTTCAAATGTTTATGCCATATTTTATTAAATTTTAGTAGTTAGGTCTAAGTTGTGTTACTTATGTAATACATGTTTCTGCAGAAATCTCATCAAATAAACAGTTTGAGCAACATCAATACTTTACTGCATGTATTCTTAAACTTGTATGTCACATATAAGCTTAAAACATGAAAGAAAATATCTAACGACAATGATGTTAAACATTCTTCTAATTGAGTTCTGTTATGTTGGCTTATTGGCAGCAATGGCTGGAGAAGCAGGAATGTTTACGGTACAACAAACTGTAGGTACTGTCTTGTGTTGCAAATGTGGCATTCTGATGGCCCCAAATGCTGCCAATATGTGTGTCAAATGTTTACGTTCTGAAGTGGACATAACAGAGGGTCTACAAAAGCATCTTATCATCATTCACTGCCCAGAGTGTGATTGCTACTTACAGCCACCAAGAACTTGGATCAAAGCCCAGGTAGAATCAAAAGAACTATTGACTTTCTGTGTTAAGAGATTGAAAAATCTGAATAAAGTAAGGTTGATTCATGCTGAATTTATCTGGACTGAACCTCACTCCAAGAGACTTAAAGTCAAGCTCAAGGTTCAAAAAGAGGTTCTTAATGGGGCGGTTCTTGAGCAAGCTTATATGGTTGAGTATGTGGTTCAGGATCAAATGTGCGAGTCCTGTTCTCGAGTCCAAGCTAACCCAGATCAGTGGGTTGCTGCTGTCCAGCTAAGACAACACGTTTCTCACAGACGTACCTTCTTTTATCTGGAACAACTTATCCTTAAACATGATGCTGCTGTCAGAGCCATTAGAATCAAACAATTGGATCGCGGGATTGATTTCTTTTTCTCCAATCGTAGTCATGCGGTGAAGTTTGTGGAGTTTATTCAGAAGGTTGTTCCGATTAAGAGCCGTCACGACAAACAACTTGTGTCCCAGGATTCAAAAAGCAACAACTACAATTACAAGTATACATTTTCTGTTGAAATTTGCCCCATTTGTCGCGAGGATCTGGTTTGTCTCCCTCCGAAACTTGCAGCTAATTTGGGAAACCTTGGCCCCATTGTCATCTGCACGAAAGTCAGCAACAATATCGCTTTACTTGATCCGTTAACTCTCCGACACTGTTTTCTTGACGCCGAGCAATACTGGAGGACATCGTTTACTTCACTTCTTTCCTCTAAACAGCTTGTGGAATATGTTGTCCTGGATGTCGATCCCATTTCATCTGAAGTCAATGTTGGTGGGTCAAAGTATGTGATGGCTGACGTACAGGTGGCTCGCGTGTCTGATTTTGGCAAGAATGATACCATATTCTTTGTAAGGACTCATCTAGGACATCTATTAAATTCAGGTGATTATGCTCTTGGTTATGATCTGCATGCTGCTAACAGTAATGACATGGAGATAGGCAAGTATAAAGGTCTTGTGATTCCCGAGGTTATTTTAGTGAAGAAAAGCTATGAGGAACAGAGGCTAAAGAAGCGTGGAAAGCGTCGCTCGTGGACGCTTAAAAAACTTCCTATAGAGGTTGATGTGAGTGACACCCGGGGTAGAGTAGACGAAGAAAAGATGGACAATGAGTATGAACAGTTCAAAAGGGATATTGAAGAGAACCCTGAGTTGAGATTCAATATTTCACTGTATCGGGACAAAGAATATCAGCCATCGGAGATGGGTTCTGTGACAGATGGTGAAGATGCACCTTCTGTGCCATTCGAGGAACTCCTTGATGACCTTAATGACCTTAGAATAAACGATGGAGCAGCAGATGTTGACGGCCAGGATGATGATGATGATGAGGATGATGACGATGGAGGTATGAAGGAGTAATCTCACTTCTGGTTCGTTCCTAATGTTTTTAAGTTGCTTCTTGTGCTAGTGTTTTGGTATGTTATTGTTTAAGTTCATAAGAGTTTTGCCCAGTTTTAAGATGATGTGAGATGCAGTGTACTCATGTTTCTATAAATATTGTTATTCATTCCCATATTTGGGCTGTCGAGTTCTCTAGACATTGGCTGGAGGTTTTTGGTCTCGACTCGGTTCTAATAATCCCGGCGGTCAGAGATTGTCCTCATGCTAGACTAAATAACTTTAAAATCATGTAAAGATTCTGTCGGGCCATGCTGTTGATGACTTGGACACTATAAGAGAGCGAGAGAAGTGTGCTGAACACGGAAAAACCTAATGTGATGTTTAAAGAGAAAATCCATGAAAAAAACAGGGAAAATGGTCCTTGTATAATTGTTATGTTTTTTTTCTATAACTTCCTTTTTGAAAACAACTCTTATTATATTAAAATCATGTATTGTGTTTGCAAGGATCGACAATTGCTAATTCTTATGTTTACTGATGATAATGTTTTTATAACTGGCTTGTTAAACCCTAAAAGGTATTTGTTAGATGAACTTTGATTAAACTGGTAAACCTTAAATTTTAATCTCTAAAGCTAATTTCTAAAAGATAAACACTAAGGGGCTGTTTGGTTGATGCTATATAGCATCTTAATGGGAGAAAATGTCTTTTTAGAAAATGTCTTAATCAGAAAGACTGTTTGGTTCACACAAAATGTCTTAATCGGTTAGACATTTTTAGCTTTATCATCTAGCAAAATAAAAGAAGCTGTATCATTAAGCAAACCAGGAGAAAACAAAAAAAAAAAAAGAACGGGATGGAGAGCCCTGCGTGAACGACCTCCGCTGCCGCCTGCCTGCCTCACGTCCGCATCCGCCTCCGCCTCCGGCCGGCCGTCGTTCCTCACCCCCGTCGCATCTTCCTCCTGCTCCGGTCCCTCCTCCTCCGATTCATCCTCCTCCTTCGTCGGAATCATCCTCTTCGCCGCCCCCTTTTTTAATTAAACAGATCTTTGATGGATGAATAGACTATATATCTTTGATAATTATTTATAATTTATTATTCTGCTCAAACAAATAATTAAAAAATAGTTATTTTATACAGTTATTCAGATGTCCAAACAAACAGCACATAATGATTCAGCACCTTAATGATTCAGCACTTCTTTACCATACAGACAGCTTATTCATTCAATACCAAATGAAACAGACGAACCAAACAGCCCCTAAGACTAAAGCCTAAAGGTAAGTTAGATTCTACACCTATAAAATGAGTTTATTGTAGTTCATTTGATCTCGGTTTTCACGATTCTCACAAAGCAAAGGAGATCACCAAATTTCATTTCCATTCCACAATTTGAAGCTACATTTATCCTTTGATTTTCAAAATTCATTTAACCTTTCACTTTTTGGAGCTTTCAAGCTTTTTTCAACCTCTAATTTTCATCCTTTCAAGCTTCATTCAACCTGTGTTTTCTTTTCTTTTTGTTTTTTTTAATTTTTATTTTGAAGGTGTCGAAACTTCCTTCAATGTGTGTATATATGCATCCTAGTTTAACAATGAAGACGTAAGACCCAAGCTGCGGGGTTATTGGTCTATTTATATTAATATTTTTTCATACTAATTTGTTGATAAAAAAATGAAGTGTACTTTTTTTTTGTCCACCACATGGATTGAACCCTCATTATTTGAAAATACAACATTTATCCAATATCAAGACCAAGGGTCTTTTCATAAATTTGTAATAAATAAACAAAAATGTTTTTATTTTATGAATTTTCGTATTTGGCGGTTTAGGTAAAAGAAAAACATTAATATGCTTTGTTGTCTCATACGAAATACGAAAAGTAATGAAGATGATTAATATTTTTGAACTATTGCAAGCAAATGTAGTGGGCTGAATTATATATTAAAATTTAGGTGGATCATAATCAAGAATTAATTCATTGGGCTGAAAGTAGATGGAAAAAGTGTAAACTTGGATGGGCCATGAGCATATACATCTTGGGGCCTTGCCGCCTTGGGCTGCGGTTAACTCACATGCGGTTTCCCCTTTGGGTTACAGGTGCAAATTTCGTTCCTGGGGTGGAACCGGAACCGGTTTCAAACCGGTTTCTGGGGTCCACCGGGTACCTTCAGTCGGTTCTAGAGAGGAACCGAAATCGGATACGAAACCGGGTGCAACATTGTTTCCAACTGTTTTTTTAAAGAACCGGTAAGAACCGATTAGTATTGGATGGAACCGGTCGGTTCCAAAACCGGTTGCAACATTGTTTCCAACTGTTTTTTTTAAGATTTTTTATTAATATAAATACCCAAAACACATTTTGTCATACATTTCTTAAAACTACAAATCACATGCTGTTCACATACGTCAAATTATTAATGAATTTTCAAATTATGTCATTAAAACCTTCAAATATCCAACTTACTAAACGATTTTTTTATATATAACCGTTAATATTTAATTATAGATTCTACAAGAACGTTTTCATTTAACCATTCTTCGTAGTTTGGACAATCCAACAACACCATCCGTTGATGGTATAATTTTGAAACCGGGAGAGAACCGATGTTAATCTCGCTATTTACCCTTTAGCTCATGTACGGGTTGTTGAATGGATCAAACCCCATCTCCTCGTCATATGTTATTTCATCTATTTTATTTAACCGATTCTCGTCAAATATTTATTTCCTCCGTAACTATTGCAATGTAAAGACTAATTCTTACTCCCCCTCTTCGCTCCACCATGCTGAAATGATGGAACCCTAAAATTATTAAAAACACACTTATATTAATACCAAAACATCAACAACGCTTTATTAATAATATGAACAACAAAACATGAGCAACATTTTGTTATAAATAAGAACAACAAAACATGAACACTTTAAACTTAAAGAACATTAAAAATGCCTCATTGTGCATAACTGAACATGCATGCAGGTATGTCGTAGCATTGTGATTGTGGAAACGCCTTAAAATATAATACACATTTTTTGCATCGTGGTTTTTTAGTACCATCCGCCATCTCACACCAATCGTAATCATTCGAAACCTTATGTACCATAGGGGAAGGACCCTCACGAGCTACAACTGTTGTCGTTATGGGTTAACCACAAAGTTGTCGTTGATGATGTTCTCATTGTTGTCCACCATCGTGATCCTTTTAGCATTTTTTGAAGTTTTAAGAGTGTTTAAATATGATAGAGAAATAGTGTGATAAACATAACATCTCTACCCTCTATTTATACTTGTATTTGGGTTGAAAATGGCTAGATGACCATTTTTTAACATTCAAAAAGTTTACAACGGTAGGAACCGGTTCCGTTTCCGAACCGGGTAGGAAACCGTTTTGCGAAAAAGTGAGGAACCGGGTCGAAAAAGTGAGGAACCGGGTCTGGAACCGACGGTTTGAAGATGTTAGGTTGTGGTTCCAGTGTAGCATCGGTTAGGAACCTGTTTGGTTCCATAGAACCGGTTCTGATTCCTGGTTCAATTTGCACATGTACAGATGTACTTTGGGTGATGTTCGCATGGGATCTATCAAATTTAATTAAAAAACAAAACACATCTATCCAAACCAAAACGTTTATTTCCATAGTTCTAATACCAAATCCGATATACAAAGCAAAATGAACCGACTCTTGAGATTCAAACCCTAGAACAAATCTCGTATGAGAGGCGATCTAAAGAAAGACACGTGTATGTCCACATTAGCAACCACACTTGTATATTAGCAAATCTCGTAGAGTGAGTGTTCAACGACTGTTTATCAACTCCCTGAGTGTACACATGCCCAACGAACAAGCCCAAAATCAGCAACAATAGCCCAACGGTAGAGCCTATTTATCATGAGCCCAACAACCTTTCATCGAGCCCAGCTCCAACCAAATATGCACAAAAAGTCAAAAATACATAAACAAACATGAGACGGAATATCAATTTATTTGAATTTTGAATTAGATAACGTTATTTTTAACAGGATCGCACATCAGAGCAGTTCGTGGAGGCCAAAGGGGTGTGTAGTCCATTGCCTACACATTTGTTTGAAGGGAGATCAAAAGCAAGGTTGTAATAAAGTGGTAATTTACCTGTCACTTTATTGTAATTGGATCCTTCGAGTTTATAAAAAAAGATTATAAGTCAAAAAAAAATAATATTTTCTCTTATTGCAATTCGGTTTAAGGTTTGTGTTGTCATTATGTTCAATTATACTCTAACTTGTATTAGACATGAATACGGTTTTGTAATTTTTGCTAGCAAGTAACTTGAGTAAATTTATGTGTGTAAGATGGTGTATGTTAGAATATTAACCAAGATCACCTCAAGTCTATGTTATTATTGCTTATTTCATGTCTCTTGTTCTTTTTGCTTTGCATTTTTCTTTCTTAATTTACTACATTTTAGGTTATGTTAGTTTAGTCCCAACCAAACAAGTCTTTATGTCTACTTTTCTTAATCAAATAAAACATATAATATTTTTCTCATGGATATGATACCCTATTTATTCTAATTACCTGGGTTAATCGGGTTTTTGAATGATTGATGGCGATCATCACCTACCCGGTGGGCACGTGTCACCAGTGGCGAACCTAGGCTTATGCCTAGGAGTTCGCCCGACACCCATGAATTTTTTTGCGGTATTTTTCCGATTTAATCTGAACTGACCCCCAAGAAATTGGTGATCAAACCCCATAAAATTTTTACACTAACTCTCAACTTTAAAAAAAAAATTAATTCGTAGTTTTAAAATTATGATTCAAAGTTTTCAACACTAATTAGCCCAATTATATTTAGAGCTTTCACGGTAGGTTCCTTGAAAAATACGTGAGTGTAAATCTGTATAATTTAAGGTTTGGTTGTGAGTAGAGGATAGAGAAAAACTTTACAAAATCTGTATATTTGACAAAAAAATTTGGTGATTAGTTAATATTTAGGGATTGAAAAAGAGAGAAAATGTAATGATAAAGGTATAAAAAGTATTATTTAATTATGACTGTGAGTGAAAGATAGAGAAAATGTAATAATAAAAGCATAAATTATAAAGATAAGGATAGATAACCTGTTGTGAATGCTCTTATGGTTTTAACCCAAGTATCTAAACCTAATTACCCAAACCCAATTACCCATACCAAATTAATTATAATATACCTAAAACTAAAAATATACCCCAGAAATATGGAAGGTCATCTGTTCCGTAGGTGAGCACGACAATCACTGAATCACGTAAGAGAGCAGCGAGCGATGAAGGTCACGAAGCGAGTAGGAATCGACTGTAGATCCAGCGAGGCGCTGACGGGATGACGTACGAATCACTTTTGTTATGCATTTCTATATTTTAAGTTGGTTTTTTTATCATGTAACATGACCTAACCTGACCTGAATCGAACTGTTCAAAAAAAAATTATATATAGGGTGAACGATCGAACGACGAAAATTTCCAAACCCCATTAAAAAAAATCCTGGATTCGTCATTGCACCTCACCACCCGACCATACTAGACCAATGTGTGTCGCCTCCTTACCGGCTTTATCATGCCCGCCCTCTCCGAAAAACGTCGCACTCCCGACCCATTTGTCGTGAGCCCAACTTGACAAGACCGGTTTTAACGACAAATCATGATTTTCATTTATGCTAGCCGACAACCTAAGTATAATAACTAACTAGATTTAATTAGTGTAATTAGATTGTAGAGCAAGATATCATCCAAATGAGCGAGTGGGGGTTTAACAACTGCCCAATTCAATTATTGGAAAAGGACAACGGAGAAAAGATAAAGGAAAAGAAAAAGTAAAAAGTGGTTGGTTGAGATGGTGGTGGTGGCGTACGAGGCTGGTACTTGGGACGGTACGATGTGTACACACAAGGCTTATGTTAGCTGGGATCGATCATGGATTAAATATTATGACTTTTAGGATTTTAATCAACAAACTTTTTAGTTGTAAAATTACCTCCATAAACTAAATAGCTACTTTTCTGTAAACCTTCAAAACTTTTCTATAAAATTTTGTCAGTGATCAAGATAAATAAAGAAAAAAGCTAATTAATATATTTTTTCTGTGTTTCGAAATTAAGTTTGAGAAACTGAAACGTGAATAATATAACGTTTTCTCGGTGTATTCAATAATCACAAAAGAAAGTTGCATGGGCTGTAAAGATTAACATTGAATATGAAAACATACTTTAAAATATCGTTTGTAAAACCGTTATCAATCGAAATTTAACATTTAAAAGTCCCGTTTGATATAGATTATAATTAATTAATATATTATTGCAATATTTTTTTTTTATGAAATAGTAATTTTTAATTTGAGTACATAAAAATGCATATTTAAGGGTAAGCGTAATGGGAGAGCCGTGCAGTGCGGCCTCCTCACCAGGGCACCACCACCTCGCCGTGGCGTACACAATGGTGTTTTCGCACCTCGCTGCATGGTCACGCCAGACCCTCCTCGCGGTTTTCTTTAATTCCCACCTTTTTCCTCATTTATGTGGCCTTCCCCCGCCACGCTTTACCTCCATGCAGGCCCACCATCACAGGTACCACTGCACAATGCAGTGATACTGTTACTCTTGTCCTAATAGTGATTGTGTGTGATGAGATATAGCTATCGGAATCTAACTTGGCTCGGCCCGCGAAGAGATTGGACTGGACCAGACATACCTAACATGCATCGTGCATGCTCTCTTCTTTTGTTCTCTGTGACTTCTAAGAATAATCAAGAATATTACCACTAAATCATCACCAACCAATGAGAGTTAGATACCTGACCTTATGTGTGAATGAAATGCATCAATAGAAAAAGAGTTGTGTCACTACCAAACTGTTGGTGATGTTACGACGGGACATGACCATCCCAAAATACAATATAAATAGATAAAGTGTACATAGTATCTCATAAAAAGTTACTTATTTTCTCCATCAGTTTGTACCCACATCCACCTCATTAGATCAATAATACATTAGACTTAATACATTAGAGTTATACTTATCTTTAATTTGTAGATCATAAATTTTACTCTATAAAACTTTGAGTCTGTGAGACTGGCTTAGAGAATGCGATGTAGGTCAACGACTTCATGTGTGAGTCCATGGCCCGCCATGAAACACTGTCCCGGGTGGGCGTGGGGGCTCGCATGGTAATTGCCACACCGTGGCTTGTTGATTTTGAACCCTATAGTAGGGTGTAACAGTCACATTTATTACCGTTGAGAGGCTTCAAATGGTCACCTAAAAATAATTTTATTTTAAAAAACCTATTTAAATAAACAAACTTCACACAATTTTTACATGGACCAAAAGCGAGTTAAACGTATGAAAATATGAAACCGAAAGATCCATGACCAACTAAAAGTTGGTTTGATTGAGAATATTTACGAGTGTTCGTTCGAGTAGTTATTTTTTGTTTGATATAATGTTTTTTATAATTTTTATATTATGTTTAATGAAATTATTTTTTATTTAAACTATTATGTTTTAATTTTAAATAAAAAATATTTAAAAAAATAATAAAAAATACCAACTTACACCAAACAACTTACTGACCCATACCCCTCCTACGTACGTAAGTTGGTGTAATGAGTCTAGTCATTAACTAAGTATTTAGGCTCTAGAATCATGGGATGTATAATTATGGTTTCATTGTATAGGTATATTGTGATTTCATAAATTTCAAGTGATAATTTTGCCATCAATACATTGCTTTATAGCGACTTGTAAACAGTGGCGAATCTAGGTTTTTTTTATGGGGTTCGGTCACCAAGTATCTTGGTGTTCGGTTCATAAAAATCAAAAAAATACTAAAAATACTACAGCACCAAAAAATTTCATGGGTGTCGGGCTAACCCCTAAGCTTGTGCCTAGGTCCGCCACTGCTTGTAAACAAAAAACTTTAATAGAACTGCAATAACATTAAACATAAAACTTAATTAGTGAACTTTAAGAAAGTTGAAATTGATTGAAGTTAGTGATCTTAGTTGAAAATTAGAGTTTCTGTTGGGCTTTATTACAACACCTTTATTACAGCAAGAACAACAAGATTTTAGTGTGTTGTTCTTGATGTTTTTCAACAACCTAATCACCACACGTACATTTCGTATTTTATTTTAACTTACAAACTTTATTACAACACCTAATCAAGATTTTTTTAGAATAGAAACTTGATTCTTCAGATTACAAAGCATTCTAAATGTCTTAGAGAATATAACTATAAAATTCATGTGAGTTAGGACGGGTAAGTGTGTTGTTCTTGATGTTATTCTACTCGGAAATACAAATGTTTTAGTAAGACTTTTCTAAGAAGTATCTTGGCAATTGGATTTTTATAGTACTAGGTGGCGGTGAGGAGGTCATGGTTGTGGTTTGTGATGTTTGCGGTTGTGGTTTGTGCTGATGCACCACAAGTAGGACTAGTTGATTAGGAGAAGGAAATGGAGTCTTAGGATTGCCAAAATGTAGCCCCGGGGGGGGGGGGGGGGGATACCTAAAGAAGAGAAAATCTTTATAAGTGGAGATTTCAATGACCATATTGGCAAGGACTGCGACAGTTTTCAGTCCATTCATGGGAATTTCCGTTTAGGTGACGAGAATACGTTTGGTAGGATCTCCTTGACTTTATTGTTGCTCATGACATGGGTATCTTAAACTCGTTTTTTAAGAAGAGGGTTTCACATTTGATCAAATTTACCAGCGGGGAACGTAAGACTCAGATTCATTACATCTTGATGAGACAATGGGATCGACTCTCGTGGAAGGGTTGCAAGTTTATACTTGGGGAGGCAGTAGTGGCTCAACGTCGTTTTCTGGTAGCTGATATAGGTATGAGAAATAAGTTGGTCAGGAAGGTGGGAGAGATTAAATCGAGGATTCGGTGGAGAATTTTGAAGGACAAAAAGATTCAGTTGTTCTGAGACAAGGTCATCTCATTGTCCTCGGCTTACTTTAACAGGGATGCATACCAATTGCAGGAAGAAATGGCGCCCACCATTATCCAAGTGGCTAAGGAGACTCTAGGGGCTTTAACGGGTAAGTCAAGCAGGCTTTGTGAGTTGTGGTGGTGGAATGAGGTTATGCAAAAGAAAATAAAGATGAAACCGAGTAGTTTTAAGGAGCTTTTGAGATTTATAGACAAGGAGGCGCGAACATGTTTAAGAGAGGCATACAAGAAGGCCAGAAAGGAGGTGAATACGACAGTTTCTGAGTCAACGAATTCAGCCTATAAACAAATGTATGAAAGGCTAAGAATTAAAGAAGGGGATACTTTTATGTTCAAAATTACCAAAGCAAGGGACCGCAAGAGACATGATCTAGGAGTTATGAAGTTTATTAGAGGTGATGATGGGCGAGTTTTAGTCAAGGAGAAAGATATCAAGTTGAGGTGGCAAAACTACTTTCGTTGTCTCTTCAACATTAGGAGGACGTTCAATAAAGAAAGCGATTACGCATCAACATCAGATCAACTGTTACTGTTGTTCTATCACATGGGAGGAGGTGAAGACTGCTCTTAGGAGGATGGGAAAAGCGAAGGCCGTTGGCCTGGACAACATACCTATTGAGGTGTAGTCGTGTTTAGGGGATGAAGGAGTTCAGTGGTTGACTATCTTGTTCAACACTACATTCAAAACCGGTAAGATGTTAGACTAGAGGGGGACTAGTTTCGTAGTTCCTCTCTACAAGAACAAATGTGATACTCGATTTTGCGGGAACTATAGGGGTATTAAGTTGCTTAGCCACACTATGAAATATATGGGAAAGAGTTATCGGGACTAGAATTAGTCAAGAAAATCAGGTTATGGTGAACCAATTTGCTTTCATGCCAGGGCGGTCCATTATTAAGGCGATTCACATTATAAGGCGATTAATGAAAAAGTTTAGGGAGAAGAAACGAGATCCGCATATGGTGTTCATTGACCTTGAAAAGGTAGCATGTCTCGTTTACTGATTAGGGATTTTCTTGAAAGTATAGAGGTCCCCGGAAAATACATTGATATTATTTGAGATATGTATGCTAGGACGGTGATTAGAGTACATCCCCCTATGGGAGATACAACTCCCTTTCCTTTGGGGATTGACCTCGACCAAGGGTCTGCATTGAGCCCAGTTCTTTTTGCGATAATCATGGATGAGCTATCCAATTTTATCTAGGAGGCAGTTCTGTAGTGCATGCTTTCCGTGGATGATATTGTGCTAGTCTCGGGGAGTAAACAAAACCTGCATGGAAAGCTTGAGGAGCAATGTTTTAAAAACCGGTTCAACCGCCAACCGGTCATCATACCGGTTTTTTAATCCCCGGTTTTTTGGACATAATCGGACCGTTTTGAACCGGGCGGTTTTCCGGTTTTTTTTGGTTTTTTCCGGTTCAACCGGTCCAGTTCAACCGGTTTTCTGATATTTTTAAAAAAAATTAATTTTTTTTTATTTATTGTTATTTTTTATTATTTTTTAAAGTCTAAAACTTATATTTTCTTATGAAATACCTATTTGGTATTATTTTTAGTGGATTGTCATTGTATTTTAACTATTTTCGTTGTGATGTAAAAATTTATTAACATTTTTATAAAAATATATATATAAATCCTCTAAACGGTTCAACCGGCCGGTACAACCGGTCCGACCGGTCCAACCGGTCCCGGAAAGTTTTCCGGTTCAACTAAAAAACCGGTTTTTAAAACATTGTTGAGGAGTGAGGATCAGCTTCAAAGATCAATGGCTTAAGGATTAGTCGCTCTAAGATCGAATACCTTCATTGTGACTTTAGCAGTGCAAACAATATTAAGAATATACAAATCACATTTGAAGGCCAGTCGGTCTCGTAGGTAACCATGTTTAAGTATTTAGAATCGTTTGTGTAAAGCAATGCGGACATTGATAGTGATGTGGACCACCGTATCCGTGCGGGCTGGTGTAGATGGCGAACGACCACAAGTGTAATGTGCGACATGAGGTTTCTTATTAAGAAGACCCAAGAGCGCAAGTTGGTGGTAGGCGAGATGAGGATGTTGAGATGGATGAGTGAGCACACATGATTAGACCGAATAATAAATGAGGTCTTTCGTGAAAGATTTGGGGGTTGCGGGTATTTCAGAGAAGATTAGGGGGAAAAGATTGAGATGGTCTGGGCATGTGAAGAGGAGGCAGTTCTCGACGCCGGTTAAAGTAATGGATACAACCACTGTTGAGGGTAGGAGAGGGAGATGTAAACCTAACCTGACGCAGGACATGTGTACTAGGCAAGATTTGCTAGACTAGCACATCTCTAAAGATATGGTCGAGGATAAGACTTTGTTGCGGCGTAGACTTAAGGTTAAGGACGTCTAGAGGTTAAGGCTGTGTTTGGCGCGCCATAAGCTAGATCCATAAGCTAGCTTATCATCTAGCTTATAAGCTAACTTATAAGCTAGCTTTTTGACGTTACCAAACGGGGCTCATGGCTGTTGTTTTGGTCAAAAATTGCACGAGACAATCTCGTATTCCAAACTTAGAATGTGGGGTTAGGTGCCAAGAATTCTGGTTCAAAGATAGAGAAAAAGTAATGCAAATGACACGGTGATATACGAGGGAAACCCGGAATCCTGAGAGTTGCCTCTGAGAATCCCAGTAAAAACCTCGGGAGCCGGCTCAAAGCGCCTGCTACCTAAAGCTTTTATAAAGTAAGAATTCGATTACAGCGGTGGAGACGATGATCGAAGACTAAGTGTTACAATATTCAGAGTGTCGTGTGTTGTGTGTTTTCTAATTCGATCATGTCCCATTTATAGCTATAAACAGAAATAACTAATTATCCGAGAAATCAGGGATCCTCTTGACCACGTCCATTAGCCGTTTGAGGAAGTTCACCACTCAGTCCACGTTCGTTATTGCCACGTCAGCGCTAATTGACCGATTCCTTAGGGAGGTTAAACCTTGCTTACCTGCCATTGAAATTAATCACGTGGCTATTAGCAGATAAAGGATATTAAAATAAATAACAAGTAACGTAACCTGTCGAGAATCCTTGGGATTCCCGGATTCCTGTATGATCAAGCTTCTCAGCCGGGTGCTTGGAATTCGACCCATAACAATTGCCCCTGAATTTCGCGGGTGTTCGATAGAGGATAACAGCTGTGAAATTCAAATCGTTTCAAACAATCTGCATGCCCACGTGGACGGCCGAGATCTAAGATACCCTTTTTGATTTGACGGCTTACACTCTCCCCCATACGAGATTTCCGTCACACCTCGCTGCCTTAAATACACCATTTATTTTCTCGTTTACTCACCATCTTCCCGAAAACCCTAGAGAAAAGCTCTTTCCGGCATTCAGGTCAGTAATCCTTCTTCCCGGAAATTTTTCTTTTTTCCATTTTGCTTTCGTAATGGTCAAGAGAACTCGTTCTTCCTCTGTTGCCCCCGGTACTCCCGCCACCGTTGGAGACTTCATCGATCAGGGCTTTATTCCGGTGAAATCGGAGGAGTCCTGCCGTTTTACTGACATTGACGTGAAAGATCTCAAGGAGTCCGGCCAGTTTCCGTCCAATGCTGTCTTCTTCCAATTCGACCCCAGGATGAAAGCCGATTGGATTTCTAAAACCTGGGTTTGCTTTCTTCTCTACCCCTTCCAAATCGGTATGTCCTTTCCTTTCCCTGCACTGGTGAATGACTTTTTCAAAGTCACCGGGCTGTCATACGCCCAAACCATGCCCATGGTTTGGAAGATTCTTTACTCCATTGACAGCTTGAATCGTTCAAGAAACTTGTCGATAGGAATTCCGGAAATCTGTGCTGCCTACAACCTTAGAACCCATGGAAACAGCCGCTTTGTTCTTCAAGCCAAAACCTCAGACTCCCATCTGATTCCTAGGGCCACCCACAATGACCACGATTGGAGGCAGAAATTCTTCTTTGTCCGTAGGGATTCCATCGTTGGGGGTGAAGAGTTGCCGGTGCAATGGGTGAAGAAGGGTAGGAAGCTTGTGTTCTTTCGTTTCTGTCAATATATTTGTGATTTGTTAACTTACCTTCAGTTTCCTTTATTTGCAGCTCCTGTGTTCGAGAAGCTTATTAAACCTACTCCTCTTTCAGATAAGAAGCTTGTGGCTTTTTATCAGATTCCCGTGGCTGAAAGAACCTTCGCAATAGAGAACTCTTTCAGCGAGCCAAGCAATTCTGAAAAAATGTCAAGTAAGTACCGATAGATTTTGTAATATGAATTTATAATAAATTGAAAATCTTAGACTTATCTGTTTCGTATTTTCAACTTCTCAGCTCCCAAGACCAAGATGAGTTTTGATCTCGAGGACCTTTCTGACTACTTTGATGATGATGTAACCACTGAAGCTCCCAAGTCGACCCATACCAAGGTCGAACACACCTCCAAGGCCACTTCTTCCAAGCCCCCGCAGCCCAAAGGCAAAGCCTCCACCACCAAGAAAAGGAGGGGTCCAGATTCCGCTTCCATCAGCCTTCCTGACTGCTTCGAAGGCCTAAACACTACTGAGACCATCAACATGCTTACTAGCCTTCAAAAGCACGTAAGTCCCAGTCTCTAAATTTCTTGATTGACAATCTGATTTTTCTGGTAAGATTCTGATCAGTATCCTCAATCTTGCAGGGTTTCGAGCGCCTAGCCGCAATGTACGCCGATGCTGAAGCCAAGGTGTTGGAGCTGAAGGAAGAGGTGAAGAGGGCCCAAGATACCATCAAGATCCAGGGGGACATTGCTGAATCAAAGAACAAGTACTTCGAGAGGAAGCTGGAGATGGTGCAAGAAGGGTTTGATGCTGCCTTGGAGCTGGAGGTCCAGAAGGGAAGAAGGTCTGCTGCCATAGCCGTTTTTCAGAGCAAAATCAAGATGGCTGAGCAGGCATCCGAGACAGACTTCTCTGTCGGGATCTGGAAAGTTGAAGCTTGGAGGGCAAAGTTGGAGAAGCTGAAGAGAGAGGTCGAAGATGCCGAGGCTGCCAAGCAAGAGAAGGCTCATCCTTCTGAGCAAGAAGGAGAGAGTCCCAGCACTCAGCTTGAGAAGATGGCAGCTAAGGGAAGTAGCCTCGATGATCTTCTGAATCAGGAGGGTGGTGAGAAGATGCTGACTGTGGATGTGATCGGCCATACCGGCAAGAACAAAGGGAAAGAGGTGATGGGATCCTCCAAAACCTCCAACAATGATGAAGAACCCTGAGGTGCCGCCGTTCAATTCCACTGTTTTTTGTTGATGTTTTGATGTTTCAAACAATGTTTCTTTATGTTTCCTGCACACTTAACAACAATTAACAATGATAGGATTCCGGGTGGAGGGATCTTGAACTTTTCAAGACGAAATCCGGAATCCTAGAACCCAGACAATCAAGCCTCCCAGGTGGAGGGATCCTGAAGTTTTCAGGACGAAACCTGGGATGCTTTATCCCTTTATTTTGCTTAAATATTATGAATGGTATGGTAGGTTTTGACCAACACTTGTCGTTTTATTTGCAAAAATAGTTTTTTCGTTGACTTGAATAAAGTATATGCTTGGGTTCCACAAATAGAATATTTAAAGTATAAAGAATCTTTCTTGAATCCACTACCTTAATGGATCCAAAACAAACCTTTTCCTCATAAAAGAATGTCGCATATTCAGATTTTGTAGGACCCAAAGCATGAAGTATATTGAAAGATAAGACCCTTCAATTCTCCTTTCTTTCTGATCAGGATTCCGAATTCCTTAGGATTCCCAAACCTGTTGAAAAGGACTTCGAATAATGAGTCAAAATTACTCGCGTTTTTAATCTTCTCCCGACTGAGATCCGATAGGTTTTAAATTTCAAGTTAAACACTGGGGACAAGCCCAAAGAAACTGGGGTTATTCCCGATAACACTGGGGACAAGCCCGAAGATACTGGGGTTAAACCCAAACAAGCTGGGGACGAGCCCGAAGAAACTGGGGTAAAACCCATCTTAGTGACATGAAAATGTCAAACCAATTGTTAGGAAACTGGGGTTAATCCCACTTAGTGACATGAAAATGCCAAACCAATCGTTAACACGTAAGCGTTAAAAACCTTAGGAATCCAGTCAGGAGCCTCCAGTGACAAGATTATCAGCCACCCCTAAGAATGGACTGGTCCGGCCACCTTGAGCAACCTGAGGGATTACTTGCGCTCCAGGCGAGGGTCGTGCGTCACAGGCGTTTACCCAAACTTGAGAAAGGTGAATACCTTTAAACCTTAGAAGATGTGCTGGACATCTTAAACGGAGAAGAGGTGGCCAGCCTCTGACTGGGGATAAACCCAAAAAGCTGTTGTATAACTTCCAAGCTTCTGCAAAACACTTGAATACTCGGTGAAGGGTGGGTGTCAGCCTTGCTGACACCACTCCGATGCTTAAGTCAGTAATGGTTAAAAAGAAATTGATAAAGCGTATTGAAATTGGATTAGTATACTTACCTGGATTGCTGACTGGGTGAAAATTCGGGTGAGAATCCTGACAGGATTCCTACATAAAATAAGCTTTCAGGTGGATGGCATTCCAAGCTCTCGGTAATAAGTCTCCTTCTAAGTTCATTAGTCTATATGCCCCTTTTCCTTCTTCGGATTCCACTAGATAGGGTCCTTCCCATTTGGGCGCCAACTTCCCATCAGCCGGATTGGTCGTATTCTGAAATGCTTTCCTCAATACCAAGTCCCCAACCTGAAATCGCCTGAGCCTGATATTCTTATTATATGACCTTGCTATCCTTTGCTGGTATGACGCCATTCTGACTTTGGCAAGATCCCTGAGTTCTTCTACCGTTTCAAGATCCTGAAGTAGATTCTCAGAGTTATTCTGGGAATCCTGGAGCGTAACTCTTGCTGTAGGAATCACCATTTCAGTAGGGATGACAGCTTCTGCCCCAAATACCAAAGAAAAAGGCGTTTGGCCAGTTGCATTCTTGGAAGTCGTCCTATCTGCCCAAAGAACAAATGGAAGTTCTTCAGCCCATCTTCCTTTCTTGGAACCCAATTTCTTTTTCAAGTTATTGATGATGATTTTGTTGCTGGATTCCGCTTGACCGTTGGCTTGAGGATGTACTGGTGTTGAAGTGATCATCTTTATCCCCCAACTCTCACAGAAGCTCGTAGTCCTCTTGCCAATAAACTGGGAGCCATTATCACATACAATTTCTGCTGGGATCCCAAACCTTGTTAGGATATTTCTCTTGATGAACGAGATAACCTCCTTTTCCCTAACTTGAACGTAGGCTTCTGCTTCTATCCACTTGGAAAAGTAGTCGGTCATTGCAAGCATAAAGACTTTTCCTCCGGGTGCCTTGGGCAGCTTCCCAACTATATCCATCCCCCACTTCATAAACGGCCAAGGTGAGACAATGGGGTGTAACGGCTCAGCTGGTTGATGGAGTATATTGCTATGTCTTTGGCATGCATCGCACTTTTGTGAGAAGTCCATAGCATCCTTCTTCATAGTTGGCCAGTAATAACCAGTTCTGAGGATCTTGGAAAACAATGCTCTTCCACCGGTATGATTTCCACAATCTCCCGCATGAATATCTTGAACTACTTGGAGCGCCTCAGATTTCTCAAGACACCTTAAGTAAGGACCTGCAAGAGACTTTCTATATAGAGTATTATTTAAAATAATGTAAGGAATTACCTTCGTGCGGAAGGCTCTCGGATTCTCGTTTTTAGGAATTTCCCCACTTTGAATGTACTTTATAATAGGGGAGGTCCAGGATTCCAAGACCTTTTCAGGATCCTGAATTTCCATAGAATCCTCGCAGTCCACCTTATTGGATTCCTGAGCCGAAATAGCTGGAGTCAAAACATGAGTGATCGGGATCTTGATATCCTCTGGAATTTTGAGAGATGAGGCCAAGTTAGCCAAGGCATCGGCTTCCGAGTTCTCCTCCCTTGGAACCTGAACTATATTGAAAGTTTCAAATTTTAAAGACAAATCTTTTACAACATCAAGATACTTCGAAAGTTTCTCTCCTTTGGCTGCATAAGATCCATTGAAGTGGTTAGCAAGTAATAAGGAATCAACGTAAACTTGTATACACCTGATTCCCATGCCCCTAGCAATCTGTAAACCTGCAATAAGCGCCTCATACTCGGCTTCGTTGTTAGTAGCCTGGAATTTACAAGAAATAGACGAGGGTAAGATGTCTCCCTGGGGTGATTTTAGTAGGATTCCGAGGCCCGTGCCTCTGACATTGGAAGCCCCATCCGTATATAGGATCCAAGGCTCCTCAAGTTCATCAAGCTTCCTGACTTCCTCATCGGCTTCCGGGAGGATGTCACTGCTGAAGTCTGCTACAAAATCAGCTAAGGCCTGTGACTTGATAGCCGTTCTGGGCTCGTATTGTATGTCATAAGCACTGAGTTTGACTGCCCATTTCGCTAACCTGCCAGACATCTCAGGCTTCCTGAGCACTGCCTTAATAGGATAGTTAGTTCTTACAATAATAGTATGAGTCTCAAAATAATGTCTTAATTTAGTGGATGCCATGATTAAAGCTAAAATAAGTTTCTCGAGATAGGAATACCTGGATTCTGCATCGAGCAGTGTTTTACTTACATAGTACACAGGGTGTTGCTGCCCTTCATGATCTTTGACGAGGACTGCACTGACTGAGCTTCCTGAGACTGCTAAGTACAGGGTTAGAGGCTCCCCATCTATTGGCTTCATCAATAGAGGAGCCGATGAGAGATATTCTTTTAACGACTTGAGAGCTTCCTCATGCTTTTCATTCCACTCGAACCTTTTATTTTTTCTCAGAATCTCATAAAAATCTTTACTTTTTTCTGAGGATCTGGATATGAATCTGTTCAAAGCTGCTATCCTTCCGGTCAATTTCTGAACATCCTTAATTGTTGTAGGAGATTTCAAATTTAGAATGGCTTTAATTTGCTCAGGACTGGCTTCAATTCCTCTTTCCGTCACCATATAACCCAAGAACTTTCCGGCTCTGACCCCAAAGTGACACTTAGAAGGATTCAGCTTCATGTTGTAATGATCCAGGATATCAAATGCCGTTTGGAGATCCTTAGGGTGATCTTCTGTTTTCTTGGATTTCACTACCATGTCATCGATATAGACTTCCATAGTGTCTCCCAATTGGTCTTTGAACATCATGTTTACAAGTCTCTGATAGGTGGCACCTGCATTTCGAAGTCCAAAAGGCATCGCAGTATAACAATAGATACCTGTTGGGGTCATGAAGGCGGTGTGCTCCTGATCACAAGGTTCCATCTGAATTTGCTGGAATCCAGATGAGGCGTCCATAAAGGTGAGCATCTCGTGTCCTGCGGTAGCATCCACCATAGCATCGATATGTGGCAATGGGAAAGGATCCTTGGGACAAGCCTTGTTTAGATCAGTGTAATCCACGCAGACTCTCCACTTCCCATTCTTCTTCTGTACCACGACCACGTTTGCTAGCCATTTAGGATACTTGACTTCCCGAATCATTTTTGTCTTGAGAAGCTTGTTAACCTCTTCTTGTATGATAGTGTTGGTTTCTGGAGCGAACTTCCTTCTTTTCTGCTGGATTGGCCTGAAAGTAGGATCCAAACCTAGTTTATGGGTTATAACGTTAGTAGGAATACCTGTCATATCTTCATGTTTCCATGCAAAGGTTGCCCTTCTGTTGGTGAGAAGCCGGATCAATTCTTGTTCGGTATCCCCGGGAATATCAGTTCCTACTAGCACCTTCACTTCAGGATCCTCAGGATCAATCTGAACTTCCTTCGCATCTGATTCTTTTTCTTCCTGAAGTTGAAGTGCCAGTTTCTTTGATTGCTATGCTGAGTTAAGCTTAGCTGCTTTTCTCATTGAAGTGAGATAGCAGTTCTTGGCTTCTTGTTGGTCGCTCTCTATCCGAACAACTCCCCAGGATGTTGGGAATTTGATGCACTGGTGGTAGGTTGATGGTACAGCTTTCATTTCATGAATCCAGGGCCTACCTAAAATAACATTGCAACAAGAGAGTGAGTCAATAACACAAAATTTTTGAACACAGTTTACCCCTTCGATATAAATAGGAAGCCGGATATCCCCAATCGTATTCTTGGTTTCTCCACTGAATCCAACAAGGACTGAGGATCTCGGAATTATGTCGCCTTCTGGTATGTTCATCTTTTTCAATGCTTCCAGATGAATGATATTTACTGAGCTTCCGTTATCCACCAGAATCCTGCGTACAACACAGTTAGCAATATGTAAAGTAATGACTAAACTATCATGATGGGGATCCTGGATGTCGCTTCTGTCGGACTCGTCAAACGAGATAAGCTTTTCTTCAGTTAAACGTGAAGTCTTCGTAGGCTTCTCATTCTTCTCATTCTTCGACTGTTTAACATGCTTCCTTGCAGACGAGTAAGAGGTTCCACATATGTCTGAGCCTCCTGATATGAAATGAATAATTGGAGCATCCGGAGGCGGAGAAGCTGCTCGCTGTTGGGACTTCTCGGGTTCCTGAGTTCGGCTCTTCTTCCTGCCGAGAAGTTCTTTGAGATGCCCCTTGCTCAACAAATACCCAATCTCTTTCCTGAGTGCAATGCATTCATCGGTGAGGTGCCCGAAATCTTCATGGAAGGCACACCATTTAGATTTGTCCTTCCAGGATCCCTGTTTATCACCTTTCTTGGGCCATCTTGCCTTTTCTCCCAAATCCTGCATAGCACACATTAGACCGGCAATATCGCAAGAGAAACAATATTCAGAAATTTTAGGATACTCTTCATTGTCCTCTTCTTCGTCTACAGCATTGATCCTTTGATTATCTCCTCGAGAGTAGGGTTTGGAGTTATAATATTTCCCGGAAGATTCAGACTTCCTGGAATTTCGATCATTTCTCGCAGCTTCTTCTCTTTGATGGATTATCTTGTCATCCTCTAGACGAATGAACCTCAGAGCCCGACTTCTTACTTCATCGAGGTTCCTGCATGGAGTCATAACCAAATCGTCATAAAATCTGGAATCCTTAGAGAGTCCCATTTTGAACGCTTCCACAGCAGCCGCCATGTCCAAATTTGGGATCTCCAGGGATTCCCGGCCAAATCTGGATATATAATCCCTGAGGGGTTCCGATGGCTTCTGTACCACTCGGTAAAGATCACCTGTGAGTTTCTCAAAAGTTCTGCTGCACGAAAACTGATTATTAAATAAATTAACTAAATGAGAAAACGAAGTTATAGTATTGGGAGGAATACTCAGTAGCCATTTCATGGCTGGTCCTGTCAAAGTTGAACCAAAGCCTTTACAAAGACAGGCTTCCTTGATATCAGCAGGGATTGGGTTGATTTCCATCCTCTCCCTATAGTGGGCCACATGCTCTTCGGGATCCGTCGTTCCATCGTATAATTTCATGCTGGGGGTCTGGAAACGTTTCGGAATCTCCACATCACATATGGGCCGTGTAAACCTTGATATCCTGTGACTCTCTAGAGGGACTTCAGGAATGGGCTTGATGATTCCCGGGACGCTAGCTATCATCTCCTTGAGTTTCTGAAGTTCCCTGAGAAATTGAGGTGGAATTCCTGTATCCTGCGTAACAGTTGTGTTAGGTACATTATAATTAGGGTTAGGAATTCTCCCTGCATATGTGTCCCTGGTCCTGGGACTTTGCTCTTGTCGTGAGTCTCTGAATACTGGAAACTCGGTTGTTTCGGGATCCTGCATAGGAATGAAATCTCCTAGGTGAACTTCTGAAGGTCTTGCAGGACCGGCGTCTGAGATGACGAACGGATCAGTATAGCGGTATCCTTTTGGCTCCTTAGCCTTAGGACGAGGCTGAGAAGCAGAATACTCCCGGTCTCCCATTGGTTGGGATTCCCAGAAATCGTAATTACGCGACTTCGAGGATTCCTGATAATAGCTTTCCGGGATCCCAGACACCTGCTTCTGATGACTGACGATTGGAGGGCACGTTGTGAAAGTTGCCGAGGAGCCTTTATTGGCAGCAGTTGATGCCCTTGTTTTGAGACGATCTTTGGCCAGGGATCCTGATACACCAAAGTCAAGATTCCTGGGATATAAAGGGCTTTCTTCGTCGACCGAGCTTCTAGATTTCTTAAGCTCGTCAAGCTCTTTCATCACTTGATTAGTGGTTCTTTCCTGCTGCTCCGCTTGAGATTTCATCTGTTGAATCAAAGCAAAAATATCATGGTTAGTAATAACAGGATCAATACGCTCACCCTGAGATCCCGAGAAGACAGGAATTTGCGGTCCTTTCTGTTTTGCTACATCTCTCCTTGGGATGGGAGGAAGTGACGCGCTAATTGCTGGCATGAACACTCCAGTGTCCCTCGGCTGGTTTTCAGAGGAGGACATCGTGTTGATCTTGCTTATGCTCGAAGATCCCGCGGATACTGATGAAGTTTTCATCTGGGACGACATTGTAGCGATCGAAAACGTAGGATATGATAGAGTAAATGAAGTTTTGCACCGTTTTGCCCCACGGTGGGCGCCAAACTGTTTTGGTCAAAAATTGCACGAGACAATCTCGTATTCCAAACTTAGAATGTGGGGTTAGGTGCCAAGAATTCTGGTTCAAAGATAGAGAAAAAGTAATGCAAATGACACGGTGATATACGAGGGAAACCCGGAATCCTGAGAGTTGCCTCTGAGAATCCCAGTAAAAACCTCGGGAGCCGGCTCAAAGCGCCTGCTACCTAAAGCTTTTATAAAGTAAGAATTCGATTACAGCGGTGGAGACGATGATCGAAGACTAAGTGTTACAATATTCAGAGTGTCGTGTGTTGTGTGTTTTCTAATTCGATCATGTCCCATTTATAGCTATAAACAGAAATAACTAATTATCCGAGAAATCAGGGATCCTCTTGACCACGTCCATTAGCCGTTTGAGGAAGTTCACCACTTAGTCCACGTTCGTTATTGCCACGTCAGCGCTAATTGACCGATTCCTTAGGGAGGTTAAACCTTGCTTACCTGCCATTGAAATTAATCACGTGGCTATTAGCAGATAAAGGATATTAAAATAAATAACAAGTAACGTAACCTGTCGAGAATCCTTGGGATTCCCGGATTCCTGTATGATCAAGCTTCTCAGCCGGGTGCTTGGAATTCGACCCATAACAGCTGTATTTGGCGTACTAGCTGAAAAACTAGCTGCTAGCTGATAAGATAGCTGTTAGCTGATAAGCTAGCTGATAAGCTAGCTGACAAGTTAGCTGCTAGCTGATAAGCTAGCTGCTAGTTGATAAAAAATAACGTTTGGTAAAAATTAGCTGATAAACTAGCTTAAAAATATAAAATGACATAAAGTACATGTCATAAATGTAAATAAAGATATTTTATTTGTAAGTTAGGGAATGATAAAACTGGAAATATTATAAAAGTTAGTTGAAACGCTACTCTAACTAGCTTTTTAACGTTACCAAACGGGGCTTTTAAAAAAAACTAGTTTATAAATCTAAACATTTATTTATAATTTATTATAACACTTTTTTTTTTCTAGACGGCAATTGTTTTTTTTTTCTTTTTCTACAAGATCTTCACCATTTTAAAAACAAAGTCTTATACAAGCAGTCAAATATCACTAAATCAAAATTCATTTGCTATTTTATAAGATTTAAATTCTTAAACACTTACGAACGTAGACGAATTCTTTAGCCCATATATCGTTCGTGTTACGAATTTACTTTGAGTTTCTTTCTATTTTTCTTCTATTTTAAAGTTTTAATATTAAACCATTATTGCTGACTAATTTCTGAAATATGTAATCATTTACAAGCTAGAGTAAAACAGAAGAAAACAACGGATGATGAGATCCCCAATATCACGACAAATGTTGTCGTTATCTGCCACCTCATCGTCATGCTACTTTCCATTCCAACCTAGCATTTTTTTCTTTTCATTTAATCCTTTGTTTGATAAAAGAGATGAAAAAGGTAGGCCCGTTCTATTCATACAGTTTTATGTTTTTTTCTTCTTTGCTATTCATACATTTTCAATACATAACGTATAGGTCTTAGGTCTATATGTAAATGTGTTGAACTCTAAAAAATATCTAATATGAGACGTATTAGTCTATATATGGCATATATACTGATCAATCGTACAGCTTTTTATGATTTCACTGTACCTAATATGGGACGTATTAGATTATATGAAACATATAAGTGTCCAAAAAACCAAAAAGGGGTGTATGAATAGTAGAACCCTATAACATTAACATGATCAACAAGATCATGATCATGTGGATAGTATTTGTGTTCTACTAGGCCACGTGATGGCTTATTATGATGACACGTGGCCGGTCGAGTTTATTTAAAAAAAGATTTATTTAAACGTAACATATTTAGTATATAAGTTAGTTGTGTGATAAGTACAATCGTTTATTATAACGTTTAAGTCTTAAGTTCGAGATTTTGATCGGTGTTGCGCAGTCTTTTTGTATTTTTTTTTCATAAGATACTTTATGTCAATACAATTGTTTTATGTACCTCGTGACACAGCGCATCAACGAGCATATTGTAAATCTATACTATACAAAAATCAAGGTAATGTGAATAGAGTAACAATCATGTTGCAAGTTGTGGTGCTGCCACGTGGCAACGTAATATTTAAACATTTTCTATTATTTATTTTTTTACTTAATTTAGTTTACATAGTTCCTTGAGGTGTCTAATCTTTTGTAATTCACTTTAGCTTTACATTATTCTTTTTAGGTGTCTAATTTTGTGACGTCTAAAAAATGTGTCAAATTTTGTGTACTTCACTAACAGTCTTTGTTATCTTTATTTTTATATTATTTTTTTAGTTTTCCATTTCAATTTAAATTATTTTAAAGCGTTTTTTAATTTCATTTTTACACCATTGCCTTTTAGTGTCTATTTTTTATTGTTATATGTAACTATGGTGAATTGTTTGTCTTTTTGTATTTTTGTTTTTTAAGTAGTGTTTTAGCAATGACTATTTTAACCGCTCATTTACGCAACAACGCGTTGTCCAACTAAAATAGCTAAACTAGGAGTAGATGGTGGCCACCAATCTCTCTGGTCGTCATTGTTATTGATGTTGATGGCGTGGTGGCCGCTGTTGTGTCGTCGTCTTTTGTTGATTACTTGGGTTTTCTTTTTCGGATCTGGTCATCGTATTGTTGAGCTATGATGACCGCATGTGCTTATTTTTTGAGTTTTTTCTCGTGGTGGTGACTTCGTGTCTCTCGCATTGTGAGTTATTAATTCTAATCCTAAAAGTTGAAATTTGAATTATTTGTACTGGAATTTGGGGTTATTTTTGTGATTGCTACAAATTTATCGTTGGATTTCTATTGAAGAGCTCACATTTGGGTTGTCCTTTGTTTATAGGATAATAGTTGTGATGATGGGTCCAAAAGATTAGTTTCATTGATAAGTAAGCTCTTCAAGATTGAGAAACGTAACTCTAATGACAAGTTCATAAATTCAACCACATAATAAAAATTGATTAAAAATAAACACCCCAACTAAAGACACATATAAGATTACTATTCACAAAAACTTTATATGGGTCCAAAAGATTAGTTTCATTGATAAGTAAGTTCCGTCCCACGTCATCAAATCTTATTGTTGGATTTCTATTGAAGAGCTCACATTTGGGTTGTCCTTTGTTTATAGGATAATAGTTGTGATGATGGGTCCAAAAGATTAGTTTCATTGATAAGTAAGGCTATGTGTAATGGTTAAAGCCCCATAAAGCTCCACAAGGGGCATTATGCGCCATGTGGACGCTGACTGGGCAAGGGGCTTTATGGGGCTTTATGGTGTAGTGGATAAAGCCCCCATAACGCCCCATAATCATTGCTTTTATCCCCCTTCTCGGCGTTACCTGGCTAACGCCCTCCCCCTTTTTTTTCCCTGATAACGCCCCATAACGCCCCTGCGTAGTGGGGCGGGGCGTTATCAAGGGCGTTATAGGCTCTTTTTTTGCCCCATAACGCCCCATTACGGATAGCCTAAGCTCTTCAAGATTGAGAAACGTAACTCTAATGACAAGTTCATAAATTCAACCACATAATAAAAATTGATTAAAAATAAACACCCCAACTAAAGACACATATAAGATTACTATTCACAAAAACTTTATATGGGTCGGATAACGAGTTACGGCCCATTGGAATCTCCTAAAAATCAAGAAAATTAATAATGATTTTAAAAACATTCCTAGGGGCCGTATGTATTATTTTTTAAAAAATATTTTTAATTTTAATTATTATTTATTACATAACTTTCACACACTTTTTGAGCATACATAAAAAAAATGACAAGAAAATATTAAGAACATCAAAACCGAAAAACAAAACAACCTCATTCATATAATTTTCATTAATGATTTTAGGTCCTTATTTCTATCCTTTTGAGTTTTTTGAAAAAAAAAAAGTTCTTTTTTATTTATTTTTAATTTTATAGCTTATAAATAATTTTTAAGACGTATCATCAAGACAATTAAATGATTTCATTATCTTTACAATTGTTATAAATTTACTTTGTAAATACAAAATCTTTTCATCTTTTGTAAATACACATCAGGATCAACATCAGGATCAACGGCCGTAGAGGCTCCTAAGGCCGTATACATTTTTGTGAAAAAAGAAATAGTGGCAGTAGAGGCTCCTAGGGCCGTATACATTTTTTATATAGGGGTCGTAGCGACTTCTGGAGGTATACATTCATAAACTTTATTGAATATATGAATTTTATTACAAGTTTGAAATTAATATTTTAAAATTTCCAAAATTCTCTTGGGTTGTAACGTTGGATATCAATCGGTTTTATGCTTCACGTACACCTCTACGAAACAAAACAGAAGTCTTTGAATATCACGATGAATTAGTTGTGCTTCACAAAATATGAACAAAGGACACATGGAGTAAAAGAATTTTAATTGTTTTTGGTATAAAGAAATAAATAAAACACCTACCTATTTATAGGCAATTAACCTAAATAGTCATATTTTAACTCTAATACTTTTTATACTTATCCTAATTAATAAACTATTAAATAAACTATAAACTTAATCTAAATAATAAACTTACTAATTTACCCCTTAATTATTTATTTATTACACTATTAGCCTATTACGTACTGCGGTAGAGAGTGTGTAGTTGGTAAGTCTTCTTTTGTATATAGTAGCCCTTAAAATAAAATTCGTTCAAATAATTAAAATTAATTAAAAATAAAATTGATATAAAACAAATTCAATCAATCCCAATAACCATGAACCATCTTGTTTTATTACATTAAAGACACTAAACAACTGCCACTTAGATTGCAGCCTAGTGGTAAGGGGCAAAGCTCCTTTGAGGAAAATCCAAGGTTTAAACCTTGGCATGGTGAAAATGTAGGGAAAAAAAAATTAGCTGTTCAAAAAAAAAAAAAAAATACACTAAACAACTCAAAAACAAAAAAAAAAATAGTTACAATACGAGGTTTAAGAAACTAGGAAAACGAAACAAGCATATGTGTAAATGGGGCTCAAGGCTAAACAGTGACGCGTGGTCGTTAGCCAGCTGGATCCCAAAACCCACCTCTCGCTAGCGTCACAGCCCGTTCCCCCAAATCCCCTCACCGTCACAACCGCATATTAAACACCCATTTCCACCTCCCTCTCCAACTCGACAAAACCCACCACACATCAAAATGGATAAAATCAAAGGCCCATGGAGCCCCGAAGAAGATCGGATGCTCCAGCAACTCGTCGAGAAACACGGCCCAAGAAACTGGTCCCTCGTCAGCAAAACCATCCCCGGCAGGTCCGGCAAGTCCTGCCGGCTGCGGTGGTGCAACCAGCTGTCGCCGGAGGTGGAGCACCGCGCCTTCACGCCGGAGGAAGATGACGCCATTCTCCGGGCCCACGCCCGGTTCGGAAACAAATGGGCCACGATTGCCCGGTTGTTGTCGGGTCGGACCGATAACGCGATTAAAAACCACTGGAACTCCACTTTGAAAAGGAAGTCTGCTTCCATGACGAATGAAGAGTTTAACGAGTTTTCGATCCGTCAACCGTTGTTAAAAAGAT
Organism: Deinandra increscens subsp. villosa; assembly: GCA_039602395.1. Taxonomy (NCBI): domain Eukaryota; kingdom Viridiplantae; phylum Streptophyta; class Magnoliopsida; order Asterales; family Asteraceae; genus Deinandra; species Deinandra increscens. The sequence goes on from JBCNJP010000025.1 coordinate 73,766,975, forward strand.
CCGTCAGCGCCGGGTCGGGTCTCCCGGTTCCGGGTTTTTATCTCAACCCGGGTAGCCCGTCAGGATCTGACGTCAGCGATTCAAGCGTCCACGTCTACCGACCGCCGGCGGTCGGAGTTGAGAATCCGTCAACCTTGCTGAGCCTGTCGCTCCCCGGAACCGAGTCACCGGAATCGTCTCCGGTCACACATCCGCCGCCGGTCCCGAGACCGGCGACTGCGATTTCTCCGGCGACGGATAAATTATTTCCGGCGGCGGTGGATCGGCCGGAGAAGTCGTTTCCGGTAGCGGTGGATCGGCCGGAAAAGTTGTTTCTGGCGGTGGATTTTTTGTCTGTGATGCAGGAGATGATTAGAATGGAGGTGAGGAATTACATTTCCGGCGTAGAGCTTCAAAAGCCGGTAGACGGCGATGGCGATGGGTTCAGGGCCGCCGTCGCGGTGGCCGATGATCGGTGATCGGATTTCTTCAAGAAACGAAGGAGACAATGTGAATCGCCGGAGACGATGATTTTTGTTCTAAAATTGTCGCACAAAAAATGAAATAACTTTGTACAGTGAGCAGATTGATATCGTCTTCTATGAAATCTGTATCTTTTTCTTGATCAAACTAATCTTTTCAGTTTACAGTTTTATTTTACACCATATGATTGATCTCTTAATTTTGCTGTTTCTCGTAAAAAGCACACAAATTGAATGCTTTATTGTTTAAAATTTAAATAAATGTGATTTGGGGGAGATTTGGTTTAGACAAATTGAACCACAAATTAAAGACTTGATTGATACCGTTTAGATAAATTAGCTATTTGATAAATTGAGTTGTGGTGGATATTGATTCCAGGTTTTTGAATAAACGTGTTAAACTGAATTTGGATGAAAATTGGGGTACGACGACTTACAGCTAGCAGATTTGAACACGACACGCTTTTGACGCCTACAGTTGGTTCATGGTCAAAGATATTTCTATTTTTATTCAAGTAATCGGTTGATGTTTGTCGTTTTCATTCATCTGTTTGGAGTCTTGTGCTTTGTTTTTTTACACTTTGAGCTCCCACTTATTCAATGTGTTTACTTCGATGATACTATTGATCACACTTTCGATAACTATGAATTTGTTGATTGCCTATCTCATAGGAGTAGTGGGGTCGTTTTAATTGTAATAGATGATTTATGTTTGAGGTTTTAGGTGTCGGATGTTTGTTTTGACTACTGACTTGGTATTTTGTAATATATTTTGTTGGGCGTTTAAAAAAAATCTTATTTTCTACTCATCTCCAAAGTTTAGTAAAAAACAGTCAAAAAGTTGATTCATTTCGTGTTGTATTCCTCATATCCAATCTTCATATATTTAAGAGAAATCAATCTCTTCCTCGGTGTATTATTCACTTTCTATTCTATATGCATTAGTTTATATTATTTATAACTGGACGTGAATGGTAGAGATAAAATATAATAGAAAGGTGAATAAGGCAATATTAGTTGATTGAATATGGATTTATGGATAGATATGAGATGCAGAAGATTTTAGAAAACTCTATATAAATTTAGTTTTTTTTTTTTAATAAGTTATAATGATGAAGATGACTAGGTGAGGAACAAGCGGTGAATGTCTTTATTAGAGTACTAGGTTAGTAACCCGTGTACTATACGGGTTGAATTTAAGTTCATAATAAAACAATAAATGGTAATTTAATAAATTAAAATAAATATTATAATTTAAAAGTTGTTGATTAATTAAAAAACAGACTCAAATTATTGTGTAAATTTATCAAATCTACATTAATTTTGTCATTTGTTTTGAAATAAAAATTTAATTTGGACAAAAAAGGTAATTAGTTTTAATTGGTGATTTACTAAATTTGTAATTGATTGTGAGTTTGACATGTGTCAGTGGTGATGTGGACCCTCTAAAATAAAGATATGTGGAACCATTTTAGTGCTTTATTAAGATTAAGATAAGATAAGATCTGTGTTTCAAATAAATAATATTTTTTATTTGTTTTATTAAGTTATTATTTTTTCTATACACAACCACTCATAAAAAATGAGTATGATAAATAATAAAATAAATAACTATGGGTTTAGGTTTAGTTGTTTCCATAATTTGAGGTATGCGTATGGGGGTTGAGAACCTAATGTAGAGGTAAAAATAGATAAAATCAGTAATTTTACTTAAATTATGGGGAATAGATAAAGGAGGAAGCTTCCTCTGAATGCACATAATTTTTTCTCTAATTCAGTGCGATTGTAATGATAACGTGGTAAGTTAAAAATAACGAGGATGTGAGAGGTTTAGATAGATTGCGATTGTAACTTGAAAATAACAGGGAGGTAAACGGTTCAGATAGATTGCGAGGTATTGGATAATCAAAGAAGGTGAATAGCATCTACTGCAAAAACAAATAAAAAGAAGAAAAAGAGAGAGGAAAGAAGGTGTGACAACTGACTATGATATGGAGTTGAGAGTGATACAATAACAATAATCAAGAACTCAGTCTCTAATCCTTGTGGTGTTCTAAATAATCTCCATATGTCCTTCAAGTGGGTTTCAATTACATTTAAAAACAACATCATACACAAATTTAATTATTTAAATATATAGTTTTTGAATTTATAGTATTGTAGAGCATCATTTGTTTAAAAAAGCACACCATAAGTAGTTGCATGTTGTGTATAGGGTACAAAAATCGGCCAATGGCATCGAATTCAAATGGGAATGGCGCCAAAATCAACTAAACTCCCATGATAATTCTCTTCTGCTCCAACTGTGCAATAAAATCAGATCACATACCTTCATATCTGGGCCTGACAAATGGAAGTGGACTTTTAATTCCGATCTAATATTCTCCACTTCAAGCATCAGAAACAAAATTGATTTCAACCTTGGTGAATTCAGCTACAAACACCATTGGAAAAACTGGGCACCATACAAAGTTAAAATTTTTACGTGGCGAGCAACCATCGAGCGGATTCCAGTGAAAATCCAACTACAAAAGCGAGGTATACCGCTTTCTACCCTCTGCTCAAGATGCAACTTCATGAGGAAGATGTTTCTCATGCTCTCCTACTCTGTGCACACACCTCCGAAATTTGGAACAAAATCGGTCTTTGGTGTAAATTCCAATTCAACACAACTTCCAATTTGGAGCTGTTATTTTCTCAAATCAAAGACCTCAATAATTCCTGTCGCTCAGAAAATCTCCTACTTACAATCGCCATGGCTACCTGTTGGACGATCTGGAAATCGAGAAACAAAAAAGATTTTGAAGATCGAAACATTCCCCCGGGCTTACTTGTGGACGAGATCAAAGCTGACTCCTTCATGTGGATTCGCTGCCGTGGCAAAATCCTGGATCTAGATTGGAAC
>JBCNJP010000025.1:73770840-73814895 GCA_039602395.1 Deinandra increscens subsp. villosa
CAGTTTCCAGCGAAACTAGCTAGCGAAACTGTGTGTCATCGGGTACTTCCGAGCGAAACTACTGCCCGTGCATACAGCGAAACTAGTTGGCGAAATTGCTGATCTGGTTCAGTATTGTCAAGCGAAACTGCTGGCGAAATTATAAAATCCAGCGAAATTGTTCACCTGTTCAGGATTTCCGAGCGAAATTGCTGGCGAAACTATATCTCCCAGCGAAACTAATCAATTTGTCTTGTTCTTGGTTTGTTCTTTGTCTTTCTTATTTCAGGCTGACTTAAGATGGCGTCCGGTACAAATTCCACTGACACTGAAAGTATCGCCCCGAATCGACCACCAAGGCTGATAAATGGCGACAATTTTGAAGATTGGAAACGATGCCTGAAATCGTTTTTCTTATACACCGATTACAATCAGTGGCTGTCGATTGTCAACGGTCCACACGTTCCAACAACCACTACCGGCGAAGTGACACAAATCAACAATAATCCGTCTTCCTTTACCGAAAAGGACCTGAAACTCATTGATCGTGATCAGAAAGCTCTCGGTGCTCTTTCTCTATGCCTGTCACAAGAAATCTATAACCGTTTTGCTGAGCACACTGACGCAAAAAGTCTATTTGACGCTCTCTGTGAATTTTACGATGGCAATGAAGACCTGGTGAAGGACAAGGAAGCCCAAGCCACCAAAGAATTCAATTCTTTCACAAGCATGAAGAACGAAAAGCTGGTGGATTTAACCAATCGCTTCCTAACTGTTTCAAGCAATCTGAAGAAATATGATGCGCAACTCACTAACTCAGAACAAATCAAGAAGCTTCTGGATGCTCTTCCTCCCGAGTGGAGCATTCAGGTTCGCATGCTAAAGCAAGAAAGAAGTTTTCCCGACTACAAGCTCATGGATGTTATTAACAAGCTAAAATCCTTTGAGTTGGATGTGCAAAGGAGAGAATACAATCAAAGCATGGGTCCAACTAAAGTTTACTCTCAAAATTCTGCTTTCATCTCAACCGTCACACCCAAAGGAGCTTTCTCTCAACTTCAATCTTCACATCCTGGATCTGGGTCATCCTCAACTGCATCTGCTTCCGCCACCAATCAGCAAACATCCCAGATTTCACCTGAATACATGGGATTGTTCTCGTTGTTTACTAACAGCTATCAAGCTTTCGCTGCTGGAGAACTTCAAGGTTCAACTCTGACTGCTGAGGACATGTACCAAGTTGATCCGGATGATTTAGAAGAAACTGACCTGAAATGGCAAATGGCCATGTTAACTGTTCGAGCTAGAAAATTCTTCGAACGCACTGGGAGAAACACATTCAAGAATCAAAATGGGCGAGTTGGTTTCGATAAGGCTAAGCTTAGATGCTATAACTGTAAGCAACTCGGCCATTTCAAAAGGGAGTGCCCAAGTCCAATTGTGACTGAACCAACCTCCGAGCCTGCAACTCGCGTCATTCCTATCACTGACAAAGCAGAAGCCAAGCCAACCAAAGAAGTGGCTCTTCTGACAAACTTTGACTGGAGTGCAGAAGCCTCTGAAGCTGAGGAGGCCATCAATCAAGCTCTTGCAGCTCAAATTCAGGAACAAAGCAATGAGCACACGGTTAACAGCAGTGAGAAGAAAGAAGATGCAAAGAAGGTGAATGAGTCAAAGGCAAGCACACCAGCATGCACTTGTGAGAAAGCCCTTGCTGCTGAAAAGGTAATACTGGATTTATCATATGAATCTGTTCAAGATATGTGCACTCACTCTTGTAGAACCCGTCTGTTCGGTATCTACAAGGCCAATCGATTGTTGATTGACAACAATAATGAATTGCAAACTATGAACACTCAATTGAAAGAAAATGAATCAAAATATTTTGTGAAACTAAATGAGGCATTGCATGAAAATGAACATTTAAAACAAACTCTTCTTGCTAAAAATGTTGAAATCAACATGCTTTCTGAAAGAGTAACTTTAGCCCAATTTGAAGCCTCTGAGCTTCAGACTAAGTTAGATAGATGGACTATTTCTCAAATGAAAGTTGAGGAAATGCTAGTTAAGCAACGAGGTGCTAGAATAAAAACCGGGGTGGGTATGGAGGAAAAAGAAAAGGAGCTTCCTAAAGTTTACCCTCCTCCAAGTACGCATTGCTACTCGCCCACTCCGACACCTCACCCTTTAAATGATTTAATTCCCAGTGATGCTAACAATCTGCATGCAGGTCTAGAAGGAGTTAACCTTAAGGAGCTCAGAGAGAATTTTGATCATGGATATGGTGACACAAGTGGACTTGGTTGCGGTAGCCTTAAGCCTAAGGAGTCTGTTAAGAGTAGTAGTTTTCATTCAAAGAAGTCTAGCATAGACAGTAGTGTAGCTAGTAGTTGTTCCACTTCAGATAGCAGTAGTGAAGAGTCCGTGTCTGTTAGTCAAGAAAGATTTGCTTCAAATGAAAATGTTCAATGTCATGCCAGTACATCTCAAAATCGCTTCAACAAATTTCTTTCTAATCCAATTCCTTCTTTCACACCGATACGAATTTCAAAACCAACAGAAAAACATGTTTCTCAAAAGAAGGAATCATTTTTGAAAACTAATAATCCAAGAATTTCAAAAGATAAAACAAAAGTGGATTTTGAAACAAACAGCGACTCTGATTATAAAACATCAGATTCTGAGGAGGAAAGTACTTCAGATACCTCCTCTTGCTCAAGTCACAGATCACACTGTTTCAGATGTGGTAAGGATGATCATGTTGTTAAAAATTGTAAAGAAAAATTAAATCGAACAAACCATGATAGATCCTTTGGCCACAAGGTAACTAGTTTTGTAAAAGAATTCTTTGGGGGAAAACAGAAAGTCACAAATCCCGGAATTGCAAAAGTCTGGGTACCAGTTATTAAGTAATTTTTCGTTTTGATTGCCAGGCACTCCCGAAGAACAGTTACTGGCATATTGATTCGGGATGCTCTCGGCATATGACAGGGATGAAAGACCTGCTCACAAATTATAGAATCTTGGATGGTGGATTCGTGTCTTTTGCAGGAAATAAAAGGGGTGGTAAGATGGTTGGACAAGGAGACGTGTCAAGTGGGTCTCTTACTCTGGAACACGTCAATCATGTACCCGAATTAAAGTTTAATCTTCTGAGCGTTTCACAAATCTGTGACAAGAATATTCCAGTATTGTTCAAAGCAAATGAATGCCTGTTCCTCAAGCCTGAATTTTCCGTGCCCGAAGAGATGGTGGCAATGCGTGCGCCACGCATCAATGACACATATTTGCTGAATTTGACCTCAACTGCAACTCTCAACTCTTCCATGACTTGTTTACTGTCAAAGGCATCTGTTTCTGAGTGCTTCTTGTGGCATAGACGTCTAGGACACATAAATTTCAAAATTCTAAACAACCTTGTTAAAAACAATTTGGTCCGAGGTCTTCCATACAAAGATTTTTCTGTTGTTGAAAAATGTCTTTCATGTGCTAAAGGAAAACAACACAAGAAGCCACATAAGCCCAAATTGGAGAATTCTATTTCAAGCCCTTTAGAATTGCTCCACACTGATTTATTTGGACCTATTAGTGTACCAAGTTTGGGAAAGAGAACTTACTGTCTTGTTGTGACTGATGATTATTCCAGGTACTCTTGGGTCAGATTCTTGAAGCACAAGAGTGAAACGTCTGAAGCTCTACAAAATATCATTCTGTCAGTGGAAAGCTCTAGAAGCAAGAAGGTCAAAGCAATCAGGAGTGACAACGGAACTGAGTTTCGCAATCAGATCTTTGACTCATTCTGTGCAAACAAGGGGATTCTTCGACAATACAGCGCAGCAAGAACTCCGCAACAAAATGGCGTTGCTGAAAGGAAGAATCGCACTCTTGTGGAAGCCGCTCGTACCATGCTGATTGAATCAAAGCTCCCGATCATTTTCTGGGCTGAAGCGGTAAACTGTGCGTCCTACATACTGAACCGTGTCCTGATCGTGAAAGACAAAATGAAGACATCATATGAACTGTATCATGGAAGGAAGCCACTGATCGACTTCTTTAGGCCATTTGGATGTTCGTGCACGTTGTTGAATACCGAAGCTCAAATTACAAAATTTGGAGCTGTCTCCGATGAGTGTTTCTTCATGGGGTATTCAGTGGGGGATATATACAAACGAGTTTTTTTCTTAAAAGCCCTTGAAAAAACTTAAGAATAAAAGAAAAAAAAACTTCAAATTATAAAATTACAGAAAATAAAACTAAAAAAGATAAAGAAATAGAAAATAATAAAAATAAAAAATAAAGAAATTTAAAATAGTAAGACTAAAAATTATTAAAAAACTATTAAAGTACAAAATAAAAATAAATAACTAAAATAAAAAATTAAAACAAACGATTTAAAAAAAAATAAAAATAAAATGGATATAGCAATTTTGAGGGGAAATGTCGATAGAATTGTATTTCATTTATTTGTTTTACTATTAACCAAACAGAATAATGAAATGATAATGATCTATTTAATTCCCTTGTTTTTTTTTTTGAACAGCTAAATTTTCACCAAATACCACCAACCTTGTTTTAATTCCCTTGTTGACTCCATTCTTTTATTTATTCTATTATTACCTAAATATAAAAACACATCTTTTAAATAGTGCACTCTTTACCTTTTCAATTTTTGACACCATAAATATTTCACTTTGACCCCTTCACCACTTTTCACTGAATCTCACATTACTTTTTACTCGCTCTCTCTCTCTCTTAGGTTTTCTGAGATTACACGCAACCCTCATCTCCTCACCCACACACCTCTTATCTTCTCTCTGGATATTCACCATCCCTTTACGCCATAACCCTTTATCTGCTCTCTCCCTCCGAGATTTCCTCACCTGCATTCGATCTTTTCGGTATCTTCACCTGCATCAGATTTTCATCACAGTGGAACGCATATTCAAGATTTTTAGGGTTTGCTTCCTTTCTTTCATCATGTACTTGATCTTCACTTTCATGTAATTGCTTCCTTTCTTCCACAGATTTACTAATCGAGTGTTTTTATGTCTAAACTTATTTGTTTCTCTCTTTTGCTTCGTTAGTGTTTAAAAGATCTCCACCTTACTCCATATCTCTGACTTCTTCACGCTATATCCGGTGAGTGTTGGGGATCTTTAGGTGTTCTAGACGTTGTTTTTGTTTTGATTTGGGGTTTTTTTACCCGTGTACATTTGGCTGCTGTCTTTGTTTTTTCTTTTTTCTGATTGAAAGAGATTTTGTGGTGATTGAGAAGAAAAAAGGTTAGATCGATACCATCATCATAGTTGTGGTCGTCCTCCCCTTCGAATCATATACGTTATAAACCATAAGCAGGGTTGTTGGGTGTTTAGTTTATGATAATTGTGACTTATAAACTATAAGCACTTCTGGTAGTTTGCTCTTCATGATAATTTGTGGTTATAAACTATGGATAACCACAGTTACTAATTAGATCAATTTTTGGTTTGCTAATTTTTATCTGCTTTTTATAGGCCTTTTTGTTACCCGATGCAGTTTCATTGGCCACAAAACAGGTATCTGTTCATCTTTCTTGGGTTTTTAGTCTTTGAAGTGTTACCCGATGCAGTTTCATTGGCCACTTTATATCTTTGGTCTAATAATTTTATATTTGTGTTTCAGTACTAAATATTTCCGTTATATTTTACCATTATTAGTCCGAGTTAGTTATACATGATTCTTATGGCAGGTTACCCAAAGTAACGGGTTAATTGCAATTTTAGGAAGGGACTTAATTTTTATTCTGATGTTGGTTGCTTTTCAATTGGTTTTGAAGGTTTTGATTAGTGAGGTTCAGTGTAATTGATGTGGTGTAATTGATTTACACTAGAATGAGGTTCCCATGTTTTCTTTAATCTGACTCCAAAACAAACAAATTTGGAAACTTGGTGCGAAGGAACTGCCAATGTCTATTAAGAAGTGAGGTAATCTCCATTTCTTTTAAGGATGGACCATGTGTGTCATGTGTAGATAATAATTTCGGAACAGAGAAGTTAGAAATAAAATCAAGGGTCATGATGATTTATTCACCACATGGTTAACCCCATTTCATTATTTTCTTGGCAGATTTCTTTTTGGTTCGGTAAAAATAAAATATGCAAATCCATCTTTTCAAGATTGAATCGTTGAGAAATAATGTCTGTTTCAATGATGATGCTTATGTGTTATGACTAGGCTTATGATTGGGGTTCATCTGTCGTTGTATAACATGATGAGTGATTGGAGTTTTAGGGTTCTTTCATTTGAGTTTTAGTCAACTCCAACAGGTTATACTCATTGAATGTAAACGAGCAATTTCCCTTGATAATAGACATTTGTTTGCCTTCTCCTTAATGCCTCTTTCCTTTGCATTCCAGGTTCCTACTTTCAATTAGGTTTTACTTATGCCTATCATACTTCTACATCTTCATTTCTCTACATGAATGATGGGCTGCTTTGACATTGAATGGTATTATTGAACATGTTATATGCAATTCCATGGTTTTTTATTAGTGGTATTTACTTTAAAACTTATGTTTTTAGGGATTTGCAATCTTATTTCATGCCGGCAGATTGTTGGTGTGCATTGACTTTCACTCTTCAGGAGAACTGATTAAGGTATTCGGTTTATTTAGTTTCTATTTCAGTTAAATGTGTTTATACTTGACTAACTATATTAGAACTTTAAATCTGAACACATTTAGTTATTAGAGGGTCCATTATGTTTGTGTTTTTTACATGTGGTCGAACACTAAAACCAAAGTGCACGGCTTAATAGTTAAATCAGTAAATCACAATGTAGAAAACCTCCAAGATCATTTTAATATAAAGCTTAGAAATAGTATAAATTTACAGTTATATATGACAAGAAAATTATTTATCCCTATTTAATAGGACTATACATGAAATAAGATAACTTGAAAAGTAATGCAACTTTCTGAATTTTCTGTACTTTATAACTTACCTCTCGCTGTTGTTTTCATATTTTCCTTTTTATGCCTCTTAGACCTACATAAAATAATCACTAATAACAGTTGTTGTTTAGATGTTGTGGCTTGCTTCAATTCTCTCAAATTAATAGGTTACATCTGTTTACAAATGACCACATCAATGGTTGATTTTATGTAAGTTGATTTTAATGTGAAGTAATACAAATTAATAGTTTACAATATTACCTCTCTCTAAAATAAAAACTAATTTGCTCTTATTTTGTTTGACATGTAAGTTGATTTCTGATTTAGAGCTCTTTAATAGGATCATTAAACATATTGTACAAATTGCTTTGAGTGGCTGAGGTTATTTTTTGATTTATTCTTATGATTTTAGTAGTTTGGTGTGAATTCATTAATTTATCATCACCTTTTAATTTTGTGTGAGATTCATTGCATATTGCAGCTATGTGTGTGGTTTTACAGCCAATGCAGGAAAACTAAAATGTCAGATCCTCTTTGGTATGAAGAAAGAACATGTACCTTGCAATTGAAACTCAAAAGAAAGCAGTGGGTACAAAAGAAAGTTGCGCATTTTGAACTCAAAATATGTAACTACTCTTCATGTGCAGCAACAAAGAGCATTAAATCATAGCTTTGTGATAAATTTGAAACTTCATATGGTTAGTTATGACTATTAGCAACAGTTTATCTACCACAACTTTCAAATTTTCTCTAATTATATTGTATTTGTTCTTCAAGTTATCTATAAGAATACAAAAGTCCAGCAAGCAGTTAGTGGTGAATCATTTAATTTGACATAACGACTTCATCTTCATAGATACAAAAACGGTGAAGTCGACACATGATACAAAAAAGATGAAGCCGCCGCAACGCAAGCATGTCTAAATATATCTTTTAGTTGGTACACTTTAATTTTTTTATTTCCTTTACTAACAAAGTGAACAACGTTAGTTGTGGGCATGATTTCAAGTTTAGGTTTTTGCATCTTGATGTTTGCATGGTTTATTTGGATACATGCACACATTTCATCTTATGTCTCCTTTCATTCGTTATACATTAGGACACGTTTTTTTAAACTATACTATTGTCCGTCGTAACGCACATAATGTAGTCATGTGATACAAAAATGGTGAGGCCGCCGTAACGTGCGGCGGGTCACCCACTAGTCATGCATTAAAAACGGTGACCATGATAGTGGTAACTTGATCATATTCCAATAGATGACATTTTATTTCTAAGTTTCCAATTTGCAATTATTAATTTCTCAAGTCAAAGTAAGTGGACAAGAAGTTTTAACCGTGTTCTCTCAGTATGTAGATATGGAACTACACACGACTATTCGAGGCAGGTAAAGTCGAAGGTTGACTACTTGAAACACTTTTTCTATTAAATCTAACATAATTATTGTCATTTAATGTGTATAAAAGTTATATCTATATATATATTTAAATAAACCACAAGGACTTGTCATAGTGGTTATTGGCGATGAGGGGAGACTTGGGACTGAGAGGTCACAAGTTCGATCCCTGAGCTCCCAGGTTTTATCACCCGGCCGCTCGCGGAGGTGGATTTTTCCTGAAATGAGCTCAACTGGTTTGTAAATATTCTCTGGTTTTCCGGGGCTTTAGTTGGCAGTTCAAAAAAAATATAAATATTAATGATATGATAGAATCATTTTATAAAGATAAGATTAAACTACCCGGTCAGCAAACATGTATATTCTACTGTTAGTTACCGTAGACGTGAAACACTCAATGTATGGATAAGAAAGCGTAGAAAAGCCCATATTAGGCCCACGGGTCATATACTAATAATCATACAATTAACCGGTGACCATGAGCTTAGGGTTGCTAATGTGATGAAACTCAACTTTTATTCATAAGATGTTCTTAATATTTGTAGTTACTCGACCATAGTAATATTCGAAAAGACAAAAAAATTTGGTTGTTGGAGGAAGAGGTATGGGGCTCTAGGCTGCTTCCTCTTAAAAGATACACAACATGCAACTACTTATGGTGTGCTTTTTTATACAAATGATGCTCTACAATACTATAAATTCAAAAACTATATATTTAAATAATTAAATTTGTGTATGATGTTGTTTTTAAATGTAATTGAAACCCACTTGAAGGACATATGGAGATTATTTAGAATACCACAAGGATTAGAGACTGATTTCTTGATTATTGTTATTGTATCACTCTCAACTCCATGTCATAGTCATATGTCACACCTTCTTTCCTTCTTTTTCTTCTTTTTTATTTGTTTATGCAGTAGATTTTCTCCGCTATTCACCTTCTTTGATTATCCAATACCTCGCAATCTATTTGAACCGTTTACCTCCCTGTTATTTTCAAGTTACAATCGCAATCTATCTAAACTTCTCACATCCTCGTTATTTTTAACTTACCACGTTACCATTACAATCGCACTGAATTAGAGAAAAAAAAAATATGTGCATTCAGAGGAAGCTTCCTCCTTTATCTAGTCCCCATAATTTAAGAAAAATTACTGATTTTATCTATTTTTACCTCTACATTAGGTTCTCAACCCCCATACGCATAACTCAAATTATGGGAACAACTAAACCTAAACCCATAGTTATTTATTTTATTATTTATCATACTCATTTTTTTATGAGTGGTTGTGTATAGAAAAGATAATAACTTAATAAAACAAATAAAAAATATTATTTATTTGAAACACAGATAGATATAAGGAATGAGATGGGGAGATTTAATAAATTGAAAAACTTTAGTTAAATTACAAAAATGGAGATGGGAAACTGATCTTATCTTATCTTATCTTAATCCTAATAAAGCACTAAACTGATCTTATCACATCACCACTGCCACATGTCAAACTCACAATCAATTACAAATCTAGTAAATCACCAATTAAAACTAATTACCTTTTTTTGTCCAAATTAAATTTTTATATCAAAACAAATGACAAATTTAATATAGATTTGATAAATTTACACAATAATTTGAATCTTTTTTTTTTAATTAATCAACAGCTTTTCAATTATAATATTTTTTAATTTATTAAATTACCATATTCAATCAACTAATACTTCCTTATTCACCTTTCTATTATATTTTTTCTCTCTATCATTCACGTCCACTTATAAATAATATAAACTAATACACGTCCACTTATAAATAATATAAACTAATGCATATAGAATAGAAAGTGAATAATACACCGAGGAAGAGATTGATTTCTTTTAAATATATGAGGATTGGATATGAGGAATACAAAACGAAATGAATTAACTTTTTAACTGTTTTTTTACTAAAATTTAAAGATGGGTAGAAAATGAGATTTTTTTTAAACAGCCAACAAAATGTATATCAACAAACTACCAAACCAGTAGTCAAAAGTTTACACCATAGAAATCAAACACATCCGACACCTAAAACCTCAAACATAAATCATCTATTAAAATTAAAACGACCCCACTACTCCTATGAGATAGGCAATCAACAAATTCATAGTTATCGAAAGTGTGATCAATAGTATCATTGAAGTAAACACATTGAATAAGTGGGAGCTCAAAGTGTAAAAAAACAAAGCACAAGACTCCAAACAGATGAATGAAAACGACAAACATCAACCGATTACTTAAATAAAAATAGAAATATCTTTGACCATGAACCAACGGTAGGCGTCAAAAGCGTGTCGTGTTCAAATCTGCTAGCTGTAAGTCGTCGTACCCCAATTTTCATCCAAATTCAGTTTAACACGTTTATTCAAAAACCTGGAATCAATATCCACCACAACTCAATTTATCAAATAACTAATTTATCTAAACGGTATCAATCAAGTCTTTAATTTGTGGTTCAATTTGTCTAAACCAAATCTCCCCCAAATCACATTTATTTAAATTTTAAACAATAAAGCATTCAATTTGTGTGCTTTTTACGAGATCAATCATGTTGTAAAACTGTAAATTGAAAAGATTAGTTTGATCAAGAAAAAGATACAGATTTCATAGAAGACGATATCAATCTGCTCACTGTACAAAGTTATTTCATTTTCGTGCGACAATTTTAGAACAAAAATCATCGTCTCCGGCGATTCACATTGTCTCCTCCGTTTCTTGACGAAATCCGATCACCGATCATCAGCCACCGCGACGGCGGCCCGGAACCCATCGCCACCGCCGTCTACCGGCTTTTGAAGCTCTACGCCGGAAATGTAATTCCTCACCTCCATTCTAATCATCTCCTGCATCACAGACAAAAAATCCACCGCCAGAAACAACTTTTCCGGCCGATCCACCGCTACCGGAAACGACTTCTCCGGCCGATCCACCGCCGCCGGAAATAATTTATCCGTCGCCGGAGAAATCGCAGTCGCCGGTCTCGGGACCGGCGGCGGATGTGTGACCGGAGACGATTCCGGTGACTCGGTTCCGGGGAGCGACAGGCTCAGCAAGGTTGACGGATTCTCAACTCCGACCGCCGGCGGTCGGTAGACGTGGACGCTTGAATCGCTGACGTCAGATCCTGACGGGCTACCCGGGTTGAGATAAAAACCCGGAACCGGGAGACCCGACCCGGCGCTGACGGATCTTTTTAACAACGGTTGACGGATCGAAAACTCGTTAAACTCTTCATTCGTCATGGAAGCAGACTTCCTTTTCAAAGTGGAGTTCCAGTGGTTTTTAATCGCGTTATCGGTCCGACCCGACAACAACCGGGCAATCGTGGCCCATTTGTTTCCGAACCGGGCATGTGCCCGGAGAATGGCGTCATCTTCCTCCGGCGTGAAGGCTCGGTGCTCCACCTCCGGCGACAGCTGGTTGCACCACCGCAGCCGGCAGGACTTGCCGGACCTGCCGGGGATGGTTTTGCTGACGAGGGACCAGTTTCTTGGGCCGTGTTTCTCGACGAGTTGCTGGAGCATCCGGTCTTCTTCGGGGCTCCATGGGCCTTTGATTTTATCCATTTTGATGTGTGGTGGGTTTTGTCGAGTTGGAGAGGGAGGTGGAAATGGGTGTTTAATATGCGGTTGTGACGGTGAGGGGATTTGGGGGAACGGGCTGTGACGCTAGCGAGAGGTGGGTTTTGGGATCCAGCTGGCTAACGACCACGCGTCACTGTTTAGCCTTGAGCCCCATTTACACATATGCTTGTTTCGTTTTCCCAGTTTCTTAAACCTCGTATTGTAACTATTTTTTTGTTTTTGTTTTTGAGTTGTTTAATGTAATAAAACAAGATGGTTCATGGTTATTGGGATTGATTGAATTTGTTTTATATTAATTTTATTTTTAATTAATTTTAATTATTTGAACGAATTTTATTTTAAGGGCTACTATATACAAAAAAGACTTACCAACTACACACTCTCTACCGCAGTACGTAATAGGCTAATAGTGTAATAAATAAATAATTAAGGGGTAAATTAGTAAGTTTATTATTTAGTTTAAGTTTATAGTTTATTTAATAGTTTATTAATTAGGATAAGTATAAAAAGTATTAGAGTTAAAATATGACTATTTAGGTTAATTGCCTATAAATAGGTAGGTGTTTTATTTATTTCTTTATACCAAAAACAATTAAAATTCTTTTACTCCATGTGTCCTTTGTTCATATTTTGTGAAGCACAACTAATTCATCGTGATATTCAAAGACTTCTGTTTTGTTTCGTAGAGGTGTACGTGAAGCATAAAACCGATTGATATCCAACGTTACGACCCAAGAGAATTTTGGAAATTTTAAAATTATTAATTTCAAACTTGTAATAAAATTTCATATATTCAATAAAATTTATGAATGTATACCCCCAAAAGCCTCTACGACCCCTATATAAAAAATGTATACTGTCCTAGGAACCTCTACTGCCACTATTTCTTTTTTCACAAAAAATGTATATGACCTTAGGAGCCTCTACGACCGTTGATCCTGATGTGTATTTACAAAAGATGAAAAGATTTTGTATTTAAAAAATAAATTTATAACAATTGTAAAGATAATGAAAATCATTTAATTTTCTTGATGATACGTTTTAGAAATTATTTATAAGTTATAAAATTAAAAAATAAATAAAAAAGAACTTTAAAAAAAAAACTCAAAAGGACAGAAATAAGGACCTAAAATCATTAAAAAAAACATACGAATGAGGTTGTTTTGTTTTCGGTTTTAATGTTCTTAATATTTTCTTGTCAGTTTTTTTATGTATGCCCAAAAAGTGTGTAAAAGTTATGTAAAAAATAATAATCAAAATTAAAAATATTTCCTAGGAATGTTTTTAAAATCATTATTAATTTTCTTGATTTTTGGGAGATTCCAATGGGTCGTAACGGCCCATATGACCCATATAAAGTTTCTGTGAATAGTTGGGGTGTTTATTTTTAATCAATTTTTATTACGTGATTGAATTTATGAACTTGTCATTAGAGTTACGTTTCTCAATCTTGAAGAGCTTACTTATCAATGAAACTAATCTTTTGGACCCATCATCACAACTATTATCCTATAAACAAAGGACAACCCAAATGTGAGCTCTTCAATAGAAATCCAACAATAAATTTGTAGCAATCACAAAAATAACCCCAAATTCCGGTACAAATAATTCAAATTTCAACTTTTAGGATTAGAATTAATAACTCACAATGCGAGAGACACGAAGTCACCACCACGAGAGAAAACTCAAAAAATAAGCACATGCGGTCATCATAGCTCAACAATACGATGACCAGATCCGAAAAAGAAAACCCAAGTAATCAACAAAAGATGACGACACAACAGCGGCCACCACGCCATCAACATCAATAACGATGACGACCAGAGAGATTGGTGGCCACCATCTACTCCTAGTTTAGCTATTTTAGTTGGACAACGCGTTGTTGCGTAAATGAGCGGTTAAAATAGTTATTGCTAAAACACTACTTAAAAAACTAAAATACAAAAAGACAAACAATTCACCATAGTTACATATAACAATAAAAAATAGATACTAAAAGGCAATGGTGTAAAAATGAAATTAAAAAACGCTTTAAAATAATTTAAATTGAAATGAAAAACTAAAAAAATAATATAAAAATAAAGATAACATAGACTGTCAGTGCAGTACACAAAATTTGACACATTTTTTAGACGTCACAAAATTAGACACCTAAAAAGAATAATGTAAAGCTAAAGTGAATTACAAAAGATTAGACACCTCAAGGAACTATGTAAACTAAATTAAGTAAAAAAATAAATAATAGAAAATGTTTAAATATTACGTTGCCACGTGGCAGCACCACAACTTGCAACATGACTGTTATTCTATTCACATTACCTTGATTTTTGTATAGTATAGATTTACAATATGCTCGTTGATGCGCTGTGTCACGACATAACGAGGTACATAAAACAATTGTATTGACATAAAGTATCTTATGAAAAAAAAAATACAAAAAGACTGCGCAACACCGATCAAAATCTCGAACTTAAGACTTAAACGTTATAATAAACGATTGTACTTATCACACAACTAACTTATATACCAAATATGTTACGTTTAAATAAATCTTTTTTTTTTAAATAAACTCGACTGCCCACGTGACATCATAATAGGCCATCACGTGGCCTAGTAGAACACAAATACTATCCACATGATCATGATCTTGTTGATCATGTAAATGTTGTAGGGTTCTACTATTCATACACCCCCTTTTGTTTTTGGACACTTAATATGTTTTATATAATCCAATACGTCTCATATTGAATACGGTGAAATCATAAAAAGCTGTACGATTGATCAGTATATATACCATATATAGACTAATACGTCTCATATTAGATATTTTTTAGAGTTCAAACACATTTACATATAGACCTAATACCTATAGGTTATGTATTGAAAATGTATGAATAGCAAAAGAAGAAAAAAACATAAAACTGTATGAATAGAATGGGCCTACCTTTTTCATCTCTTTTATCAAACAAAGGATTAAATGAAAAGAAAAAAATGCTAGGTTGGAATGGAAAGTAGCATGACGATGAGGTGGCAGATAACGACAACATTTGTCGTGATATTGGAGATCTCATCATCCGTTGTTTTCTTCTGTTTTACTCTAGCTTGTAAATGATTACATATTTCAGAAATTAGTCAGCAATAATGGTTTAATATTTAAACTTTAAAATAGAAGAAAAATAGAAAGAAACTCAAAGTAAATTCGTAACACGAACAATATATATGGGTTAAAGAATTCGTCTACGTTCGTAAGTGTTTAAGAATTTAAATCTTATAAAATAGCAAATGAATTTTGATTTAGTGATATTTGAGTGCTTGTATAAGACTTTGTTTTTAAAATGTAGAAAAAGAAAAAAAACAATTGCCGTCTAGATTAAAAAAGTGTTATAATAAATTATAAATAAATGTTTAGATTTAAAAGACATAGTGTGTGATAAAAAAGTTGGCGTTTAAAAAAGTAATTTACTTTTTATTTTCTAGACCGACTAGCTTGCACACACCATAATGTTACATCTACTCTAATCATACTTTAACATTTCAATCGCAAACAATAACAATCATACATAGTAAAATTTCACCAATATATATACAATTGATAGGGTTTGGAAAGCGAGAGATGTAGACAAACATTTCCTCTACCCTGAGGGGTACATAGGCCGCTTATAGGGAGACCCCGGGCTCTGAATTAAGAGGACGCGAGAGAAAAAGAAAAAAAATCTACAGTAAAAGTACAGCAGACATTATAAACAATCAAAAGAAAAACACACTATAAACAACAAAGAGAAAAACACACAAACCATTAAAAAACAAGCAAAAGCCACCACAGGTGGGTATAACTAAGACTCTAAGGAGATCTAAGAGATAATCTTAACCCCCACCCTTAACCTCTAGACGTCCTTAACCTTAAGTCTACGCCGCAACAAAGTCTTATCCTCGACCATATCTTTAGAGATGTGCTAGTCTAGCAAATCTTGCCTAGTACGCATGTCCCGCGTCAGGTTAGGTTTACATCTCCCTCTCCTACCCTCAACAGTGGTTGTATCCATTACTTTAACCGGCGTCGAGAACTGCCTCCTCTTCACATGCCCAGACCATCTCAATCTTTTCCCCCTAATCTTCTCCGAAATACCCGCAACCCCAAATCTTTCACGAAAGACCTCATTTATTATCGGTCTAATCATGTGTGCTCACTCATCCATCTCAACATCCTCATCTCGCCTACCACCAACTTGCGCTCTTGGGTCTTCTTAATAAGGAACCTCATGTCGCACATTACACTTGTGGTCGTTCGCTATCTACACTAGCCCGCACGGATACGGTGGTCCACATCACTATCTATGTCCGCATTGCTTTACACAAACGATTCTAAATACTTAAACATGGTTACCTACGAGACCGACTGGCCTTCAAATGTGATTTGTATATTCTCAATATTGTTTGCACTGCTAAAGTCACAATGAAGGTATTCGATCTTAGAGCGACTAATCCTTAAGCCATTGATCTTTGAAGCTGATCCTCACTCCTCAAGCTTTCCATGCAGGTTTTGTTTACTCCCCGAGAGTAGCACAATATCATCCACGAAAAGCATGCACTACAGAACGGCCTCCTAGATAAAATTGGATAGCTCATCCATGATTATCGCAAAAAGAAACGGGCTCAGTGCATACCCTTGGTCAAGGTCAATCCCCAAAGGAAAGGGAGTTGTATCTCCCATAGGGGGATGTACTCTAATCACCGTCCTAGCATACATATCTCAAATAATATCAATGTATTTTCCGGGGACCTCTATACTTTCAAGAAAATCCCTAATCAGTAAACGAGGCACGCTACCTTTTCAAGGTCAATGAACACCATATGCGGATCTCATTTCTTCTCCCTAAAATTTTTCATTAATCGCCTTAATAATGGACCGCCCTCGCATGAAAGCAAATTGGTTCACCATAACCTGATTTTCTTGACTAATTCTAGTCCCGATAACTCTTTCCCATATATTTCATAGTGTGGCTAAGCAACTTAATACCCCTATAGTTCCCGTAAAACCGAGTATCACATTTGTTCTTGTAGAGAGGAACTACGAAACTAGTCCCCCTCTAGTCTAACATCTTACCGGTTTTGAATGTAGTGTTGAACAAGATAGTCAACCACTGAACTCCTTCATCCCCTAAACACGACTACACCTCAATAGGTATGTTGTCCAGGCCAACGGCCTTCGCTTTTCCCATCCTCCTAAGAGCAGTCTTCACCTCCTCCCATGTGATAGAACAACAGTAACAGTTGATCTGATGTTGATGCGTAATCGCTTTCTCTATTGAACGTCCTCCTAATGTTGAAGAGACAACGAAAGTAGTTTTGTGACCTCAACTTGATATCTTTCTCCTTGACTAAAACTCGTCCATCATCACCTCTAATAAACTTCATAACTCCTAGATCGTGTCTCTTGCGGTCCCTTGCTTTGGTAATTTTGAACATAAAAGTATCCCCTTCTTTAATTCTTAGCCTTTCATACATTTGTTTATAGGCTGAATTCGTTGACTCAGAAACTGTCGTATTCACCTCCTTTCTGGCCTTCTTGTATGCCTCTCTTAAACATGTTCGCGCTTCCTCGTCTATAAATCTCAAAAGCTCCTTAAAACTACTCGGTTTCAACTTTATTTTCTTTTGCATAACCTCATTCCACCACCACAACTCACAAAGCCTGCTTGACTTACCCGTTAAAGCCCCTAGAGTCTCCTTAGCCACTTGGATAATGGTGGGCGCCATTTCTTCCTACAACTGGTATGCATCCCTGTTAAAGTAAGCCGAGGACAATGAGATGACCTTATCTCAGAACAACTGAATCTTTTTGTCCTTCAAAATTCCCCACCGAATCCTCGATTTAATCTCTCCCACCTTCCTGACCAACTTATTTCTCATACCTATATCAGCTACTAGAAAACGATGTTGAGCCACTACCGCCTCCCCAAGTATAACCTTGCAATCCTTCCACGAGAGTCGATCCCCTTGTCTTATCAAGATGTAATGAATCTGACACTTACGTCCCCCGCTGGTAAATGTGAAACCCTCTTCTTGAAGAACAAGTTTAAGATACCCATGTCATGAGCAACAATAAAGTCAAGGAGATCCTACCAAACGCATTTCTGTCACCTAAACGGAAATTCCCATGAATGGACTGAAAACTGTCGCAGTCCTTGCCAATATGGTCATTAAAATCTCCACTTATAAAGATTTTCTCTTCTTTAGGTACCCCCCCCCCCCCCGCACGGCTACATCTTGGCAATCCTAAGACTCAATTTTCTTCTCCTGATCAACTAGTCCTACTTGTGGTGCATCAGCACAAACCACAACCGCAAACATCACAAACCACAACCATGACCTCCTCACCGCCACCTAGTACTATAAAAATCCAATTGCCAAGATACTTCTTAAAAAGTCTTACTAAAACATTTGTATTTCCGAGTAGAATAACATCAAGAACAACACACTTACCCGTCCTAACTCACATGAATTTTATAGTTATATTCTCTAAGACATTTAGAATGCTTTGTAATCTGAAGAATCAAGTTTCTATTCTAAAAAAATCTTGATTAGGTATTGTAATGAAGTTTGTAAGTTAAAATAAAATACGAAATGTACGTGTGGTGATTAGGTTGTTGAAAAACATCAAGAACAACACACTAAAATCTTGTTGTTCTTGCTGTAATAAAGGTGTTGTAATAAAGCCCAACAGAAACTCTAATTTTCAACTAAGCTCACTAATTTCAATCAATTTCAACTTTCTTAAAGTTCACTAATTAAGTTTTATGTTTAATGTTATTGCAGTTCTATTAAAGTTTTTTGTTTACAAGTGGCTATAAAGCAATGTATTGATGGCAAAATTATCACTTGAAATCATGAAATCACAATATACCTATACAATGAAACCATAATTATACATCCCATTATTCTAGAGCCTAAATACTTAGTTAATGACTAGACTCATTACACCAACTTACGTACATAGGAGGGGTATGAGTCAGTAAGTTGTTTGGTGTAAGTTGGTATTTTTATTATTTTTTTAAATATTTTTTATTTAAAATTAAAACATAATAGTTTAAATAAAAAATAATTTCATTAAACATTATATCAAACTTAAAAAAAACATTATATCAAACAAAAAATAACTACTCGAACGAACACTCGTAAATATTCTCAATCAAACCAACTTTTAGTTGGTCATGGATCTTTCGGTTTCGTAATTCCATACGTTTAACTCGCTTTTGGTCCATGTAAAAATTGTGTGAAGTTTGTTTATTTAAATAGGTTTTTTAAAATAAAATTATTTTTAGGTGACCATTTGAAGCCTCTCAACGATAATAAATGTGACTGTTACACCCTACTATAGGGTTCAAAATCAACGAGCCACGGTGTGGCAATTACCACGCGAGCCCCCACGCCCACCTGGGACAGTGTTTCATGGCGGGCCATGGACTCACACATGAAGTCGTTGACCTACACCGCATTCTCTAAGCCAGTCTCACAGACTCAAAGTTTTATAGAGTAAAATTTATGATCTACAAATTGAAGATAAGTATAACTCTAATGTATTATTGATCTAATGAGGTGGATGTGGGTACAAACCGATGGAGAAAATAAGTAACTTTTTATGAGATACTATGTACACTTTATCTATTTATATTGTATTTTGGGATGGTCATGTCTCGTCGTAACATCACCAACAGTTTGGTAGTGACACAACTCTTTTCCTATTGATGCATTTCATTCACACATAAGGTCAGGTGTCTAACTCTCATTGGTTGGTGATGATTTAGTGGTAATATTCTTGATTATTCTTAGACGTCACGGAGAACAAAAGGAGAAAGCATGCACGATGCATGTTAGGTATGTCTGGTCCAGTCCAATCTCTTCGCGGGCCAAGCCAAGTTAGATTCCGATAACTATATCTCATCACACACAATCACTATTAGGACAAGAGTAACGGTAGCACTGCACTGTGCAGTGGTGCCTGCGATGGCGGGCCTGCATGGAGGTAAAGCGTGACGGAGAAAGGCCACATAAATGGAGGAAAGGGGGAGGGTCTGACGTGGCCGTGCAGCGAGGTACGAAAACACAGTTGTATATGACGAGGTGGTGGTGCGGTGGTGAGGAGGCCGCAGTGCACGGCTCTCCCTCTCCCATTACGCTTACTCTTAAATATGCATTTTCATCTACTTGATTTAAAAATTACTATTTCACAAAAAAAAAAATTAATTGCAATAATATATTAATTAATTATAATCTATATCAAACGGGACTTTTAAATGTTAAATTTCGATTGATAACGGTTTTACAAACGATATTTTAAAGTATGTTTTCATATTCAATGTTAATCTTTACAGCCCATGCAACTTTCTTTTGTGATTATTGAATACACCGAGAAAACGTTATATTATTCACGTTTCAGTTTTTCAAACTTAATTTCGATTTTCGAAACACATAAAAAATATATTAATTAGCTTTTTTCTTTATTTATCTTGATCACTGACAAAATTTTATAGAAAAGTTTTGAAGGTTTACAGAAAAGTAGCTATTTAGTTTATGGAGGTAATTTTACAACTAAAAAGTTTGTTGATTTAAATCCTAAAAGTCATAATATTTAATCCATGATCGATCCCAGCTAAACATAAGCCTTGTGTGTACACATCGTACCGTCCCAAGTACCAGCCTCGTACGCCACCACCACCATCTCAACCAACCACTTTTTACTTTTTTCTTTTCCTTTATCTTTTCTCCGTTGTCCTTTTCCAATAATTGAATTGGGCAGTTGTTAAACCCCCACTCGCTCATTTGGATGATATCTTGCTCTACAATCTAATTACACTAATTAAATCTAGTTAGTTATTATACTTAGGTTGTCGGCTAGCATAATGAAAATGATGACTTGTCGTTAAAACCGGCCACGTCAAGTCGGGCTCGCTTTCGTATATTTCAATCGCCGCACATACAGTCACCCGACTCCGCCCGGTTGGGTTGGGGGCTTTGGAGTGCGACGTGTTTTGGACAGACGGGTATCATTGGCGAAGCTTGGGGGGCGGTCCTTAATATATATAAAAAAAATTCAAAAATCGCAGAAATTAGCACTACGGCCGAAAAAAACCGGGGGAGGGGGGGGGGGGTCTCCACTAAGCTGCGCCACTGGCGGGCATGATAAAGCCGATAAGGAGGGGACACAGTCGATATGGGCGGGTGGTAACACGTGCCCACCAGGTCTGGTGATGATCGCCATCAATCATTCAAAAACCCGATTAACCCAGATAATTAGAGTAAGTGGTCGGGATATTACATCCATGAGGAGTGTGTGAGTAATGTTACACATTTCATTTGATTAAGAGAAGTAGACATAAAGACATTGTTTGGTTTGGATAACATAACCTAAATAGTAGTAAATTAAGAAAGAAAAATACAAAGTAGAAAACAATAAGAGACATGAAATAAGCAAAAATAACATGACATGAGGTGATCTTGGTTAATAATTTTGAACATACACCTACACATGTTACACACATGAATTTATTCAAGACGTTTGCTAGCAAAAAATAACAAAAACGGATTCATGTCTAATGCAAGTTAGAGTACAATTGAACAAAATGACAACACAAACCTTAAACCAAATTGCAATAAGAGAAAATAATTTATATTTTTGACTTAATTTTTTTTTTTATAAACTTGAAGGATCCAATTACAATAAAGTGGCAGGTAAACGAATATTTTATTCCAACCTTGCTTCTGATTCCCTTTACACAAATGTGCAGCAGGAAATGGACTACACACCTCTGGCCTCCACGAACTGTTGCCAATCGAACTGCTCTGATGTGCGATCCTGTTAAAAATAACGTATTTTATTTCAAACTTCAAATAAATTGATATTCCGTATCATGTTTGTTTATGTATTTTTTTGTTTGCATATTTGGTTGGAGCTGGGCTTGATGACAGGTTGTTGGGCTCATGATAAATAGGCTCTACTGTTGGGCTATTGTTGCTGATTTTGGGCTTGTTCGTTGGGCATGTGTACACTCACGGTCAGGCCTGTCCAAAAAACTCGAAACTCAAAACTCGTTTGAACTCGCTTGAAAAATATTTGAAAAATGCTCGTTCGATTGTCGCTCGCTTTAAAAACGAACCGAGCGGCTCGGTTCGATTTGTAAAACGAACCAAGTATGAGCATAGGTGCGCTCGCTCGATGCTTGCTCGTTTTACTCGAATTATGTAATATATATATATATATATATATATATATACACATTTAATTATTAAAATTATATACTTTTATTATTTATTTATTAATTTTAATTTTGTTAAGATTAAAATTAGGATTATGGTTTCCGTTCTTCCAAAAATTCTTTGCAGCTTCAAATCAATTAATATTTGACTTCGGATGTAAGTTTAATACGTTAGTTTATCATTTTGTGGATCTTGAATTTTTTTTTATGGATGTATATGATTCGTAGATAGATAAATAAGTGTTACGAAGGTGTTATGTTAGATCACCATCAACATTTAGGTCATTTTGTAAAAAAATTTACTTATTGGACAAAATGTGCTAAAATTGAAAATATGGATGAAGGTGTTATGTCAGATCACTACCCATCGTCACTTTCCTTTTTGTTCCGCGACGCTCGGAATTCGCTCGGCGATCGCTCGAAAAATACTCGGATCGAAAGTCGCTCGTTCGATTTTAGGTCGGTTAAAAAAATGCTCGGTTCGGTTCGGTTCGGTTTGTAAACGAACCAAACACGAGCAAAGGTCCGTTCGGTTCGGTTCGGTTTGTAAACGAACCAAACACGAGCAAATGTCCGTTCGGTTCGGTTCGGATCGTGAACAGCCCTACTCACGGAGCTGATAAACAATCGTTGATCACTCAGTGTGATATACAAGTGTGGCTGCTAATGGGGAGATACACGCGTCTTACTTCAGATCGCCTTTCTCATACAAGATTTGTTCTAGGGTTTGAATCTCAAGAGTCGATTCAATTTGCTTTGTATTTTGGATTTGGTATTAGAATTTTGGAAATAAACGTTTGGATTTGGATAGATCTGTTTTGTTTTTTATTCATTAAATTTGATAGATCCCATGTGAACATCACCCAAAGTGCAAGTGCAAATTGAACCAGGAACCGGAACCGGTTCTATGAAACCGAACAGGTTCCTAACCGATGCAATAGTGGAATCACCCCCTAATCTCTTTAAACCGTCGGTTCCAGCTTGGTTCCTCACTTTTTTGCCAATAGGTTTCCCACGCCGTTCGGAACCGGAACTAGTTCCTACCGTTTTGAACTTTGTGAGCGTTAAAAAACGGCCATATAGTCGTTTTTAGTACTCCTTTTCAACCCAAATACAAGTATAAATAGAGGGTGGAGATGTTATGTTTATCACACTACTTCTTTGTCATCTTTGAACACTTTAAAAACTTAAAAATCGCTAAAAGGATCACGATGGTTTATTTGATACGATTGTTTACAACTCGTATTTATGGTTCAATGCTAGAAATCATAAGGTTAATATTCTTTGGAAGAACTGGATGCGAAATCCCCTTCTTTTCATGTAACTTTTTGTAATGTCTGCTCCTTTGTGAGCGTTTTATTTAATCTTAATGCCGTTCAAAAAAAAAAGGATCACGATGGAGGACAACAACAATGACAACATCAACAACAACAACTTTGTGGTTAACCCACAACGACAACAACCGTAGCTCGTGAGGGTCCTTCCCCTGAGGGTACAGGAGGTTTGGAATGATTACGATTTGTGTGACATGACGGATGATACTCATAAACACGGTGCAAAAATGTGGTATTAATTTAAGTCGTTTCCACAAGCACAATGTTGCGACATACCTGTATGCATGTTCGGTGATGAACAATGAGACATTTTTTTAATGTTCTTTAAGTTTAAAGTGTTGTTCATGTTTTCTTGTTCGTATTAATAATAAAATGTTGTTTGTGTTTTGTTGTGTGTATTAATAATAAAGTCTTGTTGATGTTTTGGTATTAATATAAGTGTTTTTTGATAATTTTAGGGTCCCGTCATTTCACAATGGTGGAGCGAAGAGGAGGGGGAAGAGTTGGTCTCTACTTTGCACATAGTTACGGAGGAAAGGGGATTCATGATCCCAACTGACCAGAATGTGATGCTTACAGGATTCGAGTAAAAGAAATATTTGACGAGAATCAGTTAAATAAATAGATGAAATAATATATGACGAGGAGATGCGGTTTGATGATCCCCATTCAACAACCTGTTCATTGGACAAGCTAAAGAGTAAATAGGTAAGATTAATACCGGTTCTTTCCAGGTTTCAAAATATATACCACCACCGGAAGGTGTTGTTGGGTTGTCCAAACTACGAAGGATGGGTAAATGAAAGCGTTCTTGCAGAATCTGTAATTGGATATCAACGGTTATATAAAAGACCATTTAGTAAGTTAGGAATTTGAAGGTTTTAATGACATAATTTGAAAATTGTAATTCGTTAATACCTTGACGTATGTGAACGGCATTTGGTTTGTAACTATTAGACTAGGTTATTCACTTATTCTAAATATCTCGTTTATAAGGATATATTGTGTAAATAGCATAGTGTTGGTGACACCGTCCCTGATCCTACCATGTATCACAGCTTCGCAGGTGCCCTTCAGTACCTTACTTTGACCCGTCCAGATATTTCTTATGCAGTTCAACAAGTGTGTATGCATATGCATGATCCCCGAACCAGTCACATGAATGCCCTGAAGCGCATTCTTCGGTACCTCAAAGGCACTCTTTCTATGGGCCTTCAGCTTCGCCCTACACAGGTCACTTCTCTTACATCCTACAAAGATGCCGATTGGGCTGGTTGCCCAGACACTCGTCGCTCCACTTCGGGTATTGTGTATTTTTGGGCGACAATCTCATCTCGTGGTCGTCTAAGCTTCAGACCACTATTTTCCGCTCCAGTGCAAAGGCAGAATATAGGGCGGTAGCACATGTGAATACTGAATTATGCTGGTTACGCAACCTTCTTTTAGAGTTGGGTCACCCATAACTCGGACATCCATTGTCTACTGTGACAATGTCAGTGCTATTTACTTATCAAAAAAACCCGGTTCAACATCAGCGAACCAAATACATCGAGATTGACATACACTTTGTTCGCGAGAAGGTCCAACTTGGACATGTTTGGGTTCTTCATGTTCCTTCTAGATATCAAATGGCTTATATTTACACCAAAGGCTTACCGCGAGTACTTTTTCAAGAGTTCAGATCCAGTGTAAGCATCAGTAACCCTTCTCCTTAGACTGAAGGGGTATGTTAGATTAGGTTATTCACTTATTGTAAACATCTCGTTTATAAGGATATATTGTGTAAATAGCATAGGGCTGGTAACTATATATATTGATTGTGTTAATGAGAGAGGGCAAGCAATTAAGCCAAATCACTGTCTCTATTAATAACTTTAAGAAATGCATGACAAAATGTGTTTTGGTTATTTATATTAATAAATAAATCTTAAAAAAATAGTTGGAAACGATGTTGGAACCAATTTTGAAACCGAACCAGTTTTATTCAATACTAATCGGCTTTTACCGGTTCTTCATCCAGACCCACCAACCCGATTCGGATCCAATTTCATTTCCTCTCTAAAATCAGTTCATGTTCCATCTCCGAAACCGAAATTTGCACATGTAACCTGATGAAGAATAAAATCCCACTCGCACGTAAAATGAAATTCTAGACCTCACTATTGAATTTATGAAAAGAAATAGGAGAGAATTAGGAATCACGAAGGTTTTTATTGATCGAAGTCATGTGTACAAGTTCAGAATGTATAGAACAAATCACACATTGAAAGTGTAAAATCTCTCTCTCATCCAAAAGTCCTTTTTCTGATTCATGAATGCCCTATTTATACTAATAAACTTGGACCGCAAGTTCCTTAGTATGAAATGGATGCACTTGCTGCTGGCTCCGTCGCCATTGCATCCTGTTGTTTTTGGAGATATCTTAGTTTAGTTGTCGCCTTCGATTTATCCTCGCTGCTACATTTGCATATCCGATTTTGACATTTCCTCATCAAGTCCCCCTAGTCCATTAATTATTTATGCAATGATAATGGACTATGTGCTAGAAAAATCTAGGCTTTATTCATTTCGTTTGCTTTAAAAAGGGGGTTATCTCATTAAAAAACCTTGTTTGGAAAACCCTTTAGGAAAAACCAAAGCTTAGGATAAAAAAGAGTATAACCATGACCTTTTACTTTGAGCAAAATTTTGTAAAAATTTTATCGCAAGGGTCCTCCAGCCCCCCTAGTCCTTTATGTTATAAGTTTATAACATAAGGACTTTAGTTACTTATAGAATCGGAAACGCGATTTTTTGACTAGAATTCGCATTCGCAAATGTTATAGTAATCGACTGTTGGTTACAGCAAATGCAAATGGCATGCGTAAGCAATTGTCAGGAAACCATTAAGCGTGATGGTACTCCTTGTCAGTTTTTCAGAACACGTGTCAACACGAGGTTTGTTGACGAGACAATTATTCTTTTTCGAATTTTAAATAATAGATCTAAACCGTTTTAAGAGAGGTTTATATCCTTTATCCTCATAAATTCCCCAAATTCTTCTACCCTCTTTTAAATCTTCTTCCGGCACTCCCCTCAATCGTCTTCTTCAGTTTACCTTCCGAAGGTTAGTTTCCCTAGCTCTCTTTAATTTCTTTCCACAATGGCTTCCCCTGTTGTAAAAATGGATGAAGAATCATCGAAACATAACATGCATTCATCTTTTTCGACTTTAAGTCCAAGCGATTTAGATACTTTGATTGAGAAATACCACATCCCGTTATCTCTTCACCCTGTTTTGCCAGAACCCAATGTGTCGATTTTTTCTCTTCAAGATGGCAAAATTGGTATATATGCCGATATGTTTCGATTTGGGAATTATAGGCTTCCTTTTACCAAGTTCTTGATTCGAGCCCTAT
This sequence comes from Deinandra increscens subsp. villosa, assembly GCA_039602395.1. Taxonomy (NCBI): domain Eukaryota; kingdom Viridiplantae; phylum Streptophyta; class Magnoliopsida; order Asterales; family Asteraceae; genus Deinandra; species Deinandra increscens. The sequence goes on from JBCNJP010000025.1 coordinate 73,797,750, forward strand.
CGTATTTTGGAGTGCATATCTCTCAGATGCACCCTCAAGGACTTTCCCGATTAAGTCATTTCGAAGTCTCCAGTAGGGCTGTAGGTGTATCTCCAAGCATTGTACTATTTAGGGCTTTTTACCGGATAACTATGGCCGGCGATTGGTATACTTTTGAACGCCGCCGTGGAGTATCTAGGCTTAGCACCACTCTTCCCCCAAACCCTAGGTCTTGGAAAAACCAGTTTTTCTATGTGGATGATCGATGTATCCCTCCTACTATGAGATGGAGAGAAATTGATGACATTGTACATGATGTTATTCCAGAAGAAAGTGAGTATCCGAAAGTGAACTTTGATCGGTTGGTTAGTGTGGCTAGCCCCATTCGTGAACTTCCAGAATGCATATTGCTTGTTTCTAGGATTAGCAAGGCTTGGTTTGAGCCGGAATTGTGGCCAATTTTACAGTATCACCAAAGGGGTAAGCCTTACACTTGCAAACTTTTAACAATAACTTGTGTACACTGACATAGTTATTATTTTTTTTTTTCAGAAATGGAACTGTATAATGCTCTGGGTTTGAAGAGTTTTTCCGGCTTGGAATTGTCTGCAGAAAAGATTGATGAAACTACAGTACCATTTCTCGATCAAACTTCATCTTCTTTTTATGAAATTCGTCCTGAAGCAGAGACCATGGATGTCGATGGTACAAGTGTGAATGAGGGTAATCAGGAAACTTTGTCTATTGAGGACATGTATGATCAAATTGTTGGTTCAAAAATTGAAGAATCCCCTTCTGCGACCTCTCCGCAAATGAAAGTTCTCCTAACAAATGATATGGGTGAAAAAGGAAGGGACATCGCAAGTGATGTCACTGCTACCACCACCATGTCTCATGTTGCTAAAGGAAAAATGTTGAAGCGTCCTCCCAAACCTCACGCTGGGAAGGATGTTCATAAGAGGAAGTCTCCACGATTGATTACTCAATCTCCTTCAAAAAGCACTTCCGGAAGATTGGAAATGATTGATGATGATGTTATGGCAAATACCGCTGAAACACCGGTAACCCCTCCTTATGATAAGGAATTTAATATTTCCGATTTTTTGCTAAATTCTCCCGATGTAACCGATCAAACTTTAATTAACACCCCTCTTTTGCAGAACATTCAACCATCTTCCTCTGTTGTTGCTAAAACTTCCAGCTCATATTCCCTTTCTCAATCCTTCCCCCTACTTGGTGTCCCCACTTCCAATTGGCTTAAAACAGACATTGAACTAGTCAGCATGAGGACAAGCTCAGCCAAGGAATTTTCACATGCATCTGCTACTGAGCCTTTTATTCCCAAGTGGGATGTGTTATCAAGTCAGTCATGCAAAGATCCATCAGTTGCCAAGAAACTTTCTCTGCTAAGTAGCACACCAACAGATGTGTCAAGCGTTCATCAAGTCCCTCATGAGGTATTTGCCAATGAATTCATGACATCTCATGCGAAACAGCAAAATTTGGTGGCAGATTTGTATGAAAGATGGATAATTGCTGAAGCTAAAGTAGAGGAACTTGCAGAATCTCAGAAGAGGCACATGCTCTCTAAACTAAATTCCAACTCCATTGATGTGCAAGTGAAAACCAATACTTTACTGGGTGAGGTGGAGAGTTTGAAGATGCATAACCGAAAATTGGTTGCCCTTGAACAAGAAGCAAAAAGAAACTTGAAACAAGCTCAAGACAATGAACTTGTCTTGAAAAATCAATTTCTGGAGGAAAGAAACAAGCTTGAAGAATCAGTGAGTGATGTTAAGAAAGGTAATGTATTCATATCCTTTATTATTTCTAATTCATCTTATATAAATGTTTAAGTAACATTAATTTGTATTAAATGTCCTTATTTACAGAGGTAGAAAGGTTAGAGGAGACTATGAAAGCCATGACTGCAGAGAGGGAGGTTCTACAGTCTGAGAACAAAACTTTAAAGGACAAGAGCAAGTGGCTCATTGCTGAAGGTCTTGGCCTACTTGCAAAAAGAGTTCACTCAGAAGTAATCCCTATGGCTTTAAGTCTTAACCAAGCTGTGAATGCTGTGGGTTTCAATGAAGGCATCAAATGCGGACTTGCACATGCATCGAAGAATGAGGTGGACATCAATTCTTTCAAGGAATATGATGCTAGTGCACGTGATAAAGTGCTTGACCGCTTGAAATCTCTTCAATCCATGACTTTCAATATCATAGAGCAAGTGTCCCAGTTGGATATGTCTGATGTGGAGAAGATAAAAGAAATGCTGAAACCTGTCAACAGTTCCAAGCCTACCTCCTCTTCAGGTAATTAAAGTTGGTTTATAATCAACTTTGTCTTTTGTGAAAACAGTTATTCTCCAAAGTCCACCTATGCAGTGGCATCTCATACAATTTACTTTTCTAATGTTTGGTATGGTATGGTATATTTGATTACTTTTGTATGTTAGTTGTGCATGTGTTTGCACTTCTAACCTTTGAACAATATGGCTAATGGACTTGCCACTTTTTAGTATTGGAAATGATATTATGCTTGTTTTAGGAACATTACGGTATCTTTAACAATTAGCGCTTAAACTTCATGATCCATTTTTCATAAAATTGCTTTGTAGCCTGCCTAATGAATAGTACATTTGCGGTAGAAATGTAAGTTATACACTTACTTTTGCAAATGGGGTTTAACCATTCTTTGTTATAGGTCTTATGATGGTTTTATTATTTTATGCTATTGTACAGCTTTTCCTTAATGTACATTGTCTAATTTTATATAAATATCAGACTTTTAAGGATATTATGAATCCCTCTTCATAAATATCATGACCCAAACTTTTGGTGAAATTTTTATAAATCATAGGATAAATCCAACATATGTGTTTCCCTCCCATGAAATGCGTCCACCTCATAGAAGTACTAACTCCATAAATATTGAATCACCTTACTCGTTACATATTTTCACGTATAGTTATAGATCATTTCTTTATGGTATTCTCTTCTTACATTCTTTGGTAAGAAATGATTAACCCGATCGCTTGGATGGTTAACCCACAAGTCCAATTTTACAAATCAAATCATAAAATGGCACTTGCGACCCTCGGGGTGCTCAATAGGAAGGATTATAGATGTTGTTCCTGAATGAGTTGGCCTTCACCCCTTAGGCTTTTGTTAACAAAATTTATGTTAACAAGGTGTCCGGCCTGATCACCTCTTCTTAACATGCACTCTTTTCTCATAGAGACAGTTAAGGACAAGATGAAATCATAACTTCATCTTGGGTTATTATTTCTTTCCCAAGAGATAATAACTCAACTCTACCATCAAAGAGTTCTACATAACTTGCTCATCTTATTGATAAGTGACTTAATGGACCATGTGTTTATGAAAAAGCGTACCTACATATGTTCATGTGCATATGAAATGTATAAATGATGTTAAGCACACTCATAACTTTGCAATTGAGATGTTATTACTTAAGAAAACCATGTTCCATATTCGAAATACAAGCAATTCCATAATTCTAACAACATTCCAACATCTATTTACATATAGCACTTTCGGAGGTGAATTCCATTCCAAGCTCTTGCAAGTTCAGTCCCATCAATTTGTTTAAGTATATATGATCCGTTTCCTATAGCTTTCTTAATGATATACGGACCTTCCCACTTGGGGGACATTTTCCCCAATGGAAGAGCACGGCTAACTTCATTGTTTCGCAAAACATATTCTCCTTCTTTATACTGGTGCACTTTTGCCTTTGCGTTATAATATTTGGCCATTTCTTTTTTATACCTACTTTCACGTATAGCTGTGATCTCTCTTCGCTCTTCCAAGAAATCCAAATTGGTTCTCAGTGCTTCTTCGTTATCCGTCACTTGCATTTGCAAACGATAACTGGGCATCCCTATTTCAGCAGGGATAACTGCCTCAGTTCCATACACAAGACTAAATGGCGTTTCACCGTTACTTGTTTTAGGCATGGTTCGATGTGCCCACAGCACATGTGGTAATTCATCAACCCAGCTTCCTCCATACTTTGTCAATCTCATCTTTATACCCTCAACAAGACTTCTATTTGCCCTTTCCACCTGACCATTGGCTTGCGGATGTGCAACTGACGTAAAGACCTGATTTATATGAAGCTCTTCACACCATTCCGCAAATGGATTTCCAGCAAACTGTTGTCCGTTATCAGTTATGATGTACAAAGGTAAGCCAAACCTACAAACAATGTGTTCCCACACAAATCTTTTCACCTGTTTTCCAGAAATGTTAGCCAAAGGTTTTGCTTCAACCCATTTCGTAAAATAGTCAATAGCAACTATGAGAAACTTTACTCCCCCACTTGCGACCGGAAATGGCCCTACTATATCCATACCCCACTTCTGAAATGGCCAAGCAGATGTCACAGGGATAAGCTCATTTTTGGCTCGCATACTTACTGGAGCATGTATTTGACATGCTTGGCATTTTTGAAGTTCTTCAAAGGTATTCCTATACATTCCTGGCCAATAATAGCCAAGACTCATAATTTTTGCCACCACCATTTTAGCTCCTGCATGAATACCGCAAATTCCCTCATGCACCTCTCTAACAACCCACTCTGCTTCACTTGGTAACAAACATCTCAATAGGGGACCTAGAAAACTTCTTCGATACAAAATATCATCTTGCATTTGATATTGAAGTGAATTTACTCTTACTTGCCTGGCTTGTTCTTTGTCATCTGGAAGTTCCCCTTTTGTCAAATATTTTATTATTGGCCACATCCAACTACCTTCATATATTTGCACATCCGCTGTTAGCTTTAGATTAACAGTAGGAACTTCCAACAATTCCACTCTAATTTCCTTTGCAAGGTGTTCAAATGCCACAGATGCTAATTTACTTAGAGCATCCGCTTTCCTATTTTGACTTCTAGATATATGTAATACTTCGCATTTGTCAAAACTCTTTATGAGCTCTTGCACTTGCTCCAAGTATAACGCCATATATTTTCCTTTTGCTTCATATGTTCCGGCAATTTGACTTGCCACTAACAGCGAATCCACGTACGCCATCAACTGCTTAGCCTTCATCTTTTTGGCCAACCTCAATCCTGCCGAAATTATCAATTAACAGTTGTCAATGTCGTTTCTAAAAACAACTGCATATGCAAATGTATACTTTAACGTAAGCGTATACGCATCTGAAAATACTTCTTCAGATGCATTTGCTTAAAAGACGCATGAGTATTTTATATACTCATACTCACCCCCCCCCCTTTTTTTTTAAACAGAATGCTTATTTTTTAACAAATTTTTTGTCCTGACCTGCTAGCAACGCTTCATACTCTGCTTCATTATTCGAAGTTGCAAAGCCAAATCTTATCGCATATGTCAATTCATCCCCCTCAGGACTTTTCAAGATTAATCCTGGGAAATAGAAGGATTGATTAATATATCACAAACATATGCCAATGTTATAAGTAAGAAATACTTATGATGAAGTTTTACCTGCTCCCGACCCATCGGAGTTGGATGATCCATCCGTATGCAAGATCCATATCCTTTCAGTGGGCTCAGGGACAGAAACACAATTTACATTTGCTCCCTCTGGTACTTCGGCTAGGAAGTCAGCTATCACTTGGCCTTTAATTGAAGTGCGTTGTTTGAATTCAATATCGAAGGGTCCCAATTCAATAGCCCATCTCACCAATCTTCCCGACATCTCAGGCTTTCTTAAGATGTTTTGGATAGGAAAAGAAGTATAAATGATAATAGTATGAGCCTGAAAATATCTTCTCAGGCGACGAGTTGCTTGTACCAATGCCAGAACTACCTTTTCCACTATCGGATATCTTGTTTCGTAATCCTTTAACATCTTACTAACATAATAAATTGGGATTTGTTTTTCCTCCCGTTCCACCATCAACACAGCACTAACAGCATTTTCAGTTACCGCCAAGTACATCACCAGTTTTTCCCCCAATTTTGGAGCAGTTAAAGTAGGAAGTGTGATGAGATCCATTTTTAAATCTTCAAAGGCCTTATTAGCCTCGAGTGTCCATTCGAAATGGTTTCCTTTCAAACTCTCTTTTAGTACTTTTATAAACGGAACTGTTCGTTCTGCTGCTTTCGAAAGAAACCTGTGTAATGCAACCAATCGACCATTTAAAGTCTGAATATCTTTAAGAGTTTTTGGTGGAGACATTTCCAACACTGCCTTTACTTTTCCCGGATGTGCCTGTATTCCATTATTATTTACCAAAACTCCCAAGAATTTCCCTTCCTCCATAGCAAACGAGCACTTCTTAGGATTTAACTTCATGTTAATTCTTCTTAAATTTCCAAATGTTTCCTCAATATCCTCAATCATGTCTTTTTCTTCACAACTTTTGATGACTACATCATCAACATATGCCTCCAAATTTCTTCCCACTTGTGCTTGGAAAGTCTTATCCATCAATCTCTGATACGTTGCACCAGCATTCTTTAAACCAAAAGGCATCTTTTTATAACAAAAAAGGCCTTCATTTGTAATAAAAGCTGTTTTGTCTTCATCCTCCACAGCCATAGTGATTTGATGATATCCTTTGTATGCATCAAGAAAACACTTCCACCTATACCCAGCCAGAGAATCGACTTTAAAATCTATCTCTGGCAAGGGGTAACAATCCTTAGGACATGCCTTATTTAGATCTTTAAAGTCTATACACATACGCCAGGAACCGTCTGGTTTTTTGACCAAAACTGGGTTTGCAACCCAAGTTTGGTAATGTACTTCCCTTAATATTCCAGCTTCGACAAGTTTATCAACTTCGCTTTTTATAACTTCATTTCTGACCTTGTCAACAATTCTTCGCTTCTGTTGTATTGGCTTGACACCAGGATAGACATTAAGGTGATGTTCGGCAAAATGTTTCGGAACGCCTGTCATATCCGATGGTTCCCATGCGAAGATGTCAACATTTCTTTTTAACAACTCAAATAACTTCTCCCTATATTCACCTTGTAACTTACTCCCTACTTCTATGACTTGATCCGGAAATTTTTCATTTATTACCCACTTATCCTTTGTTAACACATCCTCTTGAACCACTTTAATGCCTTCTTTATCAGGCTTGTTCACCATTGCTATATGCATTTCCACATCCGATTCTACAGTTGCAATCCCAGCAGGTGTGGGAAAACGAACCATTCCATGTGGTATTGACACAATGGCCCCTATCATTTTCAATCCAGGTCTTCCTATAATGACATTGTGTGGTGATGGAGTTGCAACTATCACAAATGTCAACATTACTTCTCTAAAAAACTTATCATCACCAAAGATCACAGGCAAAGTGACCTCACCCATAGGGTGTACAATTTCCCCCGAAAAACCAATTAAAGGTGAATTATGAGGCTTCAATTTGTTTTGCACATCCGGTCCCATTTTCCGAAAACATGATTCATACATTATCTCAGATGCGCTTCCCGTATCGAGATATGTTCTTTTCACTAGGAACCCAGCAATTCCAACAGTAATAACCACGGGGGTATCCTTTGCATCTTCCCCTCTTACAGGGGGAAATATAATTTCACACATTTTCCAAGCCTCATCCACTACCTTTGTTCGCACATTCCTATGCCATGTGTTAGGATTTTGTCTGATCATCCCAATAACATTTTTTGCATTTGCAATAGGACGGCCCTCTTGTATATTTTTTACCAAATGAGACAACTTTCCAGATTTAATAGCTTTATCTATTTCACTCCGCAAATGCCGACAGTCATTCGTGTCATGACCTCTGTCTTTATGGAAATCACAGTATTTTGTCGTATCTGCATTTGCACCCAAACGTGTTCTTTGAGGTGTAGCAAATTGTATCTTTTCTGTTGTCAAAATTTCACTAGGGGTTTTAGTTAACATTGGGAACTCTTCCGCCTTCGCCTCCCAATTTCTTTTATTTCTTCCAAAATTTCCATCCCTTCTTTTATCGTATGGTTGCATTCTATACTTTCCCCAAGATAGGTTTCTCTGTGGGTAAGTATTTTCATTTGATCCAACACTTTTGACATTTGCATTTGCACCCTTTGAGGATGGCTTATGAGTATTTATTCCTTGAATATTTCCCGAAGCACTTCGCCCTTTAACATAGACTCGCACTCTATCCATCAACACTTCCATGGTTTTAGGCAAGTCCTCATGTAGTTTTTCTACTAAATGTGAATGTCTCACCCCATGACAAAAACCAGAGATCCTCAACTGGTCCTGGGCACCAACTATCTTCATGGTCTCATTATTAAAACGAACCACAAAGTTTTCGAGACTCTCATCATTCCTTCGCCGGATATTATGAACTTCAGTAACTTCTTTAGTACATTTTCGCTGCTGACTAAATTGTCGTAAAAACTTTTCTTTCAAATCCTCAAATCCTACAATTTGAGCGTTGGGTAATGAATCATACCATACCCTGGCAGCCCCCGTAAATGTTTGAACCAGCATGTGGCACCACGTTTCCTCTGACCAGCATTCCAAACGGGCCGCTGACCAAAAATCAAATACATGATCATCAGGATCTGACAAGCCTGCATACTTCTTTACAGAAGTAGGCATTTTCAATTTCTTCGGAAATTGTGCATTAGCGATCCAGTTAGCAAACTTCGACTGCTCTTGCATTGAAGGTGGGAAATATGGCACAAATGTTTTTGTCGCTCCTGAAACATTCATACATGGAGTATTAACCACATGAAATATATGCCTTTTTTTTTCTTACAAAGGGCTTTTTGATGTTATTTTTAAGCAATCATTAATCTCATACTCATATGAGCTTCTTCTGAGAGGATAAGCGCATGTGCAAATGCTCAAAGTATCGACACTTGCAAATGTAAGGCCTCGCATGGAGGGCTTTTTGTCAGCACTTGCATAAGCGTCTAAAATGTTAAGCGTTCGCAAGGATAGGCCTCGCGCGGAGGGCTTTTTTTTTATAAACGCTTATGCACCGCAAAGGCACATTTTCAGTTTACCTAAATTACATATACGCATGCATTATACCACATGCCTTTCCCTCCCCTTTTTTATTAAAAAAGGATTATAACGCGTAGAGTACACGCATGTTATATATTTTTGATTCTTATGAATTTTCCTATCATATCTTCAAATCTTCATCTGATTCCCAGAATTGCGCGCCATTTTTAATGAATATTCAAAAATTCAAACGGCACATCTTCAAATCTTCATCTGATTCCCAGAATTGCGCGCCATTTTTAATGAATATTCAAAAATTCAAACGGCACATCTTCAAATCTTCATACAATTTTCTGGAAATCGTTGACTTAATCCATATTCTCATAGTTATTTCAAATTCATTTATTTCTTAAATGAATTTCAAACAACGCATCTATTTCATACAATTTATCATGAATCAAAAATATTCTTATGAATGTCTTCATAATTGATGACTGAAATTCTCGATTATGATAATTAATCAATATAAAAGCTGAATCTAAACAACTATTCCATCGACAAAGTTACCTGGAGATGCCGGTGTCTTAATGAGGACCGGATCATCCTCAGGATCATCTAGAACACTGTTCTGATTTGTCGTTTTTAGCACATCACGCTCAGGAGTGAATTTGAGCTTTGTTCGAACCTCCTGAAGCCACAACTCTCGATCCTGCTTATCTTTCAATTTTCGCAGGACCTCCAAATTTCGTATCAGGAATTCGTCATCAAATTCACTTAAAACATCAGAACTTCGCAACGGATCATCTCCTTCTCGCTGATCCTTTATCGAACCAACAATGTCTTTTTCATGACTTGAAAACGAAAACATTGAAGGTTTCTTACTAAATCCTCCACCAGATCCTTTGGAGCTCATATTGACCTTCCCTGCGCTCGATGATGTGAATACAGTGTTCTTCTTCGCCGAATCACCAACTAATTTCTCCATCCTTTTTCCAATTCAATTAATACACGGATGGCGCCAATTGATGAAGAATAAAATCCCACTCGCACGTAAAATGAAATTCTAGACCTCACTATTGAATTTATGAAAAGAAATAGGAGAGAATTAGGAATCACGAAGGTTTTTATTGATCGAAGTCATGTGTACAAGTTCAGAATGTATAGAACAAATCACACATTGAAAGTGTAAAATCTCTCTCTCATCCAAAAGTCCTTTTTCTGATTCATGAATGCCCTATTTATACTAATAAACTTGGTCCGCAAGTTCCTTAGTATGAAATGGATGCACTTGCTGCTGGCTCCGTCGCAATTGCATCCTGTTGTTTTTGGAGATATCTTAGTTTAGTTATCGCCTTCGATTTATCCTCGCTGCTACATTTGCATATCCGATTTTGACCTTTCCTCATCATAACCCATAGGGGAAACCACATGTAAGTTGTTAACCCACAATTGTTGTTAGGTTTCCTTTTCTTATTTTTCTGTCTCAAGTCTCAACCGCAGCCTAAGGCCCCAAGATGTATATGCTCATGGCCCATCCAGCTCACACTTTTTCCATCTATTTTAATATAAACGAGATGTTTACCCATTCCGCGCGTTGCTGTGAGGTTGAATTTGTATACTGAACGAAAGGAAAAAAAATTAAGTGGTATAAAACGTAAAAGTTTAAAAGTCTCGTGGTGAAAGTATAAAACTATAGAAGTATATTAAAAGCGAAAGTAGAAAAGTTAAAAGTTTCGTGCCCCAAAGTAGAAGACAAAAAAACTTAAAACAAAAATAAAAAACTTTAAAAGTTAGAGGATTAAAAAATTAAGGAGTATAAAACGTAAAAGTCTAAAAGTCTTGTGGTGAAAGTATAAAACTATAAAAATATACTAAGTTAAGTGGTATAAAACGTAAAAGTTTAAAAGTTTTGTGTTAAAGTATAAAACTATAAAAATATACTAAAAACGAAAATATAAAAGTTAAAAGTTTCGTGGCCAAAATAGAAGACAACAAAACTTAAAACAAAAAAAATAGTCTAAAAGTTAGAGGGTAAAAAAGTTAAGGGGTATAAAACATAAAAGTTTAACAGTCTTGTAGTGAAAGTATAAAACTATAAAAATATACTAAAATCGAAAGTAGAAAATTTAAAAGTTTCGTGTCCAAAATAGAAGATAACAAAACTTAAAATAAAAAAAAAAATTTAATAGTTAAACGGTACAAAACGTAAGAGTATGAAACAATGTGGCCAAACTATGAAAACTAAAAGTTTACTATTTCGTTAAAAAGAAAAAAAACAAATCGTAAAAGTTTAAGAGTAGAAAGCGTCAAAACACCAAAATCACGTGGTCAAAGTTTGAAAAACTAAAACTCTACTCTTCATCTATGAATTTTTATTGTATAATATAATAATAATTCAGCCCACTACATTTGCTTGCAATTATACTAGACCAACATCAATGCTAGAGAGCGGTCGGTGTTCTCACATGCAATCCTAATTACTATACCATATCAGTTTTTTTATAAATCCTAATAAATCCTTCTCATATATCTCTTTTAACCTTAACTCGCACTTCCTACATGCACTCACTTTATATATATATTTAACTAGTTTTTGATACCCGTGCTACGCACGGGCGGATTTTTAAAAAATGAATACTTATAATAATATTATAATAAATATAATTCGGTAAATGAAATTTGACAAAAAACACATATGGGTCATAAATTAACCTGTAGAAAGATTCAAATAACCGTTTTGATTATATCAGATAGAATCAAATCACTGTTTATCTATGTACATTGCAATTCACAAATCAACCATTTATGTAGAATTCAATCAGATGAGATCTGCAGATTCAAATGGAAGTACACATACATACTCAAACTCCCCTTCTTGAAGTTTCTTTAAAAATTCGAAACAAAGAGAAAACTTAAGAGGTGGGCATAGTTTTTGTGCTGTGAATATCTGTAGTGAACTGGAAATCACTTCGTGTTGGTATCATTAATTCCTTCATCTGCGGAGACATAAAAAGATGCAGAGACTTAAAAAGAAAAGGATTAAACATTCAGACAAACAAAATAGAGTATTCAACAGTCTGCACTGCGCTACTGTAATCTATTGGTTTACAATCTGCACTTGCAATGAATGGCATGGTAAATTGAATTATTAATTAGCATGCCAAATCAAACTAAAGAAAATCAGTAGGGATTAGGTGAAATACAACACATAACGTAACACATAAACTAACGAAATAAATATTGATCAAACCTATGAATGAGAGAACCTAATTGGCATAAATTTTATCATGAACGGTAAGTTCTGCAAAACAAAGTAAACATAAAACCAAATGAAAAAAAATTAAACAAACTAAAATATCTGTGATTCCAATATAAATCGAAGTAAATGATGAAAATAGATGAGAATATTACCTCAAGTATCTACTACTCTGGGGAGTTTAGAACAGACACACCTCGTAGATTTTTTGAAAAAAAATAATCACTGCCAATAATACTTGTCAGTATACCATAATCTTTGAAAAATGAAGAATTTGATATAACCTCAAAAATAGAGAATCTAAAAAACTATCAAAGTTGGCTACAGTATACAAACATGAAACATGTGTACCTGTATCTCAGCTGTAAGTGACCCATAAATCCTATTGTCAGTGACCCAAGAGAGATTTTAAGTGTAAGTCAGCAACTTTAGATGCGTATGAATAATAAGATATGCTTATCGAATGATTGACGAAACGGATAGACCCTTCGCCGAAGATGTTCTTGAGAGATGGCAGAGTTGATTCCAACCTCACCGGGATTGATTTCTACCAAAGCATCAGATGTGAATGATCTCGTTCCCAATGGCGAAGTACGATTTGTAAACAAAAAACGAAAGCCACTGATACAGATTTCACAAAAGATATCGATATAGTATATATAGATGCGTAAGATGATCATGGAATAAGAACAACTTTACCTAAAACGTGATTAAATTCAGATGGATGCAAGAGATTGATGAGATTGAAGACGAATCGGTAAATCGCTAGCAGGGGATTTTATTTAAACAGGTATGCTGTAGTTTTAACCAATTGCTCATATTTCAATAAAAACATGTCTTAGTTGCACATTTCTACTAACAACTGATGTGCATATTAGGTAAAAAAATGAAGTTGTGTAGTGAAATAGAAAAATTTTGGTTCATGTATATGTAAGTAACTTCCGTTAGAAATGTAGCCAATTGGTTTACTACATATCATTTATAAGGGTAGGTGCTCGTTTGACTTTGACTTACATAGATTATGTTGATGTCTTCTTGATATAGAGATGCAAGTGTGACCATGTTTCTGTCAGACATCTTTTCCGTGAATCGCATGCGACTTTCATTTGTTGTATCTGCTAGTTGGTTTTCCATGTCAATCTGAAAGCTGGTATGCGTTGAATATAAAGTTAGAACTTAGTTGTGATGAAATAAAAAATAATACGGATGAAGAAGTTGTTATGATGTGGGAAATATACCTTCTGGCCATTTCTATATTTGGATTGATCTCAACCCTTGTTCCTGATGTGTATTCTACTTGCATCTCAACTGTAATTGTTTGTTGTGTTAGGCCACTATTGTTGAACTAAGTTTGTTTTAATTTGTGATTGCTTACCTAGAAATTTGATAACTTTGGCAGAGCATATTTGCTTCAATGACAACATGAGTTGTTGAAGCGAGAGCATTGACATCTATCAGAGTTGCTATCTCTTTTTATAGCTATCTCTTTCCAGAGTGCCACGACCAGCTTGATCCATTTGAGATAACACACTACGCAAATTGATCCATTTCAGATAACAGGACAAATAGCAAGTAGAGAATAAAGACTCACCAACACTAACGCAGTCATATCAAACAAAATCCAACCAACAAACCTGTATAATAGTTGCAGGGCCTACGAACACATATGAAGTCGAAGTTTAGGATAAAGTAAATAAAAGCTAATTTCACAAATAAGGAACTTATAAAAGCTAATAACATAAAAGACAGTTAGATACCTTTGGCTAATCCATCCTCTGTCTCCTCATATTTTACTTTTGATTTTGTCATTTTTCAAGATCACTCCATTGAGTCCATTCTCTGTCATGTTTCTGTCTCCTTATATGAATTCGATTATGAACTAAAAGTTTTCATCCCTGTTAGACAAAGGGGCAAAAGTTGTCATCCCTATTCAAACATGTACCAATTGGATTTTATTTTTAAAAGGGAATGTGTGACATACCCGGCCAGCCAATAAAAGGGAGGTATTTTCTATAAAAGAAGCATCAACGGGTCTTTAGTATACTTACAACTTCAAACAAAAAAAACACACCAAAAGCGTTAATACCTCTTTAGTCTTTTTGTTGCTCTACCACCATGCATCAAAATTTACACAAACCTGCAAGTGACCTTGTATATATTGTTTGTATTTGGTTTATTTTAATAATTCTAAGGACATAAATTTGTTCTGTACCTGCAAAAGACATATTTGATACTAAAACCATAATCGAATCAATTCAAATTTGAATAAAAGAAACTAATTCATTGAATAATCAAAACACCAATAATTGTCATGTGGCTAAAATCACATTAAAAATCATCCAAAATATGGTGACTTTCATAACCATAAGGTGGGGGACAAAGACATTATAAGAAATAAAATTAAAAAGTCCCACCAAATGATATCTTCAACGCCATAAACAAATCTCACAAATTTTAGCCAGCAACATAAACAAATCTAACAACTTTTATTCATGTTTGACCTGTAGCAACACCAAACTGAAAGCAACCAAAGTCAATAACACAATCCTTAAAAAATTAGAAACACAATTGGATAGAAAAGTTATGGATATATAAAAAAAACAATTTTGATTTTAAAACAGAATAGAAAAAAACATCGGTTGACAGATGAATTGCGTACAGGATTTACGATCTTTGGAGGGTACATAAACAAACCTGCAATCGATCTTAGTAGAATGAGTGAGATGACGCCTCGAGTGTTCTTCGATGATTCAGTGGAACGAAGAAGAATGAAGGAGATTTCGAATCGCCAGGAAGAGATATTGAAGGCGTGAATGATGGGAATCCAGCGAATTAGGGTTTTTACATCACACGGGAATTAAAATTGCGGTCGGGTTTTTTTAGAGGATCTGTGTGATTCTAAGGGAGGATCCGCGTGATTTTAAGGGTGGGTGTGATTTAGGCGGGAAAATGATGCTGAGGAGGGTTGTGGTGATGCCACCTCAGCATTAATCTTTTCTTTTATATAGTATATAGATATAGATATAGATGTGTGAGAGAGAAAGAAAAAAACCCCACATGCGACGCATTTGGGGAAGGATTTTGGTCACAAATTCAACATATCTCAACGCAAGAAATGATGCATGCCAGGCAAATTCAAAGCCACGTAGGCTACAGACCGTGGTCTCTCCATGCGTTAGAGATGGCCTTACTTCAAAAATATTAATCATCTTCATTACTTTTTCTTATTTGTAATGAGATCTACGAAGCATATTAATGTTTTTTTGACCTAAACTGCCATATACGAAAAACAAATACATTTTGGTTTATTTATTAACAAATTTACGAAAATACCTTTGGTTTAGCGGTATCTTAGTATCGGATAAAGTTTTGTCTTTTTAAATGCTAAGGGTTTAATACATGTGATGAATAATAAAAATTACAGTTTAAAATCTTTTTTATCAACAAATTAGTATGAAAAAATATTAATATAAATACACCAATAACCCGTCAGCTTACATGCACACCTTCAAAACTTTAAAAAACAAACAAACAAACAAACAAATCGAATGAAGCTTGAAATGATGAAAATTAGAGGTCGAATGAAAGCGTGAAAGGATGAAAAAAATATTAAAAATGAAATTGAATTTTAAGAATCAAAGGATAAATGAAGCTTCAAATTATAAAATGAAAATGAGTTTTGGTGATCTCCTTTGCTGTGTGAGAATCGTGAAAATCAAGATCAGATGAACTATAATTGAACATTTGAACCCATTTTGACTGTGTAGGAACTGACTAAGATCAAATGAACCACAATTGAACCCATTTTGATATGTAGGAACTAAATCATCTTTAGGATTTAGCTTAGGGTTTATCTTTTAAAAATTAGCTTTAGGATTGAAATTTAAGGTTTACCTTTTAAGGTTTAATAAGTTAGTTCTAACGATATTAGAATGAGTTTAGTAAGTCATATAAGAAGAGGGTTCTCAATTAGTTATGTATATAGTTTTAACAAATACATGTTATAATACCTTTTAAGGTTTAACGAGCCAGTTATAAAAACATTTATTATAATACCAACATCAATTATAAAAAGATACACATATTCTTGTAGTCTAGATGTATGATGAATACACTTTACAAAAGTAATAAGTGTCCGATCCTTGCAAACATAATACATGATTTTAACATAATAAAAATTGTTGTTTAAAAAGAAGTTACAAAAAACATAAGGGTATGTGCAGGCCTGTCCAAAAAACTCGAAACTCAAAACTCGTTTGAACTCGCTCGAAAAATGTTCGAAAATGCTCGTTCGATTGTCGCTCGCTTTAAAAACGAACCGAGCGGCTCGGTTCGATTTGTAAAACGAACCAAGTATGAGCATAGGTGCGCTCGCTCGATGCTTGCTCGTTTTACTCGTTTTACACATTTAATTATTAAAATTATATACTTTTATTATTTATTTATTAATTTTAATTTGGTTTAAATTAAAATTAGGATTATGGTTTCCGTTCTTCCAAAAATTCTTTGCAGCTTCAAGTTCTATTAATATTTAACTTCGGATGTAAGTTTAATACGTTAGTTTATCATTTTGTGTATCTTGAAGTTTTTTTTTATGGATGTATATGATTCGTAGATAGATAAATAAGTGTTACGAAGGTGTTATGTTAGATCACCATCAACATTTAGGTCATTTTGTAAAAAAATTTACTTATTGGACAAAATGTGCTAAAATTGAAAATATGGATGAAGGTGTTATGTCAGATCACTACCCATCGTCACTTTCCTTTTTGTTCCACGACGCTCGGAATTCGCTCGGCGATCGCTCGAAAAATACTCGGATCGAAAGTCGCTCGTTCGATTTTAGATCGGTTAAAAAAATGCTCGGTTCGGTTCGGTTCGGTTTGTAAACGAACCAAACACGAGCAAAGGTCCGTTCGGTTCGGTTCAGTTTGTAAACGAACCAAACACGAGCAAAGGTCCGTTCGGTTCGGTT
>JBCNJP010000025.1:73815395-73894989 GCA_039602395.1 Deinandra increscens subsp. villosa
TAGATAATTACAGAAGCAGTCCCGCACAATTTTATTAGTTAGGATGAGTTTAGGAATTGGCGGAAAGGGTCCTTCAAGATTACAAAACGATTACGGAAGGAACGTAAGCAATGATCAAACGAGTATATATACTAACACATCTCTAACGTTTGACGTTTATATAAAAATATGAACCTTAAATCTTCGCGTAAAATCATAGTTATAAATCCATAACTATATATTTAAATTCCTATAAAATTATAGAGACGTTCGTACGATTACGTGACACACCGTCACATAAAATCATAAGATGACGTGCGTATATATATATACATATATATCACATAAAAATTATAAATATATTTGTCACGTAAAATGACGAAACGTTTTTATGAAATTATAAATATGATTCACATAAAATCATAAAATATAATTATTCAAGTAAGTTAACAAACGTCTAGCCTCATGTGCAACACTCGTGTAAATATTCTAGTTAACGGAAGTAACGGACGCTATCGAAATATAACACAGGTTATTAACGGAATTAACTTGGGAAATTGCCGGTTGTCACATCATCCCCTTGTTAAGGAATTTTCGTCCCGAAAATTGCCTTAAGTTGCTACGGTTTCTGTGGAAGGAATAGAAAATTTTTAGGGTTGCTACATCATCCTCTTGTTAAGGAAATTTTGTCCCAAAATTTAACTCATACCTTGATTAGATTTTGATGTTTGATCAAATAGGTGAGGATATATCTTTCTCATTTGATCGTCTCGTTCCCACGTGAACTCCTGTCCACGCTTAGATTGCCATCTCACTTTGACGATGGGAATTTTACTTCGTTTCAATGTTTTCTCCTCACGTCCCATGATTTCCACGGGTTGTTCGATGAATCGTAATTGTTCATCAATTTGCAATTCTTCCAATGGAACTATGAGAGTGTCATTAGCTAAACACTTTCTCAGGTTTGAAACGTGAAACATGTTGTGTACTCCATCCAATTTAGGATGTAAATTTAAACGATAAGCAATCGGACCAATGCTTTCGGTGATCTCGAATGGTCCTACATAACGGGGATTCAACTTCCCGCGCTTTCCAAAGCGTACGACGCCTTTCCAAGGCGAGACTTTCAGTAGTACTTTATCGCCGACTTCAAATTCCAAAGGTCTTTGGCGCTTATCTGCGTAACTCTTTTGTTTGTCTCTTGTCGTTTTCATGCGGTTTCTGATCTGCACGATTCTCTCAGTGGTCTCGTGTACTAGTTCAGGTCCAGTGAGTTGGCTCTCACCGACCTCAGCCCAACAGACCTGCGATCTGCATTTTCGTCCGTAAAGAGCCTCAAATGGAGCGGCTCCAATACTGGTATGGTAGCTGTTGTTATAGGAGAATTCTACTAGTGGTAAATGCGTTTCCCAATTCTTGCCGAAATCGAGCACACATGCTCTAAGCATATCCTCGAGAGTTTGAATGGTACGTTCAGTCTGTCCATCTGTTTGAGGATGATATGCGGTACTCATATCTAAGCGAGTTCCCATCGCTGCTTGTAAGGATCTCCAAAAATTTGAAGCAAACCTAGGGTCTCGGTCGGAGATAATAGACAAAGGCACTCCGTGAAGCTTGACAGTCTCCTTGAGATAAATCTTTGCAAGTTTGTCTGTTTTGTCATTTTCCTTGATAGCTAGGAAATGAACGGATTTTGTTAACCGGTCAACGATAACCCAAATCATATCGTTACCGCCAGAAGTACGGGGCAATCCCGTGATGAAATCCATCGAGATTTCTTCCCATTTCCATTAAAAAAATTTAGGTTGTTGCGGTAATCCTGCTGGCTTTCAACGTTCCGTTTTGACCTTTGCGCACGTCAAGCACTTGCTGACATATCTAGCGATATCAGCTTTCATATTGGGCCACCAATATAGCCCCTTTAGGTCTTGATACATTTTGTCAGAACCTGGACGGATCGAATAACAAGACTTGTGAGCCTCGTCCATCACTAGTTCTCTACGATTCCCATGCAAAGGTACCCATATATGGTCATTATAATAACGAAGTCCATCAGACTTAACTTCAAAAGTTCCATATATGTCACGTAATGATTCAGACCCTCGTTCTGAGCATCCCGGAGTCTATCCGGTAGCCCCGTATGGGTCGTTAATTGGAGAGCTCGAACCCTTCTAGGTTTAACATGTTCCTTTCTAATCAAGGCATCAGCAACCACGTTGGCCTTGCCTGGATGATACTTCATCGCAAGGTCGTAGTCGTTTAGCAATTCGACCCACCTACGTTTCCTCATGTTGAGTTCCTTATGTCCAAATATATGCTGGAGGCTCTTGTGATCAGTGAATATCGTACACTTGGTACCGTATAGGTAGTGTCTCCAAAATTTCAAGGCAAATACAACAGTGCCCAACTCTAGGTTGTGACTTGTGTAATTCTTCTCATGAGACTTTAATTGCCTTGACCCGTATGTGATGACTTTACCTCTTTGCATTAAAACACATCTGAGTCCCTGGATTGACGCGTCACAATAGACCTTGAAGTCGTCAATCCCATCAGGTAGAGATAATATAGGTGCAGTACAAAGTTTCTCTTTCAAAGCTTGGAAGGTTGCCTATTCCTTATCATCCCATCTGTATTGAACCCCTTTGTGCGTAAGAGCGGTCAATTGTCGAGCTAACTGAGAAAAAACCCTTTATAAAACGACGGTAGTAACCTGCTAAACCTAGGAATTGACGAATTTTCCGTAGGAGCTCTAGGGGTAGGCCAACTTTTAATAGCCTCGATCTTGGCTGGGTCAACGTGTATACCTTGCTCGTTGACGATGTGACCCAGAAATTGAACCTCTCGGATCCAGAAATCGCACTTAGAGAATTTTGCGTAGAGTTGTTCTTTCTTTAACAATTCTAAGATTAACCGTAGATGTTCCTCGTGTTCTTCTTTCGTCTTGGAGTAGATGAGGATGTCGTCGATAAACACTATGACGAACTTATCCAGATAGGGCTTGCACACACGGTTCATGAGATCCATGAACACAGCTGGTGCATTTGTCAGCCCAAAAGGCATGACCAAGAATTCATAATGACCGTAGCGTGTTCTGAAAGCTGTCTTTTCGATGTCCTCCTCACGAACTCGAAGCTGATGGTAACCAGACCTTAAATCAATCTTGGAATAGTAACTGGATCCTTGAAGCTGGTCGAAGAGGTCGTCTATTCGTGGAAGAGGGTATCGATTCTTGATAGTGACTTTGTTAAGTTCGCGGTAATCGATACACATTCTAAACATTCCATCCTTCTTCTTGACGAATAGTACCGGTTCTCCCCATGGTGACGAGCTGGGTCTAATAAAACCCTTATCTAACAGTTCTTGCAGTTGTGTAGATAGCTCATTCAATTCATTCACCGCTAGACGATATGGTGCACGCGCGATCGGAGCTGCTCCCGGAGCGAGGTCAATCCCAAATTCTACTTGCCGAAGCGGAGGGAGACCAGGTAGTTCCTCAGGAAATACCTCTGGGTAATCACGTACAATCGGGAAGTCTTCGATTTTTCTCTCTACCCTAGTTTGGTCCGTAACTGTGGTCAGGATTGCCACATGTCCTTTCCGAAGACACTTCTGCGCTTTAAGGTATGATATGATTCCGGAGACAACACATCCATTTTCGCCCTGAATCGAGAGTACTTCTCCTCCTGCTACGGGTATTCGTATGACTTTTTCTTGACAGACGATTTTCGCCTGATGTTTGGATAGCCATTTCATGCCTACTATCACGTTGAAACTACCAATGGTAAGAGGCATAAGGTCTATACTTGGTTTATGACCAGATAGTTCTAATGTGCAGCATTCAACTAAGTGAGTGGTGTCAAGAAGCTTACCATTTGCTAATTCAACCGTATACTTAGATTTTAGTGGAGTTTGAGTAGCCTTAATCAACTTACAGAACTTAGTCGAGATAAAACTTTTCTCAGCACCAGTATCAAATAAGACATTTGCGAAGTAGTTGTTTAGAAGGAACTTACCGGTAATGACGTTGGTATCGTTTCTTGCTTCACCAGATCCCATAACAAAAGCTCGCCCTTTGGCGCCATCTCCACCGTTCCTACCACCATCACCACCGTTGTTATTGTTGTTATAGTCACCCCTGGAGTTGTTGTACCTCTTGTTTTGATTGTGAGAATTGGAGGATCTCCCAGTGTTGTTCCCACTGTTGTTGTTGTTACTAGAGTCGTCTTCTCTTTTTCTTTTCCCATCTAGGACAGCCTTGGGGACCTTCCTGAGTGGAAACGTTCCTTGCTCTATGGCCTGGTCAGTCAGTTTATGAGCCAACCTGATAGCATTCTGCACATTTGCAGGGTTTGAGGCAATAACCATCCCCTTGATTTGTGGAGCTAACCCATCCACATACCTTTCTATCCTTTTGAAGTCAGCATCAACCATCGTAGGACACAGCACCGCGTACTCATGGTAGCGTGCAGTGTACTCTTCAACTTCAGAACCTACCATTTTCGAGTTCTGGAACTCACCTTCCAACCTTTTGACTTGGTCGTGAGGACAGTACTCCTCCATAATTGCATCCTTGAATTCCTGCCAAGTCATAGCATTTGCTGCGTCGAGTCCTAACATTTGGATTTGCGCGTTCCACCAAGTGAGGGCAGCTCCCTCGAGTATAACGGTTGCGAAATTGACCCGATTCGCAATTGGGTAGTTGCACATTTAGAATACCTTTTCTGATTTCTTGAGCCATCGCAACAGACCCTCGGCTCCTTCATCACTCTTGAACGTGAGCGGCTTACAATCTATGTAAGTTTTGAAGGTGCACTAAGCTGGGCCTTGATTTGTTTCATGAAATTATTTCGGAGAATAATTTTGGATAGTGAGAAAAAAAAATGTAGTCAATTTTTCGTCTGTTTTACTTATTACAGTTATTGTTCCCTTGCATTTGAGCCGCGGCGAGTGCTGCCGCAACGTTTTCATTTATCAAAGCTTGGGTCTGTGCTGTTGTGAGGTGTTCAGCCATGATTTTGTTTTCCATGCAAATCATTCAAATGATTAATATACCCAATATTAATTTCATTAAGCACTAAACAATTATTCATGCATCCATCCATCACATGACATAATTTTTAGAAACACATTGGTAAAATAAAGATGTAATATCCATTACAAAATTTGAAATTCAACCATAAGGTATCTCAGCATTTGAAAACATTCAAAATAAAATGAACACCGAGTCAAATTTATTTCAAAGTAACAAAGAAGACAGATTAGATCATGGATCAATAACATCTGGTTCTTCCTCCATTTCCTCTTGAGGCTCCTCCTCAAAAGGTTCCTCTTCGAAAGGTTCCTCCTCTTCTTCCTGAACAGGAGCACCTTGCACCTGCAGGGCTGCCATTTGCACTTGGAGGGTGGCGACCTGCGCCGCAAGTGTCGCGTTGGAGTGGTGAAGCATTGCATTGGAATGTTGGAGTTCAGCAATTTGATGTTGTGCTAGATGCAGTTCATGCTCCAAATCTGCTGGATTGGGTCGTGACTCAAGCTCGGTGACCCTATGACGGATACCCATTACCCCCTGGGACAAGTTGTAGTGGTAGGTATCCTGTTCCCTTTGATCGGCCCGCAATCGCTCAATTTCTCTATCGCGTGTGCGATTGCTGATGGAATTTTGTCTGGTTTCTCCAAGAGTGTTGTCATAAGCTGCTATCAGTCCCGCAATGACCCGCTTCAAATCAAAGGGTAGGTCAACCCTGTCCGGCACATGAAACATATCAAGCAACCGATATGTTGTCGAATTCAGCCAACTGTAATCGTCTGGTGCACGCCTATCAGGACGTATGTGCTGATCCCGAAGGAAATCCCTTATCGTGTACTCAGGCTGCTCAGGCTCGCGGCCTTGCTGGTTGGAGGATGATGACTGTTCGTTGGCAATTTTCTTTCCCTTACCCCTCGTGTTATCGTGTGGTGCCATACTGTCAGATACCCAGACAGACACAAACAAAAGAAAAAAACAACCTAATGTGAGTAATCGATTTTTGGCACGCGAAAAGAAAACGTTTTTGGGAATTGTTGTAACTAATGTTCAAAAACAGTTACAGTTTAGAATTTTTGAAAATTCTAGTTCTCTGCAACCAAGGGCTCTGATACCAATCTGTCACACCCCCAATTTCCACTAACGGAGTTTTACCGTGTGGGGTGTGAACCAGACCAGGACCCGAGTCATTAGTTACATTAAACATAAGTTAAGGGTTCAAAATGTAAATATATTTCCAAACGGGAAATATCAAAAACAGAGTTAAAGTTTAGCGGAAGCTCATAAAAGTTATGTTGCGCAAGCAAACGCCCGATAAGTAAATACCGGTTCAAGTTGAAAAGATTTAAAAACAAATTCCCAAAATAAAAGGTTTTAGCCAACGTACGTGCCCAAAAATCAGATTCTCCTAGCGTCCTGCAAAGCATGCATAAGAGCAAGTGTCAACTAATGTTGGTGAGTTCACATAAGCACATAAGTATATCTAGTATAAGTATGCAGTACGAATACAACAGTCTTTATTCGTAGGTAAGCATGTATATTAACAGTACAATCCATATCGTAGGTAGCGAGCCTAAGTTCATGTCACTAAAACGTTCGCAACCGAAGCTGACCAATTAGTTGTAGGAATAATTCCTTACGTGGTTTGCCTTCCCCGTGTCTACTCGATCACGGTAAGTTAGGCTGACATTGTCCTCAGTCCGACCGCCAGTCGGGTGGTGCATCTCGTGCCCGCTGAGTGGGGTTTGTCAGACCCCAGTAGTACTACCCAATATCCCCTCGCTATTTGCTATTAACGGTTCGATAAGTAAGGACTTTCAAAGATAAGCATTTTACGTGAACATGTGATATATGTTGGATTTCTACTTTAATCATACATAAACGTTGTCGTGTTATCACCCTAACCCGGGTGTAACGTGTTTGCGTGTGTTATCGTCCAAAACCGGACGTAACGTAAAGGTTGTGAAACTCACCTTAGGGTGCGCTGCTACAATTTAGTAAGACTCCGAGTCTTGCGTAACTACCGAGCACCTATCGAATTTACATACGTAAGTGTGTGTTTGCACATGAGTAACATAGCCTAGACGACGTTATTGATATCAAGTAAACCCAAGTATGACGTAGGTGACAAAATCAATACTTGCTAAAAATCGTTTGTTCGAAAGTAGTCCAAGATGACACTTAAATCAAAGACGCAAGGGTTTAAAAAAATCAATGTGCTTGAGTTATCCCAAATATTAAATATAGGGATCATCGGTAAATATATATATTCGTAAATATAAATATCGAGGCGTAGTCGAAAGTGTGAAAATAAAACGTCCTAAGTATGTATTTATATGTCGTGTCCAAATACAAGAGCTTAAAAGAAAAATCTTTATAATGTACGCATGTGTATATGTACATGACAATAAGACAAATATATATATATATATACATATATATATATATATTTTTTTATTTTTAAAACTATATTTCTTTTTTTATTAACAACGAGACCATGAAATTTTAGTTCATTAAAATTATAACGTTTCCATAACATAAAAATTCAACGAGTACCCTAACGGAGTCTACGGAAACATTCATGGATCGAAATTTTATAAGGAGCAAACGACACTTGAGTTTTGGACCAAAAATTGCTTAAAATCTTTAAAAAGAATTAAAACAACAAAGATGATGGCCACAGGTTTCGAACCTGTGACCTGAGGTTTGAAATGGGGCGCCCTAACCAGCTGCGCTAGGGCTGGTTTTGGTATGAAGCTTGAAAACAACGATTTTATATATAAACAGCAGTATAGGAACTGGTTCGTGAAGCATAACAAAACAGAAAAATAAATGCAGTGGGTGGGATTCGAACTTACAACCACCTTGGTCCCAAACACACGCCCTTACCATTGCACCACACCCTCCTTTTGATTCAAAATCGTGTACAGAATATACATATTCAGTACCCATCGCGAGTCCATCTTCTTCCCCATAACTCCGGTGGCCGGAGTTTTTATTCCGGTCACCGGAAAATCGCGAAATCCGAGAAAAAGTGAAGGGTAATGTGCGATTAACATAGATAAATGGTTACCTCAAATCACTGATGAATTTTAACGCGTTTTTTTGATGCCGTAACGAAACCGAAACTCGAACAAAACTCGAACTCGAACTCCCTGTTGCTACTCCTTTCACTCCACTGATGTCTCTAGGTTGCTCAGGGGGGGCGATAGTCACAGTGGTGGTCGAATGGTGTTGAAACGGTGACTGGATGGTGGTGTCGGTGATGGTTACGTCGCCGGAAAACTAGAAACGAGAGGGAGCGATTGAGGCAAATGATGAGAGAGTTGTGTTTAGTGATATGAATGTATTCGCATAATCAATGAAAACGAACTTGATGGCACAAACTGAAACGGCCGGAACAATGATGATGATCGGTCGTGAATTCTTAAATTCACGTAATTGTCATTTAAAATCAACTATTGGACATTGCCACATTTAGCCCCTCCAAGAGTTTCAAAGGTGGATGCAAGTTATAGATAATTACAGAAGCAGTCCCGCACAATTTTATTAGTTAGGATGAGTTTAGGAATTGGCGGAAAGGGTCCTTCAAGATTACAAAACGATTACGGAAGGAACGTAAGCAATGATCAAACGAGTATATATACTAACACATCTCTAACGTTTGACGTTTATATAAAAATATGAACCTTAAATCTTCGCGTAAAATCATAGTTATAAATCCATAACTATATATTTAAATTCCTATAAAATTATAGAGACGTTCGTACGATTACGTGACACACCGTCACATAAAATCATAAGATGACGTGCGTATATATATATACATATATATCACATAAAAATTATAAATATATTTGTCACGTAAAATGACGAAACGTGTTTATGAAATTATAAATATGATTCACATAAAATCATAAAATATAATTATTCAAGTAAGTTAACAAACGTCTAGCCTCATGTGCAACACTCGTGTAAATATTCTAGTTAACGGAAGTAACGGACGCTATCGAAATATAACACAGGTTATTAACGGAATTAACTTGGGAAATTGCCGGTTGTCACATCATCCCCTTGTTAAGGAATTTTCGTCCCGAAAATTGCCTTAAGTTGCTACGGTTTCTGTGGAAGGAATAGAAAATTTTTAGGGTTGCTACAGTAAAACCCCAACAAATCTGATGCAGGTGAAGATACTGAAAAGATCGAATGCAGGTGAGGAAATCTCGGAGGGAGAGAGCAGATAAAGGGTTATGGCGTAAAGGGATGGTGAATATCCAGAGAGAAGATAAGAGGTGTGTGGTTGTCCTGATATTCAGTGAAAAGTGGTGAAGGGGTCAAAGTGAAATATTTATGGTGTCAAAAATTGAAAAGGTAAAGAGTGCACTATTTAAAAGATGTGTTTTTATATTTAGGTAATTAACACGTGTTGGTGTCTTTGGAAAGAAAGGAACAATGTGGTATTCAAAAACAAGCCCCCTTCGGTTCATCGGGTCGTTTTCGACATAAAAAGTTGAACTTTTCTTTGGTTTACGAATCGTTGTAAGTCTCATCCCATTAATTGGGAGTCGTGGTCTTCCTTCCGTATGTAACTTGTGTGTTTGGCGGCCTCTAGCTTCTTGCTAGGGGTTTTTTACCCGTTTTTAATGCATTGCCGTTCCAAAAAAAAAGTTACCACTATCATATCTCAATATGTTGCCAGACGTCTCAACAGACTGAACTTGGATACATCAAACCATCCATTTACTGTTTCTTTTTCTTTTTAATATATATATATATATATATAAAAATATATATATATAAATATATATATATATATATATATATATATATAAATATATATATATATATACATCAAGCCATCAGGCAAAGTTGCCTACATCCGGTACACACAGGGGCATATTAGGAATGTCCAGATTTCTCCCCATATGTGGTATATTTGGTAGTTATTCAAGTTTCCCCAGTTTTTAAAACGATCATAACTTTTTCATACGACGTTATTTTCGAAAACGAATTTCACCATAATTCTAGTCGTGATTTTATCTTTAATTTGAGACTAGGTTTGCTCGATTTGAAGAAACTTTTTTTTTTGACGTTTTAACCGGGTTTTTTCTAGTTTTTTTTTTTTAAATTTTTGGGTAGTACTAGCTGCGATTTAGGGTCCTAAAAAATTTCAGATTTTAATTCGAAGCGTAGACATATTTTTTTTAATTTTTAAAAAAAACATTGACATTGTACACCAGCACAGCACAACACATACCATCATAGACCAGCGCTGAAAGACCAGTCTACCAGCACAAGAGCACAATTCCACCAGCACAGACCAGCACAGCCAGCACAATTCCACCAGCACAGCCAGCACAGACCAGCGTCGTAAAAAACGTGAAATTTTTTTTCTCCAAATCAAGCAAACCTAGTCTCAAATTAAAGACAAAATCACGACTAGAAATATGATGAAATTCGTTTTCAAAAATAACGTCGTATGAAAAAGTTATGGTCGTTTAAAAACTGAGGGGGAACTTGAATAAATATTGTTTTCCACATTTACCCTTCAGCTTTAAGATTCCTCCACTCCTTCTCTCTCATCTCTTTTAATCTTATCCATCCATCAAATTGATCTAGTGGTCCAGATTTGGCCGCACTGAACTTAGGCAAAATGGTCTGCCGCATTTGATCCTAAACCTATATATATAAACCTATATATATATAGGGAGATGATCATTTGAGAACTAACTGGTTGAGAGAACTTTTGAGAACCATTTTAAGCCACTAGTTATATTTACATATACCCCCTCCTATTAATTGTAGTGGTCCCCAACTGAAATTAGTGGTGGAGTTTAGTTCTTAAAAGTTCTCAAAACAAAAATTTCTCATTTGAACCTAACCCACTGGGTTATAACTTTTTGTTCATACTCAAATACAACAGAACCAAATAATAAAAAAAGAAGAACCAAATAAACTGACCTTTCGGAGATGAAATTAGCAGAAGGTTGAAGCTCCATATCTGATTCTCCGTTTTGTTACTGTTCTCTTAAATCTACTACATAAATGGTAATCTAATCAGATTTTATAAAACATACAATTAGGTTAGAAAACAAACAAATAGAAAAACAATCAAATGGAGTTTGTACCTCAATTTGAATCACTGTTTTGAGTTGTGATTTCAATCCGGAATGAACTGTGTATTTATAATGAGGTTGTATACTCCTCCAATTGAATTCAAATTCAAATTTGACTTGTTCCCCAAATTAGGTGGCGTCGAGAACCAAGAACAAAAGCAAGTGAAGATTCTTCTCAAAATGGATATTGTTGATTCTCCTCTGCAAAAGAAAGATCTCCATGTCTCTGATTCTCCGTTTTGTTACTCTTCTCCTCTGGAAAGCAAGTCGTCGGCCGTCCATGTCTGAAAAGTTAGATCGCGATGATCTCCTAGAAAAGCTTTTCAGCTGTCGCATATCTTCTTATTCTCCTAATTTGGGCCTTCTTTTTTCTCTTGAAAACCTTCGAATATTACTTTATACCGGAAATTGGGCTTTTTTTTAATTCTCTGAAATAGGGCTTTTGTTCCAGCTTTATTCTTGGGCTTATATGTAGGAAGATTATTATTAATCTAGTATATATAATTAAAAGAAAATTGCTTAAAAAATGACACATGGCATTACACTTGGCACGATTATAAAGGTGGTGGTCTAGATTAATGCCACATAAGATTTTATGACTTCCTTTATTAAAGAGTAGATATTTTAACGGCTTCATTATATATTATTTATTCATAATAGACTTGAATCCCAAATATTTAAAGGATAAACATCTTAAACAACACATGATACTATTAGGCTAGAAGCCGCCTAATAACCGTGCATTTTCTGACTAAAAATATTATATAGTAGTCTTCCATTAGTAAAAAACTAAAAACCAATACCTAAGTTGATATGGTGTCCGAAAGGAGATAGTTTGACGTAAAATTTTAGGATGTCTAATTAATACATTATGAATTCAAATCCAATAAAAAAAATTTGTAATAATCTGGCTGTTTAAGTTGATGTGGTTTTCGATAGAACCTTTTTCAATAATAAAGAAGTATAATTCTTTTTCATCAAAGCAATAACCAAACTCTTTAGCCCATTAACCCAAAATGGACTCCTGGTAGACAACCTTGACCCAAGAGAATCAATTTGCCCAGGCCCAGGCCCATTTCACGCATAATGTCAAAAGGAAATCTCTCTTGGCCTGATGCTAATATTTATATTTTTATTACGAATAATTTTATATATATCCCTATAAATCTAGTAAAATATTAGACAAATTTAAATTTCATATATATCACTAGGTTTGTAATTCGTGTATTACATGGATTATCACACAACAAATTGGATACTAATTGTTAAGAATTGAATAGTAACTGCTAAGGGTAACAAGCACTTCTTTTATATCTTCATTACAAGTAAAAACAATAGAATTATAAAATTGTATTACTATAGGTTGGAAAATACAATTACTCTTCCCTTATTCTCTCCATTCTTATGTGTGAGGCTTTATTGTCTTAATCATTACAAAGGCATTCAACTACCAAATATGAAAAATTAATTGAACCAATCAATCAATCTTCAAATCATTCTGATTCTTGTTGTTAGTTGTAGAGTTTGTATGGCTGAAACAGGACTAAGTCGACTGAACCACTTGTGAACATATCCCCTGGTAGCTTCTAACAAACTTCCCCTTCTATCATGCTACAGTCATGACATTCAATCTGCATCTTCAGAAGACAGATGTGGTTTGAGCGTTTTTTTTATGGTTGTTGTCTTTCTTGTTTTTTGATGGTTGTTTGGAGGTTTCTTTCTTGATGATTTGTCGTTTTTTCCTCGGGGTTTTAGCCACTCATAAACCCTGGCCATGATATTGGAGTGCGATTGTTCAATGTTTTAAAGTTTTTCCTTGATTTGAAATTTTTTAAACACAACATCATCGGTTTGTATTTTGATATCATCTTGTTGGATGGATGTGGTTTTGCAAACTGTATTGAATCAGTGTATTCACTTAACTTGATACATGTTCATTATAAAAGTGTTTGAATGTGGCTTCAATTTGATAAATAAGATGATAAAGAATTGAGATAGTTGCTGATAATAGTTGCATGAAATCTGATTTTGTGGTTCTTTTGTTTCATAGGCACATTATGTTGTTATTTTTGCTCCAATCATTGCCAATTATATTTATTTTATTCCTCATTATTATGTATACCAAGTAAGTCCAAATTTTGCTTCAGAGGGCTGCTAATCCTTTCAAGAAGGTTGCAGATCAAAATTTTAAATATGCAACCTTCATGGTTGACTCTTTTTTTACAGAAATGACAGCAATTTAAGCTAACAGATTAAAATTAAAATTTTAGATAAGTCTTGTAATTGACTCGAAATTAATATTATATCAAGCTAAATGAATATAGTAGTGAAAAATGATTAAAGCTCGATAGGAAAATGTTTGTTTAAACCAAGTGGAAAGGAAATTAACGTCATCAATGACTTCAAACCCCAGCCACCATCTTTGAGAGTCCTGTTTGATAAATAATCATATGTATTTTATTAAAAAAAAGTTAACATTTACTATAAAACATCCCTATACAAATTTGCTTCTTCTTCTCATGATTAAACTTAAGATCGAACTACCTTATTTGATACAATCTTGATTTTAATCTTTAAGGGCGCGTTTAGTTGTGGAAAACACTCTCCGTTTATCAATAAAACGTGGAAAACAGAAAATGTGATAAAATTACAATTTTTTAAATTTTTTTTCCAAGAACATGGAAAACACTGTTCTTTTACTTTTTAAATTGAAATTAGAAAACTATATCAATTGTTTTGTAATATGGAAAATGAAAATTCCATCTTTCAATTTTGAACGCTTTTTCAAAAAATTTCATATGTTTTCTAGAGATGAAAAGCTCCTTTCATTTTCTAAAATATTAGAAATGGAAAACTAAAAAACATTTTCCACAACTAAACGCGCTCTAAGTTTTTCGATTTTAGTTGGTAGAAAATGTGTCGATCAATCTCACACGAGATCTATACAAGCTTGCCGCTTCGCATACAATCCACTCTTGACCTTGGGATTGTAAAATCTCTATTTTATCCGATTGAATAATTAGTGATGAATAAAAATACTATAAATTACCTAAACTTTGTTACAATAAAAATAAAAATTCCTAAAATATTCTTGGTCAAGAGACAGAAATACATACGGCATCAATCCACACACGTATATATATATAATGACACCTGCTTTCAAAAATATTGCAACAGATTGAATTTGTTTGATACCAAAAACAGAAATAATGGAGGGAAGAAAAGTTACTGGTTGGGCAGCCAGAGACTCATCTGGCTTCCTTTCTCCTTACTCTTTCCATCTCAGGTATACTTACTATATAAGTGGTTAATATGAGTAGCTTAAAAGCTGTTAAAAACAACATATTAACTGTAACTCTGCAACTTCTACACAAAAACTGATAAGAAATCTTTCAAATTATTTTTGAAACCATAATTTAGGAACTTAATGGGTTCCAAATGTGCAGGAAAACAGGTCCAGAAGATGTGGTGTTGAAGGTCTTGTTTTGTGGTGTAGACCACACAGATCTTCATCAAATCAGGAATGAGATCCACTCCACTACCTACCCTTTGGTTCCAGGGTAGGTTTTTTTTATATAACTTTATCGCTATGTAACGCGATAAAGTTGTTAACTTTTTCCCATCGCTTAATTGCTATTTACGTGTTGTGTGTTTTGCAGGCATGAAGTGGTGGGAAAAGTTATCGAGGTGGGCGTAGAGGTGGCGAAGTTCGGTGTGGGTGATACAGTGGGAGTTGGGTGCATGGTAGGATCTTGTGGTGAATGTTTGTGTTGCAAAACAAACAGAGAACAATATTGTAGTAACATGGTGTTTACTTATAATGCCATTTATAAAGATGGAAGCTTTACACAAGGAGGGTTCTCTTCTGCCATGGTAGTCCATCAAAAGTAAGCAAAAACCACCATTTCATAAGTTCACAAAAAAGGTCAAAATGTGAAAAATGAACAATCAAATGAGGGAAAATTACTAAAATAACATTTTGATTATCTTTTACCACAATAAACATTGAGTTTGACTCTCTTTATAATATAAATAAAAATTTAGTCCAATTGGCTAAGGGAAGGTACCCAAAGACATTATAAATGAAAGGTTTTGGGTTTAAGTCTCACTTATAACAAAATAAATAAATAAATGAGGGTTGGATTTTTTCACCTATGGTGAGTTTCCTACTGATGGAGATTAGAGATGATCGAGTGAATGGTGTAGGGTTCCCGTCAGTAATTCAAAAAAAGAAATGGGGGCTAGATTTAGCCAGCTTTTACGCTTTTACACTTGTACTGATTTGATTGGTTGTTTCGTGAATCCTTAGTATTTTTCAAGGTTTTTTGTGCATGTTAATATTTTTCAGATTTTACATTGATGTTTATAATTATGTTTAGTTTACAAATGACAAAAAAGCCAATGTTTATTTTTCAAAAACATTTTCTCTAACAAATGTTGACTTCTGCCTTTCTAAATGCAGCTATGTGGTCAAGATACCAGAAAAGCTATCCCCAGAGCAGGCTGCACCATTGCTATGTGCAGGAGTGACTGCCTACAGTCCCTTAAAACAGTTCATAGGCTCAAAAAAGGTCATAAAAGCAGGAGTTTTGGGTTTGGGTGGAGTTGGTCATCTGGGTGTTCTGATTGCAAAAGCAATGGGTCACCATGTGACAGTTATCAGTTCTTCCAACAGCAAAAGAGAGGAGGCATTGACCCATTTGGGTGCTGATCATTTCTTGGTCAGCTCCAATTCAACTGAAATGAACAAACTAAAAAACACCCTTGATTACATACTAGATACTGTACCAGTTAAACATCAGTTACAGGATTATCTTCCACTTCTTGGAGTTGAAGGAAAGATCTTTGTAGTCGGTGCTGTTCCTGAGCCGCTGCAATTCAGTGCATCCGGTTTGATTTTAGGTATATATTTCGCCTACACACAAGCAACTCATTCTGTTATTGTTAGTTGGTAAACACTAAACAATGTCCATTTGGATTAGAAATTCACCATGTCTAATGTACATTATTACTGCTTAAAATGACAGTTTCACCTGTCCTAGAAAACAATTTTGGCCATTGGATCAACCACAGAATCCATCTTAGCCGTTTAAAGTAGTCGGTTTTTTCGGTTATTGCCAAAATTTGACAGTTTTTTTTTAATTATTATTATTTTTTTTTATCAAATGCAGATTAATAGTTATGGCTACTTACTAATTTTCTTTTGTTCATTTGCATCCAACCATAGTTAATAATACTAAGTTGAGATTTTAATTTATTTATTTATTTTTGTTTCTGAATGTTTAATTTTTATACTTCTTTTTGTCAACTAATTTAAAAAGTAGTTTGTTTTTCTTATTTAATAAACTATACTACTGTTCAAGCTATAAAAAAAATGGGTTCATATTATTTTATCATCATTTTCTGTTTTAGTTTACCCGACTCATTTTTTTGTCCTTGTAACAAAATTTTCTGGATCCGTTACTGTATTTGAATTGACAAACGGTGATGTAATTTACAGGGAAGGCATCGATAAGTGGAAGTTTCATTGGAAGCATACAAGAAACTCAGGAGATAGTTGAATTTTGGGTGGAAAAGGGTTTGAAGATGATGATAGAAGTGGTGAAGATGGATTATGTGAACAAAGCATTTGAAAGGATGGAGAAAAATGATGTGAGATACAGGTTTGTGGTGGATGTGGCTGGGAGCAATCTTGAGTGACAGTTAATTAACAGCAATTTTCATTTTTTGTATCATTTCAATAATTTCAGTTAAACTCGGGTGAACCGAATTGATTAAAAAAATAAAACATGTTGCCCCGATCTTGATCATCGGTTTGCATCAGATTGTTGTTGGCGTTTCTTAAAGTTCTTTAATGTCAGATTTTTTGGTTATTTGCTGGAATACTAGATTGTTGGTTGGATATTTTGTTAATTTTATATTAGTCTGTCGGTTAATTATGTTGGAAATAATAATTGGGATAAATTTATAATATGCAAGTTGGTTACTCGCAGATTTTTCTCCGATATGGTTGATATTCGCAACTATATATTGAGACCTTCTGCAAAACACACCAAAATTCGTAGCTTTCTCCTCTCTCTCGAAATCTAGTTTCTACTCACAGCTTTGTGTTGTTTTTCTGGTTTTATTGTTGTTGCAACTCAGACTATTTCTGCATTAAATCCTGGGATTTACATGAAGCCTTACAGCAATAAAGGACGTAAAATCCTTAAGGACATGAGTTATTCCGTGCAGCAATTCTCTTCCACTCAACGACGTTTCAGGTTGGTTTTACAATTTCAGTATTGCTATTTAAATTCGTTCGATAACGAAACACTCTCATTCTAGCTTTCTTACATCGGTTTGATCACGTAGGATCAAAACCGATTTGACCAACAACTCGGTAATTAATAAATAATCAAATCGTATTTAATTGTTTTGATTGAAACAATTTTTCAACATATTATTTGATGTTTGAATTTGTTAATATGACTCGACCCAACCCGAATCATACCGAGAAAACAATTAATATTTAGTAATAAATAATTGACACTCAAAATCTTCAATTTAAAACAGAACTAAGGTTAAAAACATAACCATATGTATTTGTTTTTGGTTATAATCATTGCAATCTTTGTTGTGTTGGCACCAATAATCATTCTATATGCATGATAGTCGCTCAATATGCATGCATGGAGGGTCCGTTGGTGTTTATGTTGGGTACGATATCCTATTTAATTTGTGGATTTGTAAATATAAAACAAGAAGATTTTTATGTGCTTCATTTGCTGTGCGAGACGTGCGATTTGGTTTGAAGTGACGTGTTGGTTCGAGAGTGTCTATTAATATTTTTTACCCCTTCACGCGTTGTGATAGAGAGATAGTTCACCAAACAATACCGTGGGTTTCTTTGTGTCCGTAACATTTCAAGTATTATGAAGAAAAAAATTCAAATTTTTATTGATTAACATTTTTAAAGTATCAAAATAAAAATAAAATATTATATTAATATTTACCAAACAAATACCATGCACCCTAACTAATTAGTACATTTTTTAACGGTAAATTTGGATCACTGATACCACACGGTCATCTTCATTCCTCGAGTACATGACTCGAAGACCACCATCAGAAAGATCCAGAGAGATGGAGCATTGTTGGAAGAGAGAAAGACTTCAATGGTTAGATGTCACATGACATGCTCCATTAATTTTTTAACGACGTTTTTTATATTGTTGTTCAGTCATTTTGTATTTGCGTTTTTCTTTATGATACTTTTTAGGATAATTTCTTTAATGTCATTGCACAATCATTTTGTATTTGTATTTTTCCCTTTTTTATATTTTATTTAATATTCTTATATTTGTGTTTTCTTTAGAATACATTTTCTTAACGTTCTAACGAAATCATTTTATATTTATATTACATTGTACTTTAACAACACAAATTTACTTTATATACTCGTATCGTTCTCATCAAATATACTTGTATTATAATTTTTTCTCATAAACCTTTGAAACTAGATTTTGAACATAAAACCAGCCCATGGTTTTCTGAAAGGGTGCCCTTCTGAATTTCCTGTCAATCTTACCAACCATAATACCCCCTTCAAGTTTATGCTTATCTATTACACACACTAAAATCTAAATCCACGTACAAAATCCTCCCCTCTCCTCTCCACGTGGTGCTCAACATCGCCGTCATGGTGGAACAACCAACCGCCGCCGTCGCCGTCAAACCCAGCCGGAGCGACGAGATCGTCCACCCCGATCAGCAGCTCCAAATCTCCGAACAAGTCAGATCTCACTTCGACTCCCTTCTCCCCAAACGCCCCCCAAAACCTAATCGCAGCGATCCCGATCACGTCGCATCAGAACTATTCTTCGATGAATCAGTTACTGCTCCCCCGGAGATCGTCAAGCTCCGATCCCTAATTTCTCAATCGCAAGTTCGTTTTCTCGCTACACATCTCAAAAGTACCAAATTTGTTAATTAACATTTCCTGATTCTAATCCTGAAATTAACGGTTTCAGGATACAGTTTCTGATCGTAATGTGTCGATTGAAGAAGAGTTCGTGGAGACCGGATACTACAGAGAATTGGTGTCAATTGACAAGGAGCATCACACGGTTTTTCAATTTTCTGACGATATGATGTGATGTGATGAGTTAGT
Source organism: Deinandra increscens subsp. villosa (assembly GCA_039602395.1). Classification (NCBI taxonomy): domain Eukaryota; kingdom Viridiplantae; phylum Streptophyta; class Magnoliopsida; order Asterales; family Asteraceae; genus Deinandra; species Deinandra increscens. The sequence goes on from JBCNJP010000025.1 coordinate 73,834,666, forward strand.
CCACAAATTCGTTTCGTAATTTGTGTTTGATTCGTTGAATTTGCAGACGGGGAATGGATTCATAAAGGTGGCGAGGGAGGAAGACGGATTGTATGATCTACGGCTGCAGGACGGAAGTTATGGTGGATTCGGAGATCGTGCGTTCAAATCGAACCCTGCAACAAACGATTGGATTCCTTCAAGCGGTGATTACTATGATCAAGTATAAATCGTGACTTCCTGTTAATTGATGAATTAATTTGAAGAATTAGTTAATTAAGTTAAATGTTTTGAATTAGCAGGATAAGTATACGTCGGCGAAACCTAATCGGAGCGAGAATTGGTAGATCGCCGGTGATATAGGAAGGTGATCTTCTTGTTAATCATGGAGTTTGAAGTTTGAACCGGAAAGCTATGTGTTTTATATAAAAACGGTGGAGATATAATTATTATGTGTTTTGTATTATATGTTTTCTTTCTTAATTTTAATAAATTGGCCAAATTTCCTTTCTTAGGCTAAGTGTAGTGGATGGAGCCCCTTGTGGGCGTTATACGCCATGTGGCGTCCACGTCAGCATGAGGGGCTCCATGGTAAAAGTGGTGTAGTGGGGCTTCATGTATAACCCCCTACCAATCATTACCTAATTATTTATTTAATCATTTTTTATATAATTTAGTATTAAACATATTAAAAACTAAAATTAAAAAAAAAAACAAGACATAAAACTAAATGGTAAAATTTAAATGATAAAATTTATAAAACATGTAAACTTAAATGGTAAAATTTTTAATTCACTCTAAAATTTAAAAGAAAAACCAAACTTCAAATTTTAAAAAATTATATAAGAACTTAAGTAAAAGAGATAAAAAAAATAAAAAAGAACTAATCTAAATATAAAATTTGTAATTCACTCTAAATTAAAAATTAAACATTACTAAAATAATCAAACTTCAAAATTAAAAAATATATATATATATATAAAACTTAAGTAAAAGAGATAAAAAAAATAAAAAAGAATTAGCTAAGGGAGTTGTTACACACATCCAACTTGATACTTTGTATAAGGGCCTGTTACGATATGGCCCGTGTCCAAGGAAACATTACTAAAATAATCAAACTTCAAAATTAAAAAATATATATATATATATATATAAAACTTAAGTAAAAGAGATAAAAAAAATAAAAAAGAATTAGCTGAGGGAGTTGTTACACACATCCAACTTGATACTTTGTATAAGGGCCTGTTACGATATGGCCCGTGTCCAAGGATATGAGTCGCATTGTACAATATGGAACATATGCAAAAATGGGTAGTATGGTTTCATATGGCATGTAACGGATAAAAATGTGATTTTTTGTTTTTAAATTATTTGACACAATGTACTATTACTCGATATTCGTGCTCATTTGACATGACACCTTATTTTTTTTAAAACTTTCTATAAATCGTGTTAATTAATTTCATTATTCAATTATATGTATTAGAAGCGTTAATCGTGTTAATTAATTTCATTATTCAATTATATGTATTAGAAGCGTTTTGTTCCATTGAGTAATATTATGGTCTCGGAATGTCGAGTTGGGCTCTATTTTCATGAAATGAATTAACATACAACGATTTATATAAAAGGTTTGAAAGAATGATACATCACGTCAAATAATTGACACCTATATCAAGCAGTGATGTAAAACGCGGAATTAATCGGCGCCTAGACGCTAATCGGAACTTCTCTGAGGAATTTTCGGCTAGTCGGACCATTAATCGGTTTGGGAAAAAATCGTTAAAAGGCGGTCCTAGTCGGCCAAGGCGGTGGCTAGGCGGTGGTTAGGCGACGCCTATTTTCAGCCGGATTTATGTATTCCGACGGCCGGTGATGCAATTTCGGCCGGAAATCAGGAAGGAGGAAGGGTTAGAGGAGGAAGAAGAAACAGAGAAGAGGCGCAATATGTTTTTTTTTTCTTTTTTTCTTTTTAGGTTTTTTAATAAGTTTAGGTCTTTTAATATTTAGCCCCTCTATTTTTCATTAGTTTACAATTCATCCCTAAACTTATTAAGTTTACTTTAAAACTATAAAAGTAGTTTGGATTTAGAGTATTTGGATTTATAAGTACTTGTTTTGTTATAACTAAGTTTGAATTCTACGAATTATGAAATATTAATGTGGATTTGAAAGTACTATTTTCATATAAATGTGTGTGTATTTATATATATATATATATATATATATATATATAAATTTTAAAAAATTACAAATCGATTAATCCCGATTAAATGCTAGGCGGTACTCAACCGCCTAGCGCTTTCTAGAACATTGATATCAAGTAATAATGCATTGTGCCAAATAATTTAAAAATATATATAAAAAATATTATTTAAATCATCGGGCCATATTATCAATATCAACCATTTGTGCATACGGATCATATTGTACAATAGGACTCATATCTTTGAACACAAGCCATATTGTATCATACGACCCATATACAAAGTGTAGCTAAATGCCTAAACTAAATGCGCTAACAAAATAGAAATAAAATGTAAAAAAAAATCAATTAAATCATACTTCTTTTAAGATTTATTAACCAACTCATACTTTTGAGTTCGAGATTATACGACATACTTCTACTCCATCCCAATTTAAAAAAAATAGAGAAAAAAAAAACCTTCAATCCATGTTTAAACCTAGAACCTTCATTAAAAAAAAGTATAAGCTTCTTACCACTGAGCCTATCACTAGGCCTTAAGTCGTCTTTTCAAAAGCTAGTTATGACCACATGTTTGCAGCACAAAGGGGTGTAAAACGGGACTACCCATCTCTCCATTTTTGTTTATCATTGGCATGGAGGCCTTACATATCACTTCTCAGAAGTCGGTGACAACGTGTCTCTTTGAAGGAATTAAGCTATCGAGGGACGGACCCATCATCTCACATCTCCTATATGCCGATGACGTGATATTCATTGGCAAATGATCATCCGCCAATATTACATTCCTGTTAAGACCTTTTAGATGTTTTCACCTAGCATCGAGTCTCAAAGTAAACTATGACAAATGCAATTCTTTTGGAATCGAGGTCAATCAAGAAGAATCTGCGGCAATGGCAAGCATTCTTAATGTAAGGTTGACAAACTACCATTCAACTACCTTCGCATTCTGATAGGTGCAAACATGAGGCTAAAGAAAAACTGGGATCCGGTCATCCAAAAGCTCATATCAAGACTCAACGGGTGGAAATCCATGGTTCTCTCCGTGAGAGGAAAAGCAACACTGATCAAATTGGTCTTGGGTGGTCTACCGGTTTATTTTCTTTCACTGTGTCGTGTACCATCATCGATCATCAAAGAAATGGAAGCTATAGAAGAAACTTCTTTTGGGCTAAATTGGATGATCATTAGAAAATACCGTGGGCGTCTTGGGACCAAATCATGGCACCAAAAAATAACAGGGGACTCGGTATTGGTAGCTTATCGGCATCAAACCTTGCCTTGACAGTGGTGGGGGATGGTACATCAACTACTTTTTGGCATGACGATTGGGTCGCCAATCAGCCTCTTAAAGACCTTTTTCGCCAATCTTGGAAAAAAAGAATTCTTACATGGTACCAAATAGAGTTAAAAAAAAAAAACCGTCCTCACGAGCTATAACATGGATTGGTCTCTTTCACCCAGTCCGATTCTTGACTTGCAATCAATATCCGACCTAACCTCTCTAATCATGCCCATCAATATCTCCACGATAGAGGACAAGTGGGAGTGATTGGGAGGCAAAGACCTCAAGTTCTCCTCTTCCTACATACATAAAAATCTTGAACAATCACTTGGAGTCTTTTCATACAAGCACAGATGGTCCAATCGAATCCCCAAAAAGGTAGATATACTTGCTTGGAAGGTCACTTTCAACCACATACCGGCCAAACATGATCTCATCAAGCGTGGTGTACACATCCAAAACCCGGCCTGCTCATGGTGCTCCTCGATTGGAAACGGTTAACCACATACTGTTTGATTGCCCCCATGGCTACAACAACTTGGAACTGCATCAGGGACTGGACTAAAACCCCATTTTGCACCTCCTACCTCAATTGAGCACACCTTCAGCCTCTTTTCCTCCCTTGCACCATCTTCGAAAGTGAAGGACTACCGGTAAACAATTGCCTATGCAACATTTTGGTAACTTTGGAAGGCAAGATATGGAAAGGAATTTTATCCCAGAGGATAGAGCTAAGATTTGTCATCATCTCACTACAGGACTTTACATTTTAGAGTGAGATTTCGCTGAGTAACTTTGTTTGTTACATTAGAGGTGAGAACATAGATTAGCAAAAAGATAAAGTGTCTGAATGTTCTTATTGTAATATATTTTCAAACACTTCTCTGTTGCGAGTGGGAAATTCCTATCAAGATTATGGAGAATTTGTATATCTGATCTCCATCTAAGGAGAGAAAAGTCATTGATAATCCCTATCAAATAGTAATATGGAGAATTTCACATGTTCAACCTTTACAAACAAAATACTTTTTCTACAAGAGTTATACACTAATGAGCATAACCATTAATTAATTTGTACATTTCCTTGTTTATCATTATTTTACTGCCTAAATATAATACAACAGAAACATAAAAACGTAAATTAGATCATCCACAGAAGATAAGGCAAACTATGGAAAGCTTTATGTAGCTTTAGAAATTAGAAGGAAATGTACCAAATACCTGCAAACCATTCATGTTCATCACTCATTGGCAAAAGATAACTAGTTAAAATACCTCCAAACACCTTCATTTGTCTTAATTACCCAAGCGATCACGGCTCGATGACTCACCAGCCGTCCGAGTTGCATTTCTACTTTCTTCCATGGCAATCCTCATCCTCATCATCATCATCATCCTCATTCTCTTTGCAGAATCTGCCATTCGGTTTGATGATTCACCACCCTGAGCAGACCTCCTTCGCACCCTAACCTTGCTACTAGAAACAGTCGCACCCTGCTCCGAGCCGGATCTGGTCTTGGCGCAAGTCTCATGAGTATCAACCTCTGAAAGACCATTCTCTAGCGCCTTAACCAAATTCTCGAAATAGGAGCGTGTCACACTAGTCAAACCAGCTAACTTTACCCTGAACCCATTGAACATTTCCACAGTAGCTTCTTCATTAACAATGTAAGTTTGTAGCTCCTTCTCCGCACAACGATGAAGTCTTTCCAACCCAGCTTCTGCTTCACCCTGCACATACTCAAAAAACGATTTTTTCGCCTCTTCTATTCTGGGAATGTAATACCCATAAGCATATGTCCATTTCAACACGCGCCTGCATTCAACTATCTGCAGCCACGCATCTTTAACAAACCGCAACTGTGCATCTGGTTGGCAGAAAATCAAACTAAGTTTCTTCAGTTGAACAGTTTCAATCTTATGCAAGGATGCAAGGGCTTGTTTCCTCGACTTCTCATTCGCAGCCCATCGTTCATAGTAATGTGTGTATCGCTCTATCGATTTCTTAGCCATCTCTCGTTCCCGTTCGGCTTCAGGAACCGGACCCCCTAGTTTAGCATACCTATTACAAGCCCTCCCATCATGTTCCTTATATGGGCCAAGACATAACCAACAAAATTCATACCCACAAGGCTGCCTGCAAGTCATGTGCATACAACCATTATTCTTTTCAATCGATCGCTTGCATTTTGGACACGGCTTCGTGTACGCAAGGATCCAGCTTGTGTTCTCGGTCTCGGAACTATTCTTCAACGCCCATTTAGCCACGGTTTCGCAGCCTAGAGGGCGATGAGCATCCTCCATACATTTCCAACAAAAACCATATGTACAAAAACAAGAAACATCATAACTACCAGTCTCGAAATCATCATCAAATCGAACCGCGTAATCGCACCCTGGAGCAGGGCACCATTTGATCTTCTTATTACTCTCAACATAAGTTCTAAGCAAAAAATTATCATACCTCTTCATCTCCTTCCCGTTGACCAACGCGATGACCATGTCTAAACCAACAGCAGCTTCACATGAAGGTTCAGGACACCTGAGATTCAAACATCCTGGACCATCATCAATAGCCGTGGAAATATAACTCCTCCAACACACCTTACAGAAACTATGATCACATCCACAAGTTGCAGTATCAGATTTTCTCACAGATTGAAAACAGATCCCGCAATCGATGATTTTTTCATCTGATTTCGGGAATTTAACAGCCGGATCGACGTCTAGCAAACCTACACGCTTACGGACTTTAGATTCGTCCTCAAACCACGCTTCGTGGAGATTACCAACGCTCCAATTAAAACGAAGCAAAAGCATGCACGCAAAATCTCTAGAAATAGATAGAACAGAAGTGACCTTAGTGATGTCTTCCTCTTGATGTTGACGGAGATCGTTTTCGTTCAGAATAACGTAACTTTTCTCGTTCGAGCGATTGACGCGGTTGATCAGAACATTGTAGTCATCGGAGTCGTCGTCGGCGTCGCGATCGTCGTCGCCGGCGTGAACGTCGTTGTGGTGGTGAAGCTGATCGTCGGAATATGCAGCGAATGTGAATCGGAGAAGACGATCGGAATCCATGGATTGCATTGAGAAATTGATGGATCGTGAATAAATAAGCAGTAAAAAGTTAAAATTGGGGATGGAGGAGCATCGATGAAATCGAAATTTACTAAGGAATTTTAGGGTTTAAGAGAAGAGGATTGACGCGAAATGGTGTGATAATTTGGGGATTTCGGAGGGGGGTGGGGTGGGGGGTTAGTGTGTATAGTGAATACTGATTTGTCATTTTGTATGAATTTAACTAATAATTCGAAGAATTTCTGGTAAAGTTATTTAAAAATAATAAATTAATAACCAAGACTTAAGGATTAAGGGTCTACGATCTGGACTCGTTGGGTAAAAAGAATAAGTAATGGTCCGGGTCAGCTAGTGATGGTTCAAATATTCAATATTTCAATTGGTTAGTTCTTGGGTTAATAAGGACATTTTAATCGTTGAATCAAGTTAAGGGGCTTTTGGTATACCTCTTAATGAGGTCTGAATGATAAATTGTCTAAATCATACAGATTCAGACTGTTTGTTTGGAACTTTTGAATGGTAAAAACGTCTGAATCGCTAAGATATTTACTTTAAAAATGTCTTATTCATCTAGCCTTGTACACAAGTCTTTACCATCCAGACACTTATTCATCCAGCACCTAATGAAACAGATTGAACCAAACAGCCTCTAAGTTTAACCAACTTCATTATTCCACTCTCTCAATTAGAGGTGTGGAAATCGTATTTTTTTAACCGGAACTAGAGATGAGATGCACAAATTGGTTTTTTTTAACCAGACCCGTTAGTAATTGGCTTTGGTTTGGGTCAAGTTCCGGTAGTAATTGGTTATTCAAGAAACCATTCGGTTCCTAACTGGTTCTTAGTGAAATATGTGTAATCGATGCAAATCGGTTGTAACCGGCTTTTTTAGCAAGCGGTCGGTAAAAAACCGGTTTAGAGCTAGAAAAGAGTAAGTAATGGATAAACGGCAGGTCGCTTAGTAATCGAAACCGTTTAACCCCTAACCGATTTTTGCAATAACCGATTCCAGTTATTTTGGTCTGACCGGTTGGGCAACTGGTTTTTTTTTACCACATCTACCCTTAACCAATCTTTTAGGTCTCACTTATTTATATACCAACACTATTTCGAGGCTGTTTGGGATTACTTTTTTAAACTTAAAAGTGCTTTTAGGCAAATTGCATATTGACTTGTTACTTTTTCAAAAGTAGTTTTTTTTTTAAAGGTTTGTTTTAGCTTTTATGATAACAAAAATCAATAAGTCAATATGTTTTTTTCTAAACAAATATTTGGTTTAACTTTTATATGTAAAATGACCAAAAAGGGTTAGGTGGGTATAAAGTAAGTAAGAATAAGGTTAAATGAGAGTATTATGGTAATTGTACCATCAAAAAGCCAAAAACACTTTTAAAACCAGAATTTTATGTTTTTTTTAAATAATATTTTGACCATTTACAAAAAGTTAAAATGAAAAAATATTTTTTAGTTATCAAAACACATTTTTTTAATTTATTGGCTTTTTGAAAAACCAATAAGTCAATATTCTAAGCGTTGTTATTGTCATATTCTAAGCGTTGAGAATGACGACGACTCAGCACCCTTCTAGGGTTCAGGCGGCGGATGAAGGAGGAGGAATTTGGCAGACATACCACAATCGCAAACGGAAGAACATCGTTGCAAGACCTTGGGAAAATCATCACCAAGCACGTGATCGTCGTGGAAACCATAATTTTCAAGATCTCAGGAAAGTCTCTACTTCGTTCTACGTTTGTAATTTTCATCCGAGTGTTACAGTCGCGGGTCTTTGGAGTAGATGAGAGGAATGGGGAACGGTCTCGGATGTCTATATTGCAAACCATCTATCGAAAGCGGGTCATCGTTTTGGTTTTGTTAGATTTCTCCGAGTGGATAACGTGGATTTGATGGTAACCAATCTTCGATCTATGTGGTTTGTTAATTATCATGTATATGCCGATGTAGCTAAGTTTTCTAACAAGTTATTGGGTCGTAGAGTACTTGAGAAACATCCGTCTTCGTCGATCACCAAGCCTCTTTATATGCCAAAACCTATTCAAACTCCTAAAGAGAATACGGCAACCCCTACGATAAGGTGATTCTTGCAAAACTTCTTGATGCCTTTGTTACTGACGACCGGTGACGCCGCCGTAACTGACGACCGGTGACGCCGCCGTAACTGACGACCGGTGACGCCATCGTTACTGACGACCGGTGACACCGCCGTTTCTAACGGCCGGTGACGTCGTTGTGCAACCATCTTGCGCTGCGTTGGTGGCCTGTTTCATAGTTGACGATATACGACGACGGTGGGATTAGAGTTTCAGCCAGCAGTTATGGCACTGTAAGGAAAATCGATGGCTTTTGCTTTGTTCCTTTTTCGAAAGCTATGAATATATTTTTCAGATCTGAGCAAATTGTGTGATTTAACTGAAATTTAGGCGATGATATTGCCGTCGGCGGCGTTACGTTCAGCCGTCGCCGGTTATGAGCGATTGGTGTGTTTTGTTTGGTTTTTTGTTTGCCGGCTTGGCTTCATGATGATCTTACTGGCGGCGGAGCTACGTTTACCACCGCAGCCGCCGGTTATGAGCGATTTTGGCGTTTTTATGCTTGCTTTTTCCGGTGGATGTTTACCAATGATGTTCTACCCTAAAGAAAACTATATTTGCTGTCTTTTAGGATGGCTAAAGGCGATGAGTTTTTACTCATCCTTTATCTATGATATGTTGTTATTGTTGATGGTTTTATTTGGATCGGAATTTATATGCCTGATGTTGTTGGGTTCCTCCTTATGCCGATCCTTTGGTGTTCTTTGTGGCCGTCTATGAAGCCGAGCCTTTGTTGTTTGGAAAATATATTTGGGTTTACACCTTTATGGTTCTTCCCACGGTCGCTGACTAATGGAGGTTGTTTCTGTTGTGGTTTCACCTGTTCCTGTTGTGGTTTCACCTATTTATGTTCCCATGGTCGTTGATTGACTGAGCCATAATGATTTTTATGGATTAGCATTTGAGGTGGTGGTCATGGCAAGGCGTAAATCAGTTTATCGCAGCCGTAACTGTATCCGGATGCTTAGCGTGAGCCTTTAGGGCTACGATGGACTAGATCTCTAATATGAGCCTTTATAAGTGCAATTCCTATTGCCTTTTGTACCACTTCTGATGCATAGGTTCATGTTTGGAGAGTCAGATGCAATTCCTATTGCCTTTTGTACCACTTTAGATGCATAGGTTCATGTTTGGAGAGTCAGATGGTTGAAAATTGAATGAAATTTAAACAATGTCTAGGTAAAAAAGTTGGATCTTGGTTTAAATTTATAATTTTTTGTTCGCTTTTTATACAGGGAATCGCGAGAGGAGTTTGTATCAAGTATTTGGTCTTGGAAACAAAGAATATGAGCATTTCAACAAGGTAAAAGATAAAATGTCATGTCATGATTTGGTGATTATGTTTTTTCATAGGAATCTTTAGGTATTTTGTTTATGGATTATTCTAAATTTGGTATTTTTTGTATGCAGGTCTCCATTAGTTGTGTGGATTGGTGCTCATGATTTGCTTAGTTTTGTGTGGATTGGTGCTCATGATTTGCTCTCTACCGATGTTTTCGTTGTTTCTTTGTGAGTATCTTATTTTGTCACATTATTTTTATGGAAAACGCTCCCTCTTTGCATGCAAAAATTGTGTAATTATTATGCCACAACGATTACTTCTCATTTTAGGTTTTAATTCATATGAACACATATACGAAATCAACCTGCTGTAATCTTTTGAGAGCATTGGTTAGGTCTAATGTTTGCACCTACAGACCCCCTTAATATCTTCCTCTATACGTTTAAAATTTTATTTTCTGGTTGTAATTTTGCCCTAGATTCCCACTTTAGGTTTCTGATGTGTTTGCCATTTACACCTGATAGTGTTGATGTTCATAAATTACAAAGGTTTTTCCATCTAATTGAAATTTCAGGCTTTATCTGCACCTAATGGGTTTGCATATATAAAGATTTGATATCTTATTTTTTAAATTTTATTTGTTTGTAGCTGTTTATGTTCTTGCGTTGAATTAAATGTATAGTTAAATTTTTAGTTTTGCAACATTATGGATGTAATTTACAAATGCTTTATAACAAATGCTTTATACGACTACTGAATACACAATTTATATTATAGTTAAATTTTTAGTTTTGCAACATTATGGATGTAATTTACAAATGCTTTATAACAAATGCTTTATACGACTACTGAATACACAATTTATATTATAAAGTCAACATCAATGTTTTTAACTATGTATCTTTTCTTTTATACATTTACAAGTATCTTATAAGTTAAAAGTTAAAATTAAAAATTTTAAAGTTTTTTTCTTTGGTGTTTATAACAGTGTAGGTTTTTTAGGAGGTGAGCAGTGGCATTAATGTGAGTTTTGTAGCCGTGGGGGTGCAATATAAAAATGGTAATGTTTTTTTATTTTGGCAATTGAAGACGATTTAGTTTATGGCTTTTTATTGTTATAGGTTAATGTTATTGCCCCTTTGTATTTGTTTTTCTTTTTGTGTTAATTGCCAATATTACACTTTTGATGCTAAACTTAGCACTAACATTTCTCTCACCGTATCTCGACGTATTGTTTGTTCGTTAAATTAGACATATTAAACATGTCAGAGCTCCGCTTTTTATGTGTTATCGGCGTTAGTTTCGCATGACACTCATGTTTAATCGTTTTGCTAAACGGCTTTTTAAAACGGTCCGACTCCGCTGCGAAGCGTCTAATTGTATATTACTTTGTTTATTAACATGTTGGATGTTATTACAGGTTATTTAGGTGGGAAGTAGCAAACATACGTCACCTATGTTATAGCTTCCCTAACCGCACTTTTTAAACGGGTCGGCTCCGCGACAACGCGCGGGTCGTCCCACTTATCTTCAATTATTATGTAATGTTGAAGGGTTCAATGGAGTGGGGATTCGGTACGTGTTGGGTACATTTAGTCTTTGACTCGGTTGATCAATGTTTGAAGTTCAAATCTAATGAATCCATGAAACGGATTTTCACGAGTTTTCTTTCGGTTTTTGACAAGTTCATTCCGGACGAACGCATGATTTGGGTGGAACTTCTTGGTCTTCCTATGGTGGCTTGGAACAAAGAATCTTTAACCGAGATTGGTAGTCAATGGGACAAAGTGATCTTTGTGGATGAGGATAAAGATGAACCAATGGGAATTAAAAAGTTGTGTATTCTTTCTAACATCAAATATCATATTCAAGAGCAAGTGTTATTGGAGATTGATGACAATAAGTTTGATGTGTGGGTCAAAGAGTTTGGTACGTGGAGCCCATCTCTTGGAAGTGATTCAGAAACTAGCTCAAGAGTTGACGAATCAGAAGAGGAGGATGAGTTCTCGATTGGGGACGATGAAAAGTTAAATGTTGAGGATGAGGACTGCGTGGGTAACGCACCGGATATTTTAGCTTCGATGGATGAGGAACCGTAGGTAGCAAAGATCGATGTCGAGGAGGAAACTCAAGCTTCGGTCGTGGGAGAGGTCCCCTTACGATCGGATGATCCCTTTTCGGCCTTTAGAATTATCGAAGAGCTTAAACGGAAAGAAAAAGAGGATGGTCAAGAGGCAAATGGCGAGAATGAGGTCAAAGAGGGGCTCGAGACTTCTAAAGATTCAATTGGGTGTGAAGCTAAAAGTTTGTCATATGATTCAGATCCGTCTAAGCCTCCCGGCTTTATGGGGGTTAAATTTCAAGGAGGGGACGGAACAGATTCTATTCAAGAGAGCAAATCGGTATCGTTTGTGAAAGACACGGTTAATAATGGTGGTTCTTTGCTTAATGATATGAGCCGTGTGATTGAGATTGGCAATGTTATGGGTTTAAACATGGAGGGAACCTCCAATGATCTTCAAAAGGTGGTCCATCGTATGAGTGTGAACTTGGTGAACCAATGAATGTGTTATCTTTGAACATATGTGGTATTCGGAACGAGTTGAAAAGAAGAAAATTAGCCAATTTATCAAATTCTCATGCAGTTAGTTTCATGGGGATCCAAGAGACATTTATGTCTTCTTTGGATCTTATTAAAGTGCGTAGTTTATGGGGTAACAATGCTTTTGAGTTCGACTATTCTTTATCTAATGGACACTCGGGGGGTTTGTTGTCTATTTGGGATCCGGTCTGCTTCAAAAAAGATTCGGTTTTTAGTTCAAATAATATGCTTATAATTGGTGGAGAATGGATTGCTTCTAAACAACATTGTTTTATGGTTAATGTTTATGCTCCGCAATTGGAATCTAGCAAGGTTGAGTTATGAAATGCTATTCTACGCTTTATGGAGGCCAACAAAGGTAATTATATGGTTTTTGGTGATTTTAATTCGGTGCGTAATAGCGACGAAAGAAGAGGTTGTGCTTTTTCTACTTTGAATGCATCCAACTTTAATGCATTTATTGATTCGTCCACCTTATGGGATGTTCCGTTGGGAGGATATAAATTTACTAGGGTGGATGCTAATAATTCCAAGTTTAGTAAATTGGATAGATTCTTAATTTCGGATCATTGGTTAAACATCTTTCCAAATCTTGAATCGATTGCTCTTGACAAGTCTTTTTTAGATCATCGGCCTATTTTATTAAGATCAAAGATGGTGGATTATGGTCCTACTCCATTTAAATTATATAATTATTGGCTTGTTGACGACGAATTCAATCGTTTTGTTTGTGACTCATGGGGTGTTGGGAACTATGGGGCTTCTAATTGCAAAATGATTGATTTTAGGAATAAACTCAAGGACTTGAAAACTAAGATTAAACATTGGCGTAATGATCGTCCTTCTCGTGAGCATGAGATCTGTGGCCTTAATAAAGAGCTTGCGGCTGTGGATGCTCTTCTAGATGGGCTCTCTCAACCGGTTGAGGCACTGTCCATTCAGCGGAATTCCTTGGCTAAACGTATTGGTGAATTGGAGCATTTGAATGGTTTAGATTTGGCCCAAAAATCTAAAGTTAAGTGGGGTATTGAGGGGGATGAAAACTCCAAATACTTCCACGACATTATTAACAAAAAAAAGACATCATTCTTCGATAAAGGGTCTAAAAATTGATGGGGTTTGGGTGGAGGACCCGATGGAGGTGAAAAATGGGTTTTTCGAGTTTTTTAAGTCGAAATTCAAACGTTTCAATGGGGTGAAGATGATGAATTTGGGGAATAAATTTCGTATGCTCTCAGCCATCGACGTGGCTGTTTTGGAGGCTATCCCATCTATTTTAGAAGTTAAAGAGGCGGTATGGTCGTGTGGTAGCTCGAAATCACCGGGACCGGACGGTTTCACATTTGGTTTCATTAAAAAACACTGGGAACTCCTTAAAAATGAGGTACTCGATTTTGTGGTTGAATTTTTTAATACTTCTATGATCCCCATAGGATGTAATTCCTCGTTTATTACACTTATTCCTAAATGTTTGGACCCAGTTTTGATAAACGATTTCCGACCCATCAGTTTAATCGGTAGTCAATATAAGATCATCACTAAAATTCTCGCTAGTAGATTAGCTAATGTGATTGAAGGTGTTATCAGCCCGGAACAGTCGGCCTTTATTAAAGGACGCCAAATTTTAGACGATCCTCTACTTGTTAACAAGTTGATCGAATGGTATGGAAAAAAAAGGAAAAAATGATGTTGTTCAAAATTGATTTCGCAAAAGTTTACGACTCACTCAGTTGGGATTACTTATTCGATGTTTTAGGCTACATGGGGTTTGGTGCGAAATGGATTGGTTGGATTCGTGCTTGCATATCATCTTCTAGGGCCTCTGTGTTAATTAATGGTAGCCCATCGATCGAATTTAGCTTGGAACGTGGGCTTAGACAAGGAGACCCTATGGCTCCTTTTTTATTTATTATTGCCATGGAGGGTTTGCATGTGGCACTCTCACAGGTGATTTCGGCAGGTATGTTTCGTGGGGCTAAGGTTGACGACTTGATTATTTCTCATTTATTTTATGCAGATGATGTCATCATTGTTGGGGATTGGAGCAAGTCAAATTTGGTGAATATGATCAATGCATTTCACTGTTTTTTCCTTGCTTCGGGTCTAAAAATAAATTTTCAAAAGTCCTCTATTCTAGGTATTGGTGTTGCGAATCCGGAGATCAAACAAATGGCGAGAATTATGGGTTGTAAAAGTGAAGATTTTCCATTCAAATACTTGGGAATTCCTATTGACGCTAAGATGAGCCGGTGCTCGGAATGGGAATTTATAATAGAAAAAATCAAAAAGAGGCTTTCGTCTTAAAATTGTAAGCTTCTTTCTATAGGGGGTCGATCAACTCTTGTTACATCTGTGTTGGGTTCATTGGGATAGTATTTTTTTTCTCTTTTCCGGGTTCCAACGAAGATCTTGAAAACTCTTGAATCATTGCGTGCGATTTTTTTTTTTGGGTGGTGATGATTCTTCAAGAAAACGTCGTGGGTCGATTGGAAGCTTGTTCTCACGGATAAGGACGTTGGGGGTTTGGGCTTTGGTAGCCTAAAGGCTATGAATTTGGCGTTATTATACAAATGGAGGTGGAGATTTTTTAACAATATGGAAGCCATGTGGGTTGAAGTGATACAAAAAATTCATGGTTCGAATTTTTCAGACGGCCGAGATGTTCGTGGTGGTGGTATATGGAATGGTATATGCAAATCAGTGACGATTCTCCATGAAATGGGCGTTATTCCCATTTCGTGTATCCATAAGAAGATTGGTAATGGTTCGTCTACTCTTTTTTGGAAGGAAGTATGGTTGGGAGATTCTAATTTGTCCTCTCGATTTAATAGGTTATTTTGTTTGGAGACGGAGAAAGAGTGTTGTATTCGCGACAAGCTGGTCTCGGGTATTTGGAATTGGCGTCGGCCGATTCGTGGTGGCCGTGAAACGAGCGAGCTTAACGCGCTCGAGTCCATGCTTTCCTCAGTTTCTTTATCTACTGACGAAGACGCATGAGAATGGTCCTTTGAAGGGAGTACTGAGTTTTAGGTGAAGTTGGTGCGAAAAGCCATTGATCGGAATTCTTTACCTATTCTTGACTCGTCTACAAGATGGAATAGGTATGTTCCGAAAAAAGTTAATATTTATCTTGGAGAATTTTAATGGATAGAATTCCTACTCGCTTGAATTTAAGTAGGAAGGGCATGGACATTCCTTTGATTATTTGTCCTATTTGCGGGGTAAAGGTGGAATCCACGAATCATGTCTTTGGTTCATGTTCTATTGCGGATAAGATTTGGAAATTGATTGCTAAGTGGTTAGATGTCGGTTGCATCGTATCTTTGCCTCCGAAAGGCCTTATGGAGTTGATTGATGGTGCGTTACTTAATAGGAAAAAGAAGGAGATTATTGAGGTTATTTGCTTCACGGCTTGGTGGGTTATTTGGAGATTGCATAACGATCACATTTTCAATCCTTCTCGAATTAGGAACGACGATTTATTTGACAACATTGTCTTGTTTTCTTACTTTTGGTATTCCAATAGAAATAGGAAATGTTGTATTTCTTGGACGGAGTGGCTTTGTAATCCACTTCTTTTGATGTAATTTTCTCTTTTTGGTTTTGGCTTATTAGCCAAAGCCTTTTTTTATAATATTTCGCTGTTAAAA
Source organism: Deinandra increscens subsp. villosa (assembly GCA_039602395.1). Classification (NCBI taxonomy): domain Eukaryota; kingdom Viridiplantae; phylum Streptophyta; class Magnoliopsida; order Asterales; family Asteraceae; genus Deinandra; species Deinandra increscens. Next base: position 73,850,859 of record JBCNJP010000025.1, read on the forward strand.
AAAACACCCTCTTCACACTCCCCCTACCCTCCCCCAACCACTGATCATCTTCTTCTCATGAATACTGATCCGTTGGTGGTGCTCGACTATAAACGAATCTTTATGATGTGTTGCTGCTCCAAAGTGGATGTGAGAGGTTGATATGCATCAAATTATATATATATTGATATCAAATATTTGTCACTTATGGGGGCCAAAATACAAAAAGAAAGCATTTATGCTGGAAATTGAAGCAAAATTATAGAAGATGTACAAAAAGAAAGCATTTATCCGGGCATGACCCGTGTCTCCTCCAAGAATTAATCAAGAACTTGGTTGCTGACATGGTTGTTGACGTGGCAAGTGAACACTTCATGTGCCACAGTTGACCACACAAGCCTCATACATGGTTAGATTGACCGAGTTACCCGATTAAACGTAAATATCAGTGTGTTCGTGTAAAATCCAAAATAGATATAAATTGAATATCAAATCGATCAACGAACATGATAATGGATCCAATCACATAAAATTAAGAACAAAACATCATAATTAAACATAACCCTTCATTTGATTATCAATCATGGCTTCGGATTACAGAAATGGATCAAGAACAGATAACCGGATCTACCAAAATGTTTGAGGCCATACACAGAGAATGATCTCGAATCCTCTAGGAATTCTATATGTGTCTTTGTTAAGATCTTAGTTCTATCATATTTTACTTTATCGAGACAAGTTAGAGAAATATATATATTTTTAAAGTTGACATCCAAAATGTACGTTATTCTCATAATATAATATCTTTTTTATAAAAGTAATCTCATTTTTATATCAAGATGACTAAAATATAAGTCGTTATATTTTATGTTATTTCCTTTTATATATATTTATATTTTGAATGGCAAATATCTACTCTATGTTTTCAATGAGACTTGAACCTATCATATCAAAGAAAAAGGTCATACACATTTACTAATAGACTGACGATTGTTATTTTCTTTTATATATGTAGAGATGTTCAAGGAATTTAGTTCGGGTGAATTCAAGGAAGACATAGTTACTAGAGATGTGAGGGGGATGCTAAGTTTGTATGAGAGTGCTCAATTATATGAAATACTTCATAAAGAGTTTGACAACCCTATTCTTTTTGAAGGACTATATATGTAAAATGATTAACTTAAACACATTTCACACGATCAAGCATATCTTCCCTGCTTATTTCCCGACAAATAAGTAGGTGGTGGATTATGTATTTATTTATTAATTTATCATTTGGATGGCTTCTTAAACTAACAGGCGATTGTCTTATTATCATTTGTATATTTATTTATTCATTACCTAAATAACTCCATGACTAACATGAGATTTTCCTCTTAATTATCATTTGTTTATTTATCTTACTACCCTACACTTCCTTTATATATACTAACTAATGCACAAACCTTCTGGTATTAGTAAGTCCTTAATTGAAACCAAAGGCTTCACTGGACCAACCCACATATTCCAGAAATGGCCACAACTGAAGCCAACACCAAAACCAGCGTTGAGCCGGCACGTCCTTTGGCCAACTTCCCTCCTTCGATTTGGGGTGATCGGTTCCGGTCATTCTCTCTTGATAATTCGGTAAGCGAACCAATTACTTACACAAAGTATGTACTTGTGGCGTATACACATATATAGTTCCAAGTTAACGTGTTGTTAATTTCTTTTTGTAGCAATTGGAAGCATATGGTACGGCTATGGAGCAGCCGAAAGAACAAGTGAGAAGATTGATCTTGGACTCTACTATTGATTCAAACGAGAAATTGAGTTTGATTTATTCTGTGTATCGTCTTGGTTTGACCTATCTTTTCTCCAAAGACATTGATGCCCAACTTGATACACTTTTCAACCAGCTTAACTTGCAAGAAGATTACAACCAAGCAGATCTCTATACGACATCTCTTCACTTTCAAGTCTTTAGAATCTTTGGTTACAGATTTTCTTGTGGTAAAATTGCTTGCTTAAACAAATAATTAATTAAATTTCTTTCTTTTTCTTTCCTTTTTTACTTTATGGTTATGTTGCATCCAGACGTGTTCACACTAGTACAAACTTGAGCAAAAGCTGCGGTTATTTTGGGCAAAAGCTGCGGTTTGGGAACCGCAGCATTAGGTTGCGCAGCTTTTGGTGCTTGAGCAAATGCTGCGGTTCTCTTCAAAGCAAATGCTGTGGATGTGCTTGGCCATGGAGGTCCGTGAAATGTAGGTAAATATTACCTCGATAGGTGGATAATCTACATGCCCATTAGATCTGCAATTAGAGTCACGCAAAGATGGCGTCGAATCTCTATCATCATTGACATTTCGGACCAATCCACCGTGGACCTTAGTGTAACCTATAGATTCATCATGACAACTAAATCAACGTCAATAATTATATTCAGCAACTCAGGATATTTAAGAAAAAAAACACATACATAATCACTACCTATAATGTCGGATACTGTTCGTGACCGGCCACCATGCTCGGGACCCAAAACTCGAATAATAGGATCTTCTTTATTTTCATAATAACTCTTATCCGCTTTCATGTTTCGCTCAGCTTCATTGAGATTAGCAGCCACCTTCACCGCATGATTATCAAGTTCATACAACTGGGTTTCCTTGTTTTTTTTTGCCATGGCCACTATCAATAACTTAGAACGAAAGTTTGTAACACTTTTGAGGTCTTCATGACGTTCTAAAAGTTGAGGCCATATAATAGGTAGTTTTTGTTCCACTCCTGACCATCCAGATCGGCCTAAGCGTAGCTTGTTTTCGTTAGCGGCATTAGCAGCTTTTGCTTGTGTACTTTTAGCCTTCAAACAAAATAACAAACTGTTATTAGTTACTTGTAAACATATACATAAAGTATAACTTATAATATACAATTTCTAACATACCAAGAATTCCTTACAAGTTTTTTGTCTAACAAAGTCATCCCACTTATGAGGTTTCATAAATGGATATTTGTGACAAGCATTTAAATTTTTGCGGACATAATGTTGTACAAGATCCGACCTAAAGTTTGTCCCTATTCTTATAGCATACTTCCTCATGTAAGCTTCTGGGGCATCGGTCTTAATCTTCCAATAAGCCTAGCATTTACAAAACAAAAAGTTAAAGTTAATAATTAATTGATAAGTATTTCAAAATTTCTAATAAGCTAAATGACATGTACCTTGGTATGTAACCATAGTTCTTTAAAATCATCGTTCGAGAATTGGTTCATTGGAATCCAATAATCAAAGTTATGTCTAACCATCGTGGAATAGTATGATCTAAACAATGATACACTCTCACCGCACGGTTTATTATTATTATCAAACTCAATATGTAGCTTTGAATCTGGAATCTTCTTTGAAAAAGAAGCAATGCCGCGGTATTTATGCACATTACCTATATTAGAATGCTTTGTATTATATAAATAGAAGCAAAAACATATATATCACCACTTTATAAAAAACATATAGTATGATCTAAACAAGATTAAGTTTAAAGATGCATAACAAAACTGCACATTTAATATACAAAACATATATAAATGCTTTGTATTCAAGTCAGTCAACAACCTCTATTCTCTGTTGGATTCATTGATACAAAAAGTGACTTTATCACTATAAAAAGTCTCCACTTGCATATTTAATATACAAACTGATTCATAGTGAAAGAATAATACAGACAAACTTAGGTCCACATACACATTTTATATTGAACACATCGAATGCACCAAACACCTACTTCTAAACTTATAAAAGCGCAAGTTCAAACAAAATCAGGAATGAAAATATAACCTGGTTGTTGTCTGGTTGTCGCCGTCACAGTCACAGTGGTGGTGGCGTCTGGTGGTCGACGCGTCACAGTCTGCACGGTGTCTCCGTCACAGTCGGAGCTCGGGCTTTGCGTCTGGTGGTCGCCGCGGTTGGAGGTTAGGGTTCGCCGGCGCCGCTTGCTTGACATCGTATTCGCCGGTCGGAGGTTAGGGTTCGATTAGAGGGAAAATATTGAGCGGCGGTGGTCGATTAAGAGGTTTTGAGGGGGAACGTAATTTTGGGAAAAGGGGGTAGGGCAAAAGCTGCGGTTCCCTTATTTTTTTTATTTTTTTATTTTTTTTAAATCAAGTAAAAATATAATTATAATTATAATGTTTTTTTTAAAACATCTTTAAATCTTTAAAAGATTTTAAAAGAAAGAATACAAGTGATTAATAATGTTTTGTTATCCATAATAATTAAACACGTCATCTTCGAAAGATTTAAAACAAATAACACAAACGATTAACAATGTCTTGTTATCCATAAGAATTAAACACATATCAAAATAATACAAACGATTAACAATGTCTTGTTATCCTTAATCAACGAACATTCCATCGGTGTCATCACGTAAGTATGTGGCACGTGTACTATTGTAATGATTACCCGGTTCAATACCTACTGAGAATGGTGGTAGATCATCAAAGTGGTCGTATTCCTCCTCGTTATTAACATTGTCAACACCAAGAATACGACGTTTACCTTGCAGGACAATGTGATATCTTGGTTTGCTCGGGTCTTTGACATAGAAAATTTGTGTGACATGTGTTGCGAGAACGAATGGTTCAGATTTATAACCATCAGTTGTAAGATCCACAAGTGTAAAACCATATTTGTCAACTTGAACACCTTTTTCGTTATTCACCCACTTACATTTGAACAAAGGAACACTGAAATCACGGTAGTCCAATTCCCAAATTTCTTGTATAACACCATAGAAAGATTTTTTGGCAATTCTTATCATTGTATCGTGGCGGTGTCTGTTGAACTCAGCCGTTGATGCTATTATTGTAACTCCACTGTTCTGCACGACACTTTTTTTATCTTGATCACTCGTGTAAAACGTATAACCGTTAATGTCGTACCCTTGAGAAGATTTAACTCTGCAATCTGGACCACGTCCTAATCTTTTCACAGTTGCATCAACATCAGTTTCTGTTACCTTCCTTTTCATCCACTCCGCTAACTCTTTGTTTTGAGTGTTTATATACCATATATCATCCTCACCTGGGTATGTAGATCGTAACATCTCCATATGTTCATTTACAAATTGAGCAAGACATGTCATGTGTTTCAATACCACTAAATGTGCACCTTGTAAATCTTCATAAGATGGCATGATTGTTTTGATACCAATTACCGGTTGACCTCCAAGTCGACCCGAATGACGACTTTTAGGAACTCCAGCACTGTTGAGATCCTCCATATAACCTGTGAACAAAAAGAAAGTTATTATATTGTAAGTTTACAATAGTGTATGTATATATTATAAATTATTATTATTGTAATATATATTGAGAGCATTACCTTCACAAAAATGAGTCACCTCTTCAGAAGTATAACCTTCAACAATACTACCCTCCGGTCGATTGCGGTTTCTTACATGACCTTTTAATACACCCATAAATCTTTCAAACGGATACATGTATCGTAAGAATACGGGACCGCAAGCCTTAATCTCTTGTACGATATGACATACTAAGTGGACCATTATATCAAAAAACGACGGTGGAAAATACATCTCCAGCTCACAAAGAGTCTCGATAATGTCTTTTTGCCATTGATCCAGGGCTTCCACATCAATCACCTTTGAGTGAATGTTGTTAAAAAACAAGCAAAGTTTTGTGATTGTGTGCCGGACATGATCCGGTAACAATCCACGAATTGCGATGGGAATCATATGTGTCATCAAAACATGACAATCATGAGACTTCATTCCAAGCAATTTACTATCTTTCAGCGACACCAGTCTTTTAATGTTAGCAGAGTAAGTTGATGGAACCTTAATATCATGTAAACATTGACAGAATTGTTTTCTTTCTTCTTTTGATGTATTGTAACAAGCAGGTGGTAGATAAATACGGTCGCCTCTTTGTTCGGGGGCAAGATTTGGACGTATATTCATGAGCAACATGTCTTTTCTGATATTGACCCCATCTTTACTTTTACCCGGGATGTTCAATAATAAGCCTAACAAGCTGTCGCATACATTTTTTTCTATATGCATAACATCGAGACAATGCCTAACACTTAAATCTCTCCAGTAGGGTAAATCCCAAAATATTGACTTTTTCTTCCAAATGGCCCCTTTCTCAACACGACCTGTTTTTCCCAACACGGTATTTAGATTTTGAACTCGTGAAAATGCATCGAAACGTTTTGGTGCCGTCCGGATGTCGATTTCTCCATCGAACTCATCCGTTTTCATCCTAAAATTATGTCCCCGTGTAAGGAATCTTCGATGCCCCATGTATATAGTTTTTTTGCTATTTTTCAACCATCTCGAGGTTGTCTCTTCTTCACAAATAGGACAAGCTTTCTTACCCTTCGTACTGTACCCAGACAAGTTACCATACGCTGGAAAATCATTTATAGTACAGAAAATCATCGCCCGCAATTGAAAGTGCTCCTTCTTATAAGCATCATACACGTCTACACCCGTATCCCAAAGAGTTTTCAAGTCATCAATCAAAGGAGACAAATACACATCAATATCATTACCAGGTTGTCTCGGACCCTGAATCAACAATGACATCATAATATACTTTCGTTTCATGCATAACCAAGGTGGAAGATTGTAGATGCATAAAAGAACCGGCCACGTACTATGACGACTGCTCATGTTACCGAAAGGATTGATCCCATCTGAACTAAGCCCAAACCGTATGTTTCTCGTCTCCTTGCCAAATTCAGGATACTTCTTATCTATGGTTCTCCATTGAGGTGAATCTGCCACATGTCTTAGTTTCCCGTCAATTACACGTTCATCTGAATGCCAACGTAATAATTCCGCTTCTTTTTCGTTTGAAAACAACCTTTTCAGTCTAGGTATAATAGGGAGATACCACAACATTTTAGCCGGCGGTCCATTTTTTGTCACATCATCGTCAACTTCATCCGAATCCTTTATCCGCTTATACCTCGATGCACCACACACAACACATTTATGTTTATCTGCATGCTCCTTTCTATACAATATACAATCATTTGGGCATGCATGTAATCTTTCAACTTCCAATCCCATCGGACACATCATTTTTTTCGCTTGGTATGTCGAAACAGGTAATTCATTGTCTTCGGGAAACATGTCATGCAAAAGCACTAATAGTTTTGTGAAACTTTGATCGCTCCATCCGTATTCTGATTTTAACTTAAACAACTTCAACACAACATCAAGTTTGTTAAATTTAGAACCGTTATACAACGGTTTTTCTGCATCGTCAAATAGTTGTTGTAATTTTTCTTTTTCGGTATCACCCATATTAGTCTCCATGTCATGTAACATTTCATTTACATTTTCACTTGGGTCATATGAATGGCTATCATGGTCATCAACGTCTAACGAGTCATTGTTGTAAGTACTATGATTATTAATGTTTAAAGTGGTAGATGATTGACTAAAATTCAATATTGATTCTCCATGTCTTGACCAACAATGATATCTGGGCACAAAACCATGTAGCAACAAATGAAACTCTATATCTCCAGCACGTTCAAAGTACTTAAAGTTTTTACAAACAGAACAAGGACAAGAAATCAATTGATCTCCCTTTTTCACGCGATTTGCTTCTGCAGCCGTAATAAAACTTTGAACACCCAACCTATAAGTTTCAGATAAAGTCGAAGTTTGGTACATCCAAGTATCACGATCCATCTGAAATTCAAAACACACAAACAAGTGATGTAAATGTATGTAAACTGGTAGTCTAAGGCGGTGGATCCTAACCCACTTTTTGAATATTCTATCTCATATGTATACATTTTAACGTGTTAACTATTTAAGAAAAAATCGGCAGCATTTCCCCTTAACTCCCCAAGTATGCATATAAAACGCAAACCCGAAGGAGTAGGAGAAAAAGTTGCCAATTTTTTCTTAAATAGTCAACACGCTAAAATGTATACACGTCCTAATGAGATAGAATATTCAAAAAGCAGTCCCAAAGGGGACAATCCAAAATTTATCTCTATTAGATAAATTTTGGACGGGTATACTCTAAAGGGTTCTAAAATACATATGTATTTAAGTACAAATGTACACATATTTATATTTGAATATATACAAGCATATATATATATATAATATTATACACACATCCACATACATCCACATACATCCAAATATATATATTTTTACACACATATATATTTATACAAATATATAACTATTTAACAAATAAACACATAAACATAAAAAGTCTACAACTTAATTAGAATAAATTAAACAAAATTAAACTTGACATACCTTTACTTGAGGTTTTGTTGAGTTTTAATAAGAATAACTTCAAATAATTTAATTTTCACCTTCATGTAAAAAAACAACCATTAATACACAAGAACATTTATACATACTAAAAATTTACTTCCTTTAATAAATAACATACCTTATATGAGTTGAAAATGAGAAAATGAAGAAGATTGCCGTTTTAGAGCTCCATTGAAGAGGTTTTTTCAAAAAAAAATCGAGTTAATGGGTGTAATGAAGAAGATGACCGTTTTTTTATATATATATATATAAAGGCAAAAGCTGCGGTTCTAGAAAACCGCAGCTTTTGCTTGCAAAAAACCGCAGCATTTGCTTACCCTGCGCAAAATTCAAATTTTTTTGAAATGTATACCCAAAAGCTGCGGTTCTAAAGGAAACCGCAGCATTTGCTAATTATGAACCGCAGCTTTTGGTAACTTTTCTACTAGTGTCAACAAGTTCAAGGATTTTAGCACTGGTGAATTCAAGGAAGCCATTAATAAAGATGTGAGGGGCATGATAAGTTTGTATGAGAGTGCTCAGTTAAGAATAAGAGGAGAATCTATTCTAGATGAAGCCATTGCATTCACTACAACTAAACTGAAAACCATAGAAGGCAGTCTCGCACCCCGAGAGAAACATGCGTTGGAGAGACCTTTTCACCGAGGGCATCCGATGGTAGAAGCACGAAAGTATTTGCTCCATTTCGGAGAAGAAATATCTAGATACGACTCACTGCTAACTCTTGCAAAACTGCACTTCAACTACTTGCAACTCCTACAAAAGGAAGAACTACGAATTGTTACCGAGTAAGTTAATTATGATCTTTTGATTAGTTTAAATCCCACGAAAATTAAGTATGATTAATACTTTTGATTTAGGTGGTGGAAGGAGTTGGAATTACAGGTGGAAACATGTTATGTACGAGATAGAGTGCCTGAGTGCTATATATGGATATTGTCATTATTTTCGGAGCCTTATTATTCTCAAGCCCGAATCATAACAACAAAAGTTATACTGCTTGTGTTGGTGTTGGATGACACATATGATGCATATGCTACCATTGAAGAGATCAGGCTTCTAACCAATGCAATAAACAGGTAGGAATAATGTAATGTTAATAATATTTATGGAAAATGTGTGTTTTTTGCAACTCATGTGCATTTAGTATGATATGATATTAATTAGTTGTTGTTTCAATCAATCTTTTAGGTGGGACATTGGTGCTATGTCACAGCTTCCGGAATATATCAAACCCTTCTATGAAATCATACTAAAAGAGTATGCTAAAATGAGTAAACAAGGAGAAATTCAGGCTTCAAAACAAGCTGTATGATTTTTCTTCCATTCTACATTATGCTTCAATGCAAATTCTTACTTGCAAATAATTAAATCTTTATATCTTGTGAACCTAGTTTCAAGAACAAGCTGCAGGCTACCTTCAAGAAGCTGAATGGAGGCATAGTGGAGAGGTGCCATCATTTGAAGAGTATATGAAGATTGGGTTAGCCACTTCTACACATGACCTTCTGTGTAAATCTGCCTTGATTGGTATGGGCAAGATTGTCACCCAAGAAGCTTTTGCTTGGTACCAAAGTCATCCAAAGATCATGATAGCTTCACAATCAATTTCAAGACTCCAAGATGATATCATGACCGTTGAGGTACTAAATTCCTACCTACTATTTATATATATTGACATAAGAACTAGCTAGATTCCATTAAAACGCTTGTTATCTAGTCTAATTAAATTTACATTTTATGATCATATGAAGTTTGAGCGTGAAAGAGCACCATCAGCCACAGGTGTAGATGCATATATGAAGACTTTTGGGGTGTCAGAAAATGTAGCCATCGACGAGGTAAAAAAAATCGTTGAAAATGCGTGGAAAGATATAAATGAGGGATGTCTAAAGCCAAGGGAAGCCCCAATGGATCTACTTGCTCCAATTGTTAATCTTGCACGAATGATAGATGTAGCGTACAAGTACAATGACGGCTTTACTTTTCCAGAAAAGACGCTTAAAGAATATATTACACTCTTGATATGTGTTTCGGTCCCCATGTAGCAGCTGGTGTGTTGGATCGGACAATTAGTTATAATTCCGTATCTTCCTTTTCGTAAGATGGCTATTGATAGCCATTATGCATATGCTCTATATGCTCTATATGACTAATAATATTAGAAGTGGGTATACATACAAAGATTAGCATCTATCCAAAGGTGCAATGATGATCGGATCCCCCTCTATGGGTGTAATAAAACATATGAAATAAAGTTTGTTATATTGTGTGAGGGTAAATTATAAATATTGCCCTTTATGTTTATAAGGAATTATGAAACGTGACCTTTAAGTTAAAAAATTGCACCCATTGTCCTTTTTTATTAAATTGACTTATAGTTATCGTCCTTTTCACTAACAAATGTTAAGTTTTTCAGTTAGTTAGAAGTAAAATGACTATTTTGTCCCTGGAACTTAAAGGGCGAAACATGTAATTCTTACAATTTTTTTCTAATTCATTTTGTTTTCACCAGTTTTATTAATTCTCTAGTATATCATAATATTTCTTTAATTATTTTAAAAATAAATTATAAAAAATTATTTTAAAAATAAATTTTAAAAAATTATTTTAAAAGATTATTTTAAAAAAAATTTAAAATTATTTTAAAAATAAAAATTTCAAAAAATTAAATTTTATAAAAATAACAACTATTTTTCTAACTTTAATTTTTCTTTTTATTTTAGTGTTCTCTTTGGTTTAGTTAATTAATCTACTATATTCCAGTACCTATATACACACACATTGTTTTTATAAACATTATTTTCTTCTTTATTCTTTTTGTTGCACTCATATATTATTTTCTCCTTTATTTTTTCTAGTATATATCTTTTTTCAAACTGTGTTATTGCCGACCATTTCTCTTAAAATGTATACAAAAATATAATAGATGCCGTTATAATCTTGGTTCAAATCTTTGAATAATATGTGCAAAATAACATTTTTTATATTATTATTTTCTTGACAATTTTTTACGGTTTTAAAGCGTTTTGATGGATCGCTTATAAAATGGTGTTACAAACAAAAAAAATTACACATAAAAAGAATATAAAAAATGTTATTTTGCACAATTTATTCAAAGATTTGAAACAAGATTATAACGACATCTATTATATTTTGATACATTTTAAGAGAAATGGTCGGCAATAACACAGTTTGAGACAAGATATATATTACAAAAAATAAAGGAGAAAATAATATATATGAGTGTCACAAAAAATATAAAAAAGAAGATAATGTTTATAAAAACAATGTGTGTGTATATATAGGTATTGGAATATAGCGGTTAATTAATTAAACCAAAGAAAACACTAAAAATAAAAAGAGAAAATAACTTTAGAAAAATACTTGTTATTTTTATAAATTTTAATTTTTTAAAATTTATTTTTAAAATAATTAAAGAAACATTATTATATGCTAGAGAATTAATAAAACAGGTGAAAACAAAATGAAATAGAAATTGTAAGAATTATATGTTTCACCCTTTGAGTTTCAGGGTAAAATAGTCATTTTACTTCTAACTAACTGAAAAACTTAACATTTATTAGTGAAAAAGACGATAAATGCAAGTCAATCTGATAAAAAAGGGCAATGGGTGCAATTTCTTAACTTAAAGGTCATGTTTCATAATTCCTTATAAACATAAAGGGCAATATTTATAATTTACTCTTATCTTAATGAAAGGAGTAAACTTTTATTTTCATTACTATGGATCGATCAAATGTGTTATTTTTATCCAATAGTTTGATTATGTGTCATGTGATTTCATTTTTTTCAGCCACTTTATTAATACTATTAGTAAAAGTCTATGAAATTGTTACGAATTAACCAGTATACCTTTAGAATTAAAAAAATAGAAAACAGAACCGATCTTCAAAACTTTTGTTAATCTCCCCCATTTCTCTTACACGTATATGATATCTCTTTATTCATGATGACAACCCTAGATTTAAACACAATCCAACCTCCACCCACCTACGTAATCATGTGTGAACACAACATCATCCGTAAGCACATTGACACTAGTTACCACCATGAAAGATTTTTTTGACCCTAACAATGTTACCATCCGTTCGCTTGATCTCCGCTCTATATTTCGGCTTCTCCATCTTTCTCGGTTATGGGCGGTCTAATGGGTCAAGCAACTCAAGCTACGACTTATGGCTCTGAAAAATATAGGGCCCTCATTTTCTAAATTTTATATATATTTTTAAAATATGTGTATATACATGTGAATATAATTAAATTATTAAATGAGTTAGTTGGTATGGTGGTTAAATGTAGCCATGTACAAAATAATCGATTAACCGAACCGACACTGATTATTAATCGAAATCGAAACCGATAATTAACCGATTATTCTCTAACCGATTACGGTTAGAGAATAACCGTAGGTTAGAGATCGATCATAGATTTTTGTCCTGGAAATCGATTTGGGATCGATTATTTAAAACCGATTATAAGAATCGATCATTAATTGATTAATCGGTTAGTAATAAAATAGCAACCAATTTATTAAATCCTAATTGTTCCAGGCCTAATTGCATATTTATCCTAATTGTTCCTCGCCTAAAAAAACCCCAAATCCATTATGAGTCTACCTAACCCCTAATCGTCTTCATCTTCGTAAGACCATAACTTACGATTCTGCTTTGCGCTCACTCATCGTTTAACAAAAGAAACCCTAACCCCCAAGGCCCCAATCGATTCTGCTATGCTCTCACTCACTCCGTAAGTCGACTTCATCTCCTTCTCCTCTGCTCTCAGACTCTCAGTCGACTTCATCTCTTTCTCCCCTGTGTTTTGCTGCTGTTGTTTTCATTGTAATGGTCCAATCATTTGAATGTGTTTGTGCTTGTTTTTGTCGAAAAAAGGGACACTATAATAGCTATAAATGTTCGAAAAAACAGGGCCACAGCTTATGTCATTTATTAGTTATTACCCAGCTACCTTTTTTAATATCTTGGCATTGACCGATTATAATCGGTTAAGATTTAATAATCGATTCGGTTTTAACCGAAATCGATCAGACAGGTTAGAGTTTTTCTGCCTAGTAATCGATTACAACCCGATTCGATTAACCGGTCATCAATTAATTTCGGTTATTTTCTACTAGTAGATCAATTAATTTTCTAACCGGTTAACCAACGGTTAACCGGTTTGTACATGGCTAGTTAAATGTATAAATTCAAGCCTCTATGTCTTAGTTTCTAAACTTGCATGCTAAATTTACGTTTAATTTTTTCATTTCACTTTTCTAATTTTGTAGAATTTTTTGTCTTCTCTTTTAATTTTCTTTTCTTATTTTCTTTACCTCTTATATTTTCCTATTTGGGTTTCCTTACTTTAGTTTAACACACTTGTGTTACATAGTATTAATAACTTATCTGAATGTTTTATTAAACAATTTGCATCGAATAAGGCTATGAATTAAATTTATTCTAATCATATTTGTTTACATGCAACAACAAAAAATTGATTTACTCTACTAATCATGAACAATATAGTTTATTATTACCGATCCCAAACCGGATAAAGAGAAAAGATTTAAAACATAACTTTTGAAAGTGCCAAAAGACCCTAAAATGTTAGTTCACTTGGAGACCCTAAAAATGTTAGTTCACTTGGGGCCCTCAAATCCTTTGAGTCGCCCCTGTTCTCGATCAGCAAAGTTCTGAAATTTTCGACAGTCACCAAATTCGACAATCTACATCTTCAACGCCCTCACCTGTTGTGACACCCGACGAAAATTCAGGCAATTCGGTACAAACACGAAGGTAATTCGGTACAAACACGAACACAAACAACTATTTATATCAAATGTACATGCATTCATACATCTAATAGGGTTGTTAGATGTGTCATCGAGTTCACAAACATTCACGCACGAGTCGAGTCGGTCCTGAACGTTGGGTGACTAATTAACTAAACACTATAATGAACGAATGAACACGAATTGTGCAACTTATAAATGTTTTGATTTTATGTGACATTAGATGTGAAGTTACTTACATATCTATGACTCTAGCGAGTTTATGTTTTACATCTATTACACAAATCACGATAACCGAACACTACATAAATGTTATAAAGATCATGTATACATGCGAAATTTTGATTACAAAACGTGGAGGGCTTGACTGAATATTTAGGGGATTGGTAGGGGGCTTAGTGTAACTCCTAAATTAAAGATAAACCTAATCCCTAAAAACCCTCCTTCAACCATCGACCCACACCTCTAAACCTGCATCTACGTCCCTCTCCCCCTCACTTTGCGATCACGGTTTCTCCTTCCCCTCTCTCTTGTTCTTCGACAAACCAGCCATCTCCCTGTTGTTTTACACAAATTAGAAGGTTACCAAGGCTTCTACACAACACTAAATCAATCCCAGGAGCAATTGAAATCAAACCATTAAAAGGTGATTCGTAGGAAATCATCAACATTTTGTTAAACTCTTGCCGAGCTCCCGAAGGTGAGTTCACGAACATTTTTCTCTGAGTATTATGTTTAGAGAAAGAGCATGCTACAGACAGTTCTAGTAATATAATTGTATAGCTGATCACGTATGTGCGAACATATAACACGAATTACAAGTCCTTACATTTCGAACCGTTAGTTTATGAGAAAGCGAGGTAATCTTTGGTAGTACTACTGAGTTTGACAAACCCCACCCGCGTTAGTCGCTCTAACTCGACTGGATGTCGAACGGGTGTAACATTAGCCTAGACAGTATCATCATCGTCCGTGTTAGACGATGGTGGAAAAGCATTACAAACACCAACAGTCACGCTTCGGTTACGAACCACATAGTGATAGCAATATTGGCCTAGCTAGCTACAAGTACAATTATGATTACACTGGTTCAAACATTGGTACAAACATTGTTACAAACATTTATTTTTACATTGTGTATTATGAACTCACCAGCCCTTGCGCTGACCCACATAGCATGTCTTTCACATGTTTCTATGTCTGGAGCACGATTAGGATGCATGAATTGCATTAGGTCTACAACACACTTTTAAAACCTCATTGGTTTATTTTTATTTGGGTTAAACGCATGTTTTGCGCAGCATTTTGTTTACCTTTATTACACTTCCGCATAAGCTTTATATTGTGTTGGTGTGTTTTAAAAACCGTATTTGCATGGTTTAGTATGGCTAATGATTCGGGTCCTGGTTTGTCACACGCCTCGCGGTAGGTGGATTTTGAGGGTGTGACACCTGTAACGAAGCATCTCACATACCCGTCCCAGATAAGTCAGGAGGAATAATCGACTGTTCTTGATGCTTTTCTTGTTCTTGTTACTTTCATTTGTAGAAACTTAAATGTCACAATTCTAGCTGATGGTGAATAAAACATATATAGTTCCTTTTTTGAAAGCGTGTCTAACTTCCAAACCATATAAAAATAATGAATACTCTTTATTCCACTATCTGTAGGATTTGAGGCAAAACAACAAGGCCCAAATTAACGGTGGTGAAGGATTAGGGCAACATTTAGGTTTTATAATTACATATAAATGTGTTTATGATAATTGATTTCATTGACTTCCGAAAAGAATACAAACCCCTATATACAGATTACACATCTACAATAGACACCCTCTAAATACAGATATATACATAAGCATAGACATCGACTAATAGTCCCCCGCAGTTGGAGCAGGAGGCCGGAGAGCGAACGCTCAAACTGGAAAGGAAGGTCGGAAAGTTTTGGCGAGGTAGCCCTTTCGTAAAAATATATGTGTATTGCGAAGAAGAAGGAACATGAAGAACATGAAGAGCACGGATGTGACCAATCTGAACCTTTTAATATACAAAGTGAATATCCATCTCTACATGTTTTGTACGTTGATGTTGAACGGATTCTGGAACAAGTAGACAATGAAGACATTATCACAATATACGATGGTGGCATGCTTGAGAGGAACCTGAAGCTCAAGAAGGAGGTTGCGTAACCAACCTTCTCCGCGACTTATAAACCATCTATAAAACAAGTCGGCCTTCTGATAAGCCCCTTCAGTAGGCTCGATCAAGAGAAGGACTCTCCGAAATTAAACGGGCGTCTGAAAAATGTCAGAGAGAACAAAAGCAAATAAAAGGACTATAAAGTTATGCGATATAGGAATAACTAATCCATTGCATTTTAGTTCTGGTAAACAAATACAAAGGACTAAGGAGGACTTGATAGGGCATCCTCGAGAAGGACCAGGAATCAAGGAGCGGTTTTTTCATGCTAATAACTCTTTGTACTCGAGGACGGCGAAGGCCTCCTGAAAAGGCTTATGAAAGAAGTAAAATCTTGAATGGCTCATATCAGTTTAGTAACCCATAGCTTAGGCCTAAGATAAAAGACGATTAGGCAACATCGAGGACCAAATACGTAGGCTTAGCATATAAGAAACCTGAAGGCCTTCGAGAAAGGAATTGTTGCTAACTAAAAGCAAAGCCCTTTGAGAAGGACCTCCACAAGAGGGGGGGGGGGGTGACAGACTTATAGGTCAAGTTATAAATACGAAGCCCTTTGTGGAGAATACTAGAGCGAATCCCTTCAAGAAGTAAACTTAGTCATTAAGTAAAGTTACTTGGCCCTTCTTTGAATGTTCGCCCCTTCTTCAAGATGCTTGGCCATTTGTCATAACACTTGGCCCTTCGCCAGAATGCTTGGACAAGAATTACTTACCAGCTAAGTAACTGACAGCTAAGCAAGGGAAGTGTCCTATAGATAAAGACACCCTCCTCTCAACAAAGGCAGGTAAAAATAGGGTAGCCACCCCTACTCTCTCTCTCTCTAAAACTCTCACGCATTCACACACTGATGCATGGGGGTAACTGATGATGGCTATGATGGAAACGAAAGCGGAAACGCTATCTTATCCCTCCACACACTTATAGCTACTGGGTCCTAACCATGTCACGTGGCCGGGATTCTGGGATGCAACATTGGCGCAATCCGTAGGACTAGCTGCTCAAGACTATTTCGCGTTCAAACAAAATAAGGGCCAAATCCCATATCCTTCCATTTCAAGCCATACTATAGTGTCTTTATAAAGATCGAGACATGTTTAAATGTCTCTATTAAGATCTAGAACATGTTTTCAAGAGCAAACAACAATAATCCCCTTCTCAATTCATGTACAACTTCTGCTAAGCATTTATAAAATACAACTATATAAATTATAGATCATGGTGAGTGTAAGTATAGGTCTATTGTTCCATGTCGTTGGATGCATTGGGGGAGCTTTTTGAGGGGCCTGAGGGGATCCTGGTATCCCCGTTTTTTAGCTCATAAGTGTAAATTTTAGCGTATTTCGTCCGAAAATTTTACGTATTGAATTGGTCTCCCTGTTTTTCCGCTCAAAGTGTAAATTATATACGGATTGACCCGCCCAGTATTAAAGTTTATGCTTTACCACTTGCCACTGCCACCGGTTGGATGAGCATCTAATCACCCCATCATTCAATCTTAATCGTGTAAACTCAACAGGTTACAACAAATTTGAGACATACAAATTTGTCAAGAGTTTCAAGGATGATTGGACTTGCAATGACCTCCCGCTTGCTTATAGGGGCACAATATTTTTGTTCGTATGTATCATCTTTCTTGCTTGTATTAATTTGGTATATCTTTAACTCCTTTAAGTGACATGATATCATCATGAAAATATATAGGATTTGCTTTCTCCTTTTTTCCACGGATTATTGTGTGCTAGTTTCTACTATGCAGATTTCATAAGCATATTCGGCAAAGATTACATGCCAAAGATAACGTAGAAAGAAAGGCCAACAACCAGTGGCTTACCCATGTAATGGTTACGGGTCGTCCGACACCCATGATTTTTCTTTATACAAGTATATATATGATTTAATCTTAATCGACACCAATAAATTTTGGTCACCGGTCCCCATGAATTTTTTATACCGATCCTGAATTCTAAAAAAATTAATTTCAAGTTTAAAAGAAATAAAATTTTTATAAATTTAAACATATTACAAATAAATTTATAAAAACAAAACTGAGATATGACCAAAACCTATTATTAATATCTAATACTCTTGATTCAAAATTTAATCATCCAACACTAATTAAGCTCAATAATATTAATATTATAACCCAATTATCTAATAGACTAATACTCTATACTCATTTGCCCATTAATTAATAAATAAAAATTTTAAAACTTAATTCTAATTTTTAAGCCAATAATATTGAGTGATAGTAATATATATTATACTAGTTTTTGATACCCGTGCGACGCACGGGCAGAATTTACAAAATTAGTAATTATACAACATACTATAGTAAATGTTATTCGATAATTGGAATTAAAGAAAAAAACAACATTTCAAAATGTAAAAAGTTACAAATTCGAAAATATAGACTTATAAACAACATTTGATGTTTGGAAACCAACAATGCACTCCACAATGTCAATAGTTTAGTCCATAACGATGTAGTAACAATGTAGTCCATATCATAGAAGTTCTCAATTCACATGCCATACGCATAAAAGAACAAAAGCAAAAGCTCAAGAAGCTTTATAATGCAGTAACACACATATAACAACAAAAACTGAATTTAATCAAACCTGTCTCCAACCTAGTAAACGTCAATTTGTCACTCGCCAACTTCCTTGCCTCAATGATGCATATTAATTCTTTTGTGAACCTTGTCTCGAACCTGGTAAACCATGTCAAAACAATAAAACCGGATTGATATATGGGATCTATGGTTGTAACTTGAGTATATATATAATTTCCCACATTTATAGAAATAGAAACTGATCAGATCCCATTGTTATGTTATCATGTTGTAAGTACGTATGACATAGAATTCAATTAAGGATATGAAGCATTGCCAAGGAAGTTTTCCTTTAAGAAATACTAATATATAAGCCAAAGACTAAAGGTCATCTCTTTCGTATCATGTCCTTCCTAAATGAGCATGTACACCTGCATAACGTACTATTCCTCTATGAAAAAATTCCCACGTTTATCTATAAGAAAACCAACTTAACAGAACTAACAGGGGATACAAAAATTACTTTCATTTAAATAAAGAAGTAATATAAGCCAAGAATTATTATGACAGTGGGCAGCAATAAACTCACAGATAGAATCCTGCTAAACAATCCTTCAACGCACCTGAAACAAAAAAAAATGGGTTAATGTAATAAGAAAAAACAGTACGCTGCCGCGAATATTTCAATCACAACTCCACTATTAGACCAAACTGTCATTAACAGCAAACAATTATTATGACATGGATTGTAGAAACCAACTATTATGATAGTGAATGTAGAAAACCAAACAAACCATGTGTTATAGACAAAAGAAATTTACTACTGATTTACAAAAAAATTACTGCAGTAGAGGTTAACATATAGTGTTATGTCAGGATATTAGAAACCCAAACAAACCTTGCAGCATACACAGCCTATATACTATTGTTTGACCAAAAGTATACTGCAGGGGAAGTTAATATATATTGCCTTTGATCTGTCTAGAGTTGATCTTCAAGAGCGATATACCTAGACTTCTAATTTTATGTTTCTTCAAGGACCAAACACAGTTTAAATGAAACCTGACGGCCTAAAAAACAAAATAAAAGAAACAAAAACATAAAATATGAACCCTCAAAGAAAGAGCAGCCAAAATAGAATGAAATTGGCAAACTCTAAAATTATGTTGCTTTCAATCGCTTATTCTACAAACATCTTTTATTACTTAGCATGCCATGTCTGGTAATCACAAACATTCTTTTATTACTATTAGCATGCCATGTCTAGTAATCACAAACATCTAGCTAGGTACAACCAATTAAGCAATAATGACCACAGTCAAACAAAATGAACATAAAATTGAGAGCTTAAACGAAACAATAGTGTTCCCAAAGAACTGAAAGCTGGAATGAACAAATGAATAACCAAAAATATTCAAGAAAATAACACAATTAAGGTTTGAAAACACCTGAACACACGACTACACTTATATCATATCAGATACAATGTACATCTATGAAGGTTCATGAAACACAATGGATTTAATTAAAGAGACATGATAAATATTGAATGGAGTTCATGAAACACAAAAAAAAAAATCATCTATGAAACAGGAGGGCTACATGAACAGAAGCACTTTTTCGTAAAATTCAAATAAATGAAGGTTGAAGGATATTAACAGTTAATAGTCAACAAATACAGGATGCAACAAATATGAAAAGAATATGAAAGCAATTCATCTAAGTAGCATATAAGACAAATACATGATTCAACAAATATGAAAGGACTATGAAACCAATTCATCTAAGTAGCATATAAGAAAAAATTCATTTTCCTCATTAGGAAAATGGCCAAATGCACCGAGGCATAATTCGTTGTACTTTAGATTTATATGTGTGCATAACTGCATATTATAAATGCAAGGTTAAGAGCGATAACCTGATGAAGGGAATCTACGAAAAGAAAATTAAATAGTGAAGATCATAAAATTAAGGATATTAAGATTTGGTGAAGAAACTGAAATCACCGGTAAAAAAAATTAAATTTCTTTAAAACCTGTATTGTTCTTTTGGAATGAAGATGGGATCAACAAATGGTGAAAGACCCCTATGTTGTTTTCTTCATGCCACTAATGTCATCCCCTGCAAACACCATTATTTGTATAACTAATTAACACTCAAATATTTATAACAATGAAAAAACACAAATATTTATAATAATGAATAAAAAAAGATAAATAATTATGTTGTTTCATATCTTTCTAAATGAAGCAAAACAAAAAATTTAAAAGTATCTGGTTGGTTTTTTATTGCTCAGCATAAGAGGAACAAATCATTTAAATAAAAATGAACCTGAAGTGCCTCAGTGACATATCTTTGAGCCGCAACATCTTGTTCAGCAAGTATGCGAGCATCATCTATTATCTTTTGTTCTTGCTTTACCTGCATCAAAATAATTTAGAAAATATCAGCAGGGGCATACGAATGTTGTTTTTTTATTAGCAACCAATTCAATTGGTTGCTATATATATTATTTTAAAAAGGTTGGATCTTGAAAATCAATCAAGGAAAAAGAACCACCTCTTCAATAAAATGAACTTAAATCAAAACATAGATTTGAACAGATTGCTTTATACCCCATTCAGGTAAAATCCACTTAGAGTGCTTAAAATCAAATTAAACTGATTTGCAACTCAAGATTAAACAACATACGGTCGAATAGAAATATGCAACCAGAATTCTAAATCAAAGAGGTTGAATACAAATATGCACTGGTGTTTTGTAATTGGTGCTTAGAGACATACTTTTGAGTTATCAATAATCCAAAAAAATCAGATGAGGAAGCCGATACACCATAATACTCTTCAACATAGCTATGAACTGCAACCAACACACCAATCATGACGCTTTCCTTAAAACTCAGACACCAATCACTCAGACCATGCAATGTAAATCAGAAAACCAAAAGAAAGAACCTAGAGGATACAGATATTGGTTTGACACACACATTTGACTTTGAAGACAATATTGAGTTAACTAAACTGAAAAAGATCTTAGCCCAATCCTGATTTCAATTGACAGTATAATTGACTAAGAAACATATATGTACTTAGATGCAATTGGCCTTATAATCAATTAAGAAATTAATATACACAAAGGACATTAAAATTCCAAGAAATTATAAAATAGATATGAAGATATATTATGTGATTCTTAGACTTAAATTAGGGTTCTTAGGTGAATCGATGATGGATTAAAAGATTATAAGATGATAAGATGAGTCGATCAGAATGATTAATAAACATTAGAATTAAAAGAATCATATACTATAAGAAAACCCTATGTTCATCTATGATACCTATGAATTACTTACCATGAAAATGGACTTCGCTTTTGATTTAGATCAAGTCAAAATAGACATTTGCAAACCTTGATGTCAGTAATAAGTTAAAGAGAAAAATTAAAAAGTTACCCGTGAAGTGCCAATCTTGCTACCTGGTTATACCTGTAATTTTAGGTACCCGGTGATTCAGTCAAGCAACCTCACAAAAAAAAAAAAAAAAAAAAAAAAAACAGAACACCTAACCGTTCTGAATACCCTGCTCCTTTCGCCACCAAATCGAGAAACATCAACATTGTTTAGGGTTACAAACTGGAGATCCAGGACGGGACGAAAAAGATAATGCGACCGGTCAGACGTCAGAGGTCCATTGCCTAAGGCCATCAAATATGAGGAAACACACACATATAAACAATTCGCAATCAAGTTCTAATAATCATTATAGAAACTGATGTAACTGCTGATCAAAATATGTACTGGGCTCTTCGAGATAATCACACACATAAAAATAAGTTCTTAAAATATGAATTTCAGGAAACAGACAAACTCCAAGAAACGATCGTTGTTCTTGAGGCCTCCGATGTTGATTCCGATCGCCGATGTTGAGGCCGGAGATGAGAGTGATGGAGGAGACGATGGAGAGGAGATTAGAATGAGCCGCCGATTTAGGGTTTTTTTTTGTTTATACGGTTTAAAAACGTGAGTTTTGATAAAGGGATCCTCGATTTTTATGGGATCATTTAAGCGGGAAAATAATACCAGGGATTGTTGTGGTGATGCCACGTGGCATCCAATCTTTTTATATATATATTATACTAGTTTTTTATCCCCGTGTATTACACGGCTGAGTTAAAAAAAATTATAAATATTACACGGCTGAGTTAAAAAAAACTATAAATATAATTAGATTAGCATTATATATATTAAAGTATTAATTAAAGTATATGTAATAAAATATATTATTTTAATAAAATATAATATATATAAATAAAAATATTATCTTGAATAAAATATTAACCTTAATATTAAAAATTTGTATTTGGATAATTACTAACTTTAATATAATATTTGAATAATTTTTTATTGAATAATTACTTATTAAAAGTTTCAACTAAATAAATCTAATATGGAAATTTAGTATTTGACTAAGTATTTATTAAAATTTTAATTTAATCCAAAATTTTGTGATGATGACAAGTGTCCCTTTTTACTAATTATAGTATCACCAAACTTTTTGTTTATTATATAGTTTAGATATAGATATATAGATATAGATAGATAGATTGAAAAAATTTTGTTTAGAGATGTTTCAATAGATGATGTGTCGGATAAGTTTTAAAAAATAAAAAATTGTAGAGAGCAACTTTAAGTTATTGTAATTCTAATAATGAATGACGTACACTACTATTTTTGTTATACGTTTTCAGATTTCAGTCTATTTATTTTATCATGTAACGTGACTCAACTCTAACCGAACTGAACCGGTCTACAAGAAATTTATATATAGCGGTGGACGTTCGGACCCAAGAATTTTCAACCCCCATAAAAAAAATCTTAGGTTCACCACATAACATATTGATTATTTATGTGTTGTATTACATCGTTCAATTGTCTCCCTACATCATAAAAGAAAGACGCGAAAGTGACTAAATAACACATTCAATACTTATTTATACGAAAACATTTGGATAAAATTATAAAAGAGAATTAAAAATGATGATATATTAAATAAAGGACTAAAACAATCAAAACTTGTCAATGGCTGGAACCGTTTCCAGACCGGTTCAAGCTCAAATGAGAGTTGTATCAGTTTTATATGAACACCTCTTTTTAAGAGTTTAAACAATTAAAAAGATGTCTTTTTTGTAGTTTAAAAGATAGGGGGGAAGTGGGTAGGTGGATGAAGATGAATAATTAAATAAAAAAATGTAAGCTTTGGATTTATTTGAATGTCTGTCTTGTAACCGCAATGGAGCATGAAAGTATGAAACGCTTTGCGTTAACACGTGACGGGGTCCTACCGGCACACGCACGCCCGCGAACCGCACAGGCGCTAGCCGACAGCTAACAAACTGATTTCATTGAATTTTATATTCAAGCAGTAAGCACGCCGCCCAATGAGCCGGTCGTTATGAATTTCACTCGGGTCCACCAATCCGATCATCACGTTTTAAGTTTCAGGTTACCAATTCCGAGGAGATTTTGTAAACATCCGGCAGGTAGCACTATACACCTACCAGATTGAAACGTGACCTGTCAAAAAATTATGTAAAACATACTAATTTATTTTAAGAGTTGTTATATAGACACCCAAGGTTTTATTAAATTCATTCATTTTCTACGGTCGTTTCAAGGTCGTTTCAGTTGAAACGGCCCCCACGTGTCGCGACGACGAAACCTTAAAATTCAGGGGGTCCCCCTTTATATTGACCGTTTCAAGGTCGTTTTGGTTCAAACTGTCGTTTCAAGGTCGTTTCACTTGAAACGACCGTTTGATTTTGGCGTTTTATTTTAGCTTGTGAGATTTTTAGGGTTTAGGAAGCGTCTTATTGTGATAATGTGACGGTTTAATCATTCTTTTTATATATTTAAAGAAACTTTATAGACAATAGTAAATTTTATTTAGGTAGCTTTCAGTTAGGTTCAGAATGTTTATATCATCTTATCGAGCCGAGGAAGATATTAACAAGTTTTATTTAAGCAAATCATAATTAAGCTCAGATTCATGTTCATATCATCATAGCCATGATACGGAAACTGATTTGAAAGTTCAGAAATTCAAATTAGTTTACATCATAGCAACTAGCATTGCCAAGATATTGAAATAGATTTGAAGGCTCAAAATTTTAAATTGGTGACATCATCACAACTAACAATTAAAAAACAATATGTATTTCATGTACTAGTTAAGTTGGATTTAAGCAACTCCTAGTTCATGTCTATATCACTATATCATCGCATCAACAATGTTAAATAGATCTGAAGGCTTAGCACAACAATTCTCGGCTAAATGAAAACAGAAACACTAACACTTCGATTAAGCAATAAACCCAGACGTTGATAAACCAAAGCTGTTGAAACCATAACCCAAATTTTGGGCCAGAAGACGGGCGGGAATGTGACCTAAGCATACTTTGCCTCACCGGTGATCGTTAATGAAGGCGAATCGCTACACCAAAGACCGTCAATTAGGATGGGTGCAAAGTCAAGTTCTGTTGACAACCATAGTAGCCGCCACCACCACACCCTAATATGTAAGCCCAAAAAACAATGAGAAGTCGGAATTTCCACACCTGCAACCATTAATGCCAATAGAAAGATGGTGGCAACGACGCCATTGATGTGTACCGGCGGTAGGTGGTATCCTGAGGGGGGGGGGGGGGGGAGATGGCAGCTTCGTGTTGATTATGAGAAAGGAAGAGAATACACAACGAGATGAACATGCGTAATAAAGCAGTAAAGAAGCTGAGCATCCAAAAAAACGTACGTTATCCAAATATATGTGTTTTATCATGTAAAAACTATCTAAAGTACAACTTAAGCTAGGCATCAAGTGGTTCTACACCCCACTTTAAACCTGTACATTTGGCTTCAAGAATTGCACATAATAATTGTATTATTTATATAGTTTAAAACTTGTTTATATTTAAAATTCACTTATTCTAAAGTTTCCATTGTTTATATCTTTTAGTGTGTAATTGATTATGATATTATTTGATTTTCAAAACCCAACAGCCTATAAATACAAACACATGGAGTATTCGTAGTTTTTTCATTCCCTCCTCATAGTTTTAACTAAAACCTAAGTTTATTTTTAAAATTTAAAGTTTTTATAAAAACTCCTAACATCTTATTATCTATCCTAATCTATTATATATGAATATTATCTATATATGCATATATAGTTTTAGCCTCCTTATTATGTATATTTTTGTTATATTTTTCAAAATTAATCAAAACATCATCTATATTAAAATGATAAGAATGAACTTAGATAAAAACGACAAAAACTCACAAGGGTACGATGAAAAATCACAAAATTACATCTTCAGCCACTCAATAATAATCTTTATATAAAGTCGCCAATAAGCCCCCACATCTTTACCGATAAAAGAAAGAATCTGCACACTATCACACACATAACGCAACATCCCCTTTTCTCCCCAAACTACCCCTCTCCCCCACTCCGGCGACCACCGTACCACCACCACAATAATCCCCTAAACTCCCATGTCTTCCGACCACCACCAGCGATTACTCGACCCCCACGACACCGATACCGCCTACGACCCGACAGAAAAGGTTCACATAGTCGGAGTAGACGATCATGATAACAACAATGAAGACTACGCCACCGCCACGCCGCCGTTCTCGTGGCGGAAGCTGTGGCTGTTCACCGGACCTGGGTTTTTGATGAGCATAGCGTTCTTGGATCCGGGGAACTTGGAGGGTGATCTTCAGGCGGGTGCGATTGCGGGTTATTCGCTTTTGTGGTTGCTTTTGTGGGCGACGGCTATTGGGTTGCTGGTTCAGCTTCTTTCGGCTCGGCTTGGGGTAGCCACTGGGAGGCATTTGGCTGAGCTGTGTAGGGAGGAGTACCCTAATTGGGCTGGGAAGTTGTTGTGGATCATGGCGGAATTGGCGCTGATTGGAGCTGATATTCAGGAAGTTATTGGGAGTGCGATTGCTCTCAAGATTTTGACTAATGGGTTCTTGCCCCTTTGGGCTGGTGTCCTCATCACAGCCTTTGATTGGTAATTTTTCCTTTTTTTTATTATACTTTTGCTGTTTCTGTTAACCCTAATTGAATTAGATTTTTATGACTGATGAATTTACTGTGAAGATATGATTTGGTTATTCCTCAAAATTGTGATTTGGTTATGGGTTTTTGTGAAAACTGAATCTTTCACATTATATGGATCAAGATTCACAGTTCTTGTTCTTAATCTTATAATAAAGATGGGTGCTTTATCTTGCATTTTGTGTTGTTGTGTTATTTGGGTCTCTGTTGATCTGCTTGTGGTTTGATGAACTGTATGAATTATGTTTTAACAGCTTGTTGAATGCAAATTTTTTGTTTCTTTTTATGTTGATTACAGCTTCATCTTTCTGTTTCTGGAAAACTATGGTGTGAGGAAGTTAGAGGCCCTTTTTGCTGTTCTTATAGCAGTCATGGCAATTTCATTTGCATGGATGTTTGGTGAAACCAAACCCAATGCTAAAGAGCTTCTTGTTGGTATGAATCCATTTTCTTGCTTCCACAAAAAAGAAAGAACAAAACAACTAATCTTTTTTATTTTTTGTTTTTAAAGGTCTTGTGGTTCCGAAGCTCAACTCGAGAACAATACAACAAGCAGTGGGAGTTGTTGGCTGCATTATAATGCCACACAATGTGTTCTTACATTCTGCATTGGTACAGTCACGAGAAGTTGACCCAAGGAAAACGGGTCGAGTACGTGAAGCTATAAGATACTACTCCATCGAATCCACTATAGCACTCGCTGTCTCCTTTGTTATCAATCTTTTTGTAACAACTGTTTTTGCAAAGGCATTTTTTGGTACTGCCATTGCTGATACAATTGGGCTAGGGAATGCGGGTCAGTTTCTTGAAGAGAGATTTGGTGGCGGGTTGGTGCCAATTTTGTACATATGGGCTATCGGGTTACTCGCAGCTGGACAGAGTAGTACAATTACAGGTACTTATGCAGGCCAGTTTATCATGGGCGGTTTTCTTGATTTGAGATTGAAGAAATGGGCTCGGGCCTTGATTACACGAAGCTGTGCAATCGTTCCCACATTGATTGTTGCGTTAATATTCGATAGTTCAGAGGACACTTTAGATGTCTTAAACGAGTGGCTTAATGTGCTCCAGTCCATTCAGATCCCTTTTGCTCTCATTCCATTGTTGTGTTTGGTGGCCAAAGAGGATCTCATGGGCGTTTTCGCAATTGGCCGTGTTCTAAAGGTGTGATCTTTTAACTTTAACTTAAATTTTGGTCACATCCCATGAAAGTTATTGTAAATTATGATCCGAAAATGTGCGATTTCTTATGATATTTCTTGTTACAACTTGCAGACAGTTTCATGGCTTGTGGCTGCTTTGGTGATAGCGATAAACGGGTACCTGTTACAACAGTTTTTCGCTGAGGAAGTAAGCGGAGTCACCTTTACTTCTGTAGTAACCGCTTTCACGGTTGCATATGTTGCATTCATAGTATATCTCATCTGGCGGAGTGTCACTGTTTCTGCTTTTGGTTTCTTTAAGGTGAGAAACCAAGCAGCCATATTAACATAACTGTAATCCTAGGTACCCAAAATCTTGAATGTTAGGAGTGGCAAACAAGATTTTAGTCCTTATTAGTTGTAATGACCATTTATAGAGTTGGAACCATGGGTGATCATAGGACATAGATGTAATATGAACAAGCCTATTTTTAAGGTAGTTGTCATTTAGACCATGTAATATTATGTATTTGCAGAGGTTGGATGAATGACTATTGTATTGCTATGGATTTCAATTTATATTAAGTACAATTTTAGAAAATAAAAAGGATGGGAAAGTGATTTGTACACAAATAAAGTTGTTTAATCTGGTGCAAGTTTGATGTTGTGTCCTCTATTATGTTTAATGCACTTTATAGATTAAAAAGAGTTGATATATTGATTTATTTTAACTGAGTTTATATGTTAACAAACATGTAATATATTTAAGAGAAAATTACAAATAACGTCCTTTATACTTATGGATATTATGGATTATAACCTTTTCCAAAACTAATTAAATGAGACAACCTTTAAAGTTAGATTTTTTCCAGAAACCAACTTTTTCACTAACTGACATCCATTTCATCCGTTGAATACATCACATGAGTTGCACATGAAAGGGTAGAATAGGAAATCTACCCTTATCAAAAACCCACGCATAGGATCAACCTTTTTTAGAACATTTAAACATGATGCAACATTTAGACCATACTAGTCAGTAACCCGGGTAAATACCCGAGGCTGTGACTTTGTTTTTTGATTTGTTCACCATCATTCGTTGATTAAAACCTAAGCAATGTAGATCTAATTTTGTTGGGTTTTCTGTCACGAATCCAAAGCAATTTACGGATCGAATTTTTGTTGAGAAATAAAAGAGAAATGATGAATTAAAGGTGTGTTATTTTAAAAATAAATATATATATGGATAGTTTTTATGTGAAAAGAATTTAATTTTCTATTTAATTATTTAATTTAAAAATCTCACAAATTGACACATAGGATTTATCCTATATGGCACACTTTAAAAAATGACTTTTGTACTTTAAAAACTTGTGTTTAATAGTAGTATAGATATGTATGCATATTTAGATCAAAAGAGAAGCTACCAAATAGCATATAACAAGTAAGGGCAATGTTTCACTTTCCAGTAATTCCTAAAAATACATAACATGATCATCGACTTCGACTTGTAACCTAAAAAAATCGAATTTTATGTTAAGGTGATGAATAAACAATAGCCTTGAACGTCGCTTTCTTTTTTTCTAAATGCATTCCTTGTTTCTCATTGTAGAATATTAAATTTTATGCTTAACTCATCAAGCAAGCTAGCTTTCTACCAATTTTATTTAGATTGTTTATAGAGAAAATTCAAAAAGAAAATACACTCATCCATGTCTATCTAAACTCAACATAAAATTGATTTCAAATATATATATATATATATATATATATATATATATATATATATATATATAATCGATTATATCTTCAAGGTGATAAAGAACAATAACATGAACATGCCTTTTGTAAAAAAAATCGATGCTTTCTTCCACTAATTACAATGATGGAAAGCGATTTAAAAAAAATGATTATATCTTCAAGGTGATAAAGAACAGTACATGAACATGGCTTTTGTAAAAAAATTGAATCGATGTTTTATTCCTCTAAATACAAAGATGGATGATTCTTAATCTTACTGTACATAGCTTCAACTTCATTCGGTAGGAGGGATGATCGAATGAACGATTTTTTCCATTGTTCCCAATTTCTTGGACTGGTTCTCTCTAAGATCGTTGTTGATTAACAAAATAAGGGTTTATGGGATTAAGAACCGATCGGTCGTATTTAGGCTTGCGTGTGGTTTTTTTAGGGTAGATTTCCTATTCTACCCTTCCATGTGCAAGTTATGTGATGTTTTTAACAGATGAAATAGATGCCAGTTAGTGAAAATGTTGGTTTCTGAAAAAAAAATTATAACTTTAAAGGTTGTCTCATGTAATTAATTTTGAAAAAGGTTACAATCCATAATATCCATAA
The DNA here is from genome assembly GCA_039602395.1 of Deinandra increscens subsp. villosa. Lineage (NCBI taxonomy): Eukaryota > Viridiplantae > Streptophyta > Magnoliopsida > Asterales > Asteraceae > Deinandra > Deinandra increscens. The sequence goes on from JBCNJP010000025.1 coordinate 73,881,343, forward strand.
GTATAAAGGACGTAATTTGTAATTTTCTCTATATTTAATGTGTAATCTTTGGTTGTGTGGTACAACTCTATAGTATATGATAGTTACAAGATACAGTTTATTTTTCTGTAAGTATGGATTTTTGACACATTGACACCTTACATTGAACATGATGTTAAAGTTCAAATGTTTTCACTTTTGCCAAGTTGACAAGGGTCTAGAGTTATTTTTTTACATTAGACTACCCGTAACGCTGAGAGCAATCATTCTCAAGGGCTGTCTAGTTAGCATAACATATCAGCTTTCTCCAGCCTTTTTCATTTCTTACAAACACTTTTTGGCCTCAACGCAGCCCTTCCCACAGACTTCTCTTTATTTTCACATCATCATTTCCTTTGACTAATATTATTCATATAATATTATCTAATATATTAATTATTGTTATTTATATAATAATATGTTCGTGTAAACTCGATCGGTTACATTAAATGTGTCGAATGATTACAAAGACCGACGGAGCATACATAGAGTTTAGGCACGACGGATATCAGACATGATCTACCCTCTCACAAAAAGATCAGAAAAGACTAAAACAGACAAAACCTAAACTGGACAAACTTCACCGAATGAACAAGAACCACCACCACCAACAACAACAATCATATCCTGTAAAGTCCCACCAATAGCACGGAGCTATTAGTAGGGTCTGGGGAGGGTGTGATGTAGACAAACCTTACCTCTACCCCGAGGGATAGAGATGTTGCTTCAAGGGAGACCCCCAGCTCCGAAACACAAATGAGCATGCCAACAACAAGCGATGGAGGAAAAAAAACTGAACATAATATTTGTAGTACTAATAATAACGTGTAGTCAGGTAATGTACTAGTACTAGTACTACTAATGAGTAATGACACACTAAAAAGACAAATACAGAAAGAAATAAATAAATAAATAGATACTAACAGTAAATATGTATTATATAAATATATGATTTAAAATTATCATAAGAAAAATAAATAAATAATAAAATAGTAAGATAAAGATAAAACATAAAATAAAAATAAATACATAAATAAATGATAGAAATTGTAGTAGTAGTAATAACACTCTAAGAAAAAAAAAGGGAACTTGGTGTCCAAAGTCTTAATTCTACCAGTACTTAACCTTATCCTACGTCTACACGATATCCTATCATCGACCATATCCTCCGAGATGTGCAAGTCTAGCAAATCCAACCTAATACGTTCACGCCATGACAGTTTAGGTCTACCTCTCCCTCTCCTCCCCTTGACAATGATGCTATCCACCGACCGAACAGGCGCCAACACCTGTCTTCTCATCATGTGCCTAAACCAGCTCAATCTTCCATCCTGAATCTTCTCAGAGATACTCATCACCGCAAATCTACCCCGAAACACCTCATTTCTTATTCGGTCCAATTGGGTGTGACCACCCATCCACCTTAACATCCTTATCTCCGCCACCTCCAGCTCATGCACCTGCGCCTTCTTAATGGCCAAACCAGTGGCCGCACGCCATTTGCACCAACCCGGTCGGATGCGGTGGTCCACATCAGGATCAATGCCCCCATCGTTTTGGACAAACGATCCTAGGTACTTAAACTTTGGAACGGGTGGAACCACTTGACCATCAATAGTGAACTGCACATCCTCGACTCCGCTCGCACCGCTGAAGTTACAGTGAAGGTACTCTGTCTTTGAACGACTAATTAATCCGTAGGCCTTTAGACTCCAGAGCTGCTATATATATATATATATATATATATATATATATATATATATATATATATATTAAGTTGGCCTAGCGACTCCAAATCTATATATATATATATATATATATATATATATATATTAAGCTGGCCTAGCGAATGAACATCCCACCAAATGAGCACATCCGATCACTCATTCGACGACCTCTTGCATCCACATTCGGTGATGTTGTTCTTCATCTGTAAGTCCTTTTAATGGAGTCAAAGTCAAACCATTTAATCACTCTCCATGATTTCCGCTTTTATTGACCACCTACACTTACCTTTTATTTTGCAATTTTATTCCCTAATTCTTGGCTCAATATTTTCTTCCATTTTGTATATAAAGCATATGTAATCTTTGTAATTGACATAATACAGAAAATACAAATCTCGATTTCTTTGAAAATTATATGGTATCAGAGCAGGCTTGCATTCTGCTTAAAATACCAAAAACCCTAACACAACCATAGCCGACAGAAACAATGGTGAAAAACGACCAAAACAAAACCGAACACCATCCCATCAGCAAACCGACATTCACCTTGGGAGCCGCCTGTCATCTCGAGGAGGGTAACAGCCCCATACCCGGTTTGAATCACGAACAATACAACCAGTTTTTAAACATGTTTTCGGAGAGACGCGGGTCAAGAAAAGATGAAACTCCACTGGTTGCCAACTTTGCAGGTAAAAACAAACCAAACGATAAATGGATCATCGACTCAGGTGCGTCCGTTCATATAACACACAGAACCGATTGGCTAGACAGTCAAATAAAAACCACGAATGAAATTCCCGTTGCTATACCGAACGGTGCTCACATACCCGTCGAAGGGAAGGGAACGTGTACCCTACCCAATGGCACAAAGATTGAAAATGTCCTACATGTCCCAAAATTCACGTGCAATTTATTATCGGTTAGCCGTTTATCAAAAGATTTGCAGTGTTCGATAACTTTTTTTCCTACCTTTTGCGTCATGCAGGCTATGGACTCGAAGAGGTTGATTGGAGTGGGTAAATGCAGAAAAGGCCTCTATGAGATGGAGATGGTGGGAGCAGAAAGAAAAGCTATGGCAACTACTTTGGATACGTGGCATAAACGGTTGGGACATGCTTCTCGTGATAAACTTTTACATTTTGATTTTTTGGAAGGATCATCTTACAAAGATATTGACTTTGTTTGTGATGCTTGCCATAAGGCCAAACACACTCGATTACCATTCCCCACTAGTCATATTAAAACTAAACAATGTTTTGAACTATTACATTGTGATATATGGGGGAAATACCGAACACCATCCCTTAGCGGGGCCAACTATTTCTTGACTATTGTGGACGACTACAGTCGCTCTGTATGGGTTTTTCTTTTAAAACACAAACATGAGGCAAGCGATTACCTCGTCAATTTTCATAAGCTAATTAAAACCCAATTTAATAAAACCGTCAAACGCATTAGGTGTGACAACGGTGGTGAGTTCACTTCCAACCGTATGATGAGTTTCTATACCGAGGAGGGAATTTTGCTCAAGACCACTTGTCCTCACACACCGCAACAAAACGGTGTGGTGGAGCGAAAACATAGACACCTACTAGAAACCGCTAGGGCCTTAAAATTTGAGGCCGGGCTTCCTACAAAGTTTTGGGGAGAATGTGTTTTAACCGCTGCATATATTATTAACCGACTCCCCTCAAAGGTGATTAAGAACAAAACTCCCTTTGAATTAGTTTGTGGCGAAAAACCGGACTACAGTCACATTAAGATTTTGGGGTGTTTGGCTTACTACCGAAATACGGAAACTAACGGAGATAAGTTCGAGGAAAGGGGGAAGCCGGGGGTCTTCGTCGGATATCCCCCCGGAACAAAAGGTTTCAAAATTTTTGATATCAACAGAAACAAAGTGGTTATCTCTAGGGATGTTAAATTTATCGAAACTATTTTTCCATATAAAAATGACCCCATAAATCTTAGAGAAGAAGAAGATATTTTCAATTTTCCTCTTGTGCCTCATGAAGAGGATAGAATGTATTACGAAACAATGCAAGAAAATAACTTTCATGGGGGTCTTGATGACATGCACGTGAAGCATGAAAATGTTGAAATCCACCATAACCAAGTGGAACATGAAGAAATTGAAAATAACAACGATGGGGCTATTCCTGACTTCGAAGCTGAGAACTCGTTAAACGAGGAACAACCCAATGAGGCCCAACATATTGAACACGAGATGCCAACCAGGGAAGCTAGAAGAAAAGTTCAATCAAAACGTCTTGACGGCTACGATGTACATCTCCCACCATCCATTGACTTCGCTTTACCCAACTCCAATCAAAGCTCTTCTACGGTACATTCCATGGCTAATTATATCTCTTATGATAAGTTTTCTAACTCTCACAAAGCTTTTTTAGCGGCCATTACAAAAAAACAATGAGCCGAAAAATTTCTACCAAGCCGTGCAGGATGAAAATTGGAGAAACGCTATGAAGCATGAAATGAATGCACTTGAGGCAAATGGGACTTGGACGCTTGAAGAACTACCTCAAGGAAAGCGTGCCATAGACTCCAAGTGGGTATTTAAGGTGAAGTACAAGCCGAATGGAGACGTCGAAAGATACAAAGCAAGATTGGTTGCAAAGGGGTTCACGCAAATGGAAGGGATTGACTTCCACGACACTTTTGCACCGGTTGCTAAACTGGTCGCTGTTCGAACCTTGCTGGCTGTTGCGGTTAAAAGAAGTTGGTGGATACACCAACTTGACGTAAACAACGCCTTCCTACACGGAGATCTAAGAGAAGAGGTTTATATGAAGATTCCGCAAGGCTTCGAAAGGGGGAAGGAAAATAAAGTTTGTCGTCTAAGGAAATCTATGTATGGTTTGAAACAAGCCTCAAGAAACTGGTACCAAAAATTCACAACGGTACTTCTTGAGTACGGTTTCCGGCAATCAAGGGCGGACCACTCTTTATTTATCTTCAACGACCAAGGAACATTTATGGCGACACTCATTTACGTGGATGATGTCATTTTGGTAGGAAACAATGCCACGAAGATCAAGGAAACGAATGACTTTCTAAATGAAAGATTTAGCATAAAAGACCTTGGTCCCCTCAAATACTTCTTGGGTATCGAGGTGGCAAGAACCCGGGAAGGATTGGTGCTTAGTCAAAGAAAGTATATCCTTGACATTCTCAAAGACAACGGCATGTTGGGATGTCGTCCTAGTCCATTTCCCATGGAACAAAATCTAAAGCTCAACAAGGGCGATGATGAGCAGCGTGTGGACGCTGGTATATATCGCCGGCTGATTGGAAGACTCCTTTATCTTCAGGCCACTCGACCCGACATTACCTACTCGGTAAATGTTCTTAGCCAGTTTGTGGCAGACCCCAGACAAAACCATATGGACGCTGCCACACGTGTTCTTAGATACCTAAAAACTACACCGGGGCAAGGCATACTATTACCAAAAGAAGGGGGACGAACCTTATAGCATACACTGACTCAGATTGGTTGGGATGTCCAGATACCAGAAGATCTAGGACAGGCTATCTATTACTAATTAGAGGTGCACCAGTTTCTTGGATATCCAAGAAACAATCTGTGGTTTCCAGATCCTCCGCGGAAGCGGAATATAGAGCCATGGCCACCACTGTCAGTGAAGTTCTATGGATGAGATGGCTGCTACGTGATCTAGGAGTCAACCAAAACAGTGCCACCACTTTATTTTGTGATAACATAGTCGTCAAACATATAGCCAACAACCCAGTCTTCCATGAAAGGACAAAGCATGTGGAGATGGATTGCTACTTTGTCCGAGAACGTGTGGAGACTAAGGAGATTGAACCTCAATATATAGACACGAAATTGCAAATCACAGACCTTTTCACAAAGGCATTGGGGGCTAAACAGTTACAGGTTCTTCTAGGCAAGTTGGGTGTTTGTGACCTACACACTCCAACTTGAGGGGGAATAATGGAGTCAAAGTCAAACCATTTAATCACTCTCCATGATTTCCGCTTTTATTGACCACCTGCACTTACCTTTTATTTTGCAATTTTATTCCCTAATTCTTGGCTCAATATTTTCTTCCATTTTGTATATAAAGCATATGTAATCTTTGTAATTGACATAATACAGAAAATACAAATCTCGATTCCTTTGAAAATTATACCTTTCGAATAGTAACAACCACACGGAATCATGCACTAACAAATATGCGATTGCCCCTTTTATAAGTGGCAATTTGAATTCCCTCTCTCTAGATTTCATTCACCTAAACACATTTGACTTGAAAACCTCTTGTTTAAGATCATCATACATCAAAGATCATGATGTGGAATTAGCCCCTTCTACACTTCATTCTCCTCGTTGTTCCTTCTAAGGACCAGTTTCATCTTTCCTTTCATATACTTGTTCTTATATCTTGAAATCTATGTTAACCTCTCAAGTCTTGATGTTCAAAACATTTAAATCTTTAACTTTGTTGAACACACTAACTTTTTGGTAACTAAGAACGTTTGTTCTTGAGATATTTCCATGACATGTGTTTCATTTGTTTATGCTATTTGTTAAACGATGTGGAAAAATAAACAAGTTTCGGTTATGTTGTGAAAATATTAGAAAACCCTAAACATAACTAGTGATTTTTAAAACTTTAAACTTTGTTAAGTTTAGATCTTACAAAAACTTACTTAAACTAGCTACAAACATGTTTTGTAAAATGACTTTGGTTGCATTGAAGATTTGCATATATAGATCTCGAAAACAAGTCAAAAAAACCCTAATTTTTGTGAACAATGAACCTGTTTTAGGAACTTATTAATCTTGAAGTGAGTCATTATTTATGATTGTTGTGTGGTTTGTAATACAAAAGAGTCATAAACCTAGGTTGCTAAAACCGACTCCAAACCGTCAAATGTATTTTGATCATAAAATATAGAACCCTCAAGTTTTGTCACTACACGCAAACTATCAGTTTGATTTGTGACAATCTCATCTTTCATGTTTGTTGATGATCTTAATAGCGTAATAATCATATAATTATAGTAATAATCATATAACTATAATTTATTTCAGTTTGAAACAAAAATACATATTTATAATTAAGTTATTGGACTTTTACCATCTCCTTCAAAATCTCTATCTTCTAGTTCAATCCAACCTGCGAATTCAAATCAAGATAAAAGGATCAAAATGACGAAGAGATCATTGATAATCGGAGGCTCTTCTCAACTACTTGAACTCGGGTCAAAGGTTTGACTCCATCTCTCCCAAATCCTCCCCAATTATGTCGCCACTCATCGTCTTATCGATCTATGCACTATTTCTTTACCCCCCGGCGCCGTCGTCGGCGCCGGCGCCGGCACCACTGTATGTTAACGATCATCCAAGCCCTATCATTCTCCGGCCTCCGCACGCCGGTAGCAACCGCCACACCATGTTTCTACCTCTATTCCCCTCTCACCTTAACTCCTCCCGAATCTCCGGCGATGCGAAATCTCGGCGGCACCTCCAGAACTCCGATACTCCTCTTCCAAATGCTCGCATGGATCTGCATGATGATCTCCTCCTGAACGGGTAATTCTAGGGTTTTTTCTATTCTAGATCCGTTTCACTTCAAATCAAACTAAATTACAAATTGAAAATTGAAATCACTTCAATTTTGGATATTTGTAACCTGTAAGCCATGCATCTATTTTTAAACAAACTAGATCAAAACAGTAGTGAATAACTTATAACTGAATACATATGGTTTTTACTATAGTGTTCTGAGATTGGGATTTTTGTGAAATTGTGTTGATGGATTCCAGGTATTACACCACGAGACTCTGGATCGGATCACCGCCTCAGAGATTTGCGCTTATTGTTGATACAGGGAGTACTGTTACATATGTCCCCTGCTCTACCTGTGAGCAATGTGGCAAACATCAGGTATTACAACTCATTTGGTTTATTTATAATGTTATGAATGCAGTTGCTTATATTTCATATTTGAGATAAGGCGTCGAAAACTGTTGAGAATGTTTTATATAGCACATCACTCTCTTTTCTAGTGGATTATGTAGATATGATGTGACTATTTTGCTATTTGATACATGAATGCATGTTGCAATTAAGTGGTTACTATTGATTGATTTACCAGGACCCGAAGTTTGATCCGGAGTTATCGAGCACCTACAAGCCTGTAAAATGCAATATTGATTGCTCGTGTGATAATAACAGGGAGCAGTGCATCTACGAAAGGCAATATGCGGAAATGAGTTCCAGCAGTGGAGTTCTTGGTGAGGATATTGTATCATTTGGTAACCGAAGTGCTCTTCCACCTCAGCGTGCTGTTTTCGGGTGTGAAAATAGGGAAACGGGTGATCTTTATAGTCAGCATGCTGATGGAATAATGGGTTTGGGTCGTGGTGATTTGAGTATAGTCGATCAACTTGTGGATGGAGGTGTTATAAGTGATTCTTTTTCTTTGTGTTATGGTGGAATGGATGTTGGTGGTGGTGCTATGGTTCTTGGTGGGATTTCTTCCCCGGTGGATATGGTGTATTCTCATTCGGACCCTGGACGCAGGTATGTTTTGTACCTATCGAACTTATAGATTCAAAATTTGAGTGCTTTTTTATTGGTACATCTCACACATTTACTCTAGTCTGGGATGACAACAGCCAGTATTACAATGTTGACTTGAAGGAGTTGCATGTTGCTGGGAAGCGGTTGCCTTTAAACCCGAGTGTATTTGATGGAAAGCATGGAACAATATTAGACAGTGGTACAACTTATGCTTATCTGCCTGAAGCAGCTTTTGTGGCGTTTAAACTTGCTGTAAGTACTCTTTCTTAAGTTAAGACTTAAGAAATTAATGAATATTTCAATTTATCAAAAGGGACGTCTTGATTATAGTCATTATACCTATCTTGCATGTAGATCATGAAAGAACTCCATGGTGTTCAGCAGATCAAAGGGCCCGATCCAAGTTATAATGACATATGCTTTTCAGGTGCTGGAAGGTATTGTTTGTCTATAATGACATTTGCTTCTCACCTCTATCCCCAAGATTATTTATTGTATACAAGTAGAAAATAATGTTAAATTGTAATCTGTTTCCTCAGTGATGTTTCACAACTCTCGAAAACCTTCCCCTCTGTTGAGATGGTTTTCGGGAAGGGACAAAAGTTGCTACTCTCCCCAGAGAACTACCTGTTCAGGGTAAAATTTAGTGTCAATTTACTAACATCGAGTTTGAAATATCTCTGAAGCTGATTGATATTAATTTTTTCCATTTTGTGAAGCACTCAAGGGTTCGTGGAGCATATTGTCTAGGGGTTTTTCAGAACGGAAAGGATCCAACCACACTTTTAGGAGGTGTTTAGTTTCACCAACTTTATACCGCCCTTTATCTTCTTTTTTGCTGTTTTGAGCCTATGCATATCTTGTCAATTAGTAATGCTTTTGTTTATATATTACAGGCATCGTAGTCCGTAATACATTTGTTATGTATGATCGTGAACATGAAAAGATTGGATTTTGGAAAACTAACTGTTCTGATATATGGGAAAGACTTCATGTTTCTGGTGGGCCCCAGCCGCCCCCTCAAACATCTTCTCCACCAGATGAATCAAATTCCACAGCCGACGTTTCTCCTTTTCCTCCCATGACGCCCCCACAATATATCCCTCCAGGTAACAGTAGCTGCTATCTAAGTGTGCTATAATTTTCTGTTGCAAATCTTAATTCTTTCTTATTATATATTTTTTTTGCAGGAGAAACAGAAATTGGAAGTATTACATTTCATATGTCACTCTCTCTTAATGACACTAATGTGACGTCCCAAATCACTGAGCTTTCTCAACTAATTGCTCAGGAGTTACATGTTAACAGTTCACAGGTAGTATCAACTTTCAAGTTACATGGATGCTTTATATATATCTCATTTAACTCGTACATATAACGGTTTATAAACTTTCTTTCAGGTTCACTTACTGAATTTTACATCTGAAGGAAATGATAATGATAGTGTTACAGAATGGTCCATCACTCCACCAGAATCTGTCGAATTCATGTCTAATGCAACTGCATCAGTGAGTTCTTAATCATATATACATCAAGTTTTTTTTCCCTACATTATGGGCTTATTATTCTGTATATATGCAATGGCAGAACATTATTTCTCGGATAGCTGAAGGTGGTGTACACCTTCCCGAGTCATACGGGAAATATCAATTATCCAATTGGAATATATACCCTCCAGCAAAACGGTAATCGAATCTTGCCTTCTTTTCAACTATCCATCGGAATGTTAACTTTTTATTTCTTAAGATGTTCCATTGTTTTTGGTTCTAAATTCTTTCTATGCAGAAGCTCGAGGCAGAAATATTATTTGGTTGCAGTGGTGGTGTCGGTATTAGCATTAGCAGTTGGATTATCAGGTGCGGGAACCTGGTGGTTGTGGAGAAGGAGGCAACAATCTAATTTGCAGTATAAGCCAGTAGACTCCATGGTTGTGCCTGAGCAAGAGCTTCAGCCACTTTGATTTGATTTCCAGTATGATCCTGTGGTGATGATGGCTTATGAAGGCGGATGATGGATCTACTGCACACAAACCTAACCTCAACCGTTTTATGTTCAAGGTAAAAAAACATACTGAAGTTCTTTTATGCGTTGTTTATAAAGGGAAACGTTTATATATTTAGTCCGTACGCTTAAAACGTTATAGGTTGAAACTGTAAGCAAGACGTCGGTCATCATGTAGAATTCCTTTTTGTTTATGGTAACAGAAATTTTAACTGATTGATGTTGATTTTTGTCTGGTTGAGTGAGTTAGTGTTTTATCTCGTCCTTATACATATATGTTTGTAGTCTGATTGAGCAGATAACAATTGATACAGTCTTCAATATGATCCATAACCAACAATAAAAGCATCTTGCAATTTGTAATTAATTATCGAATTTATCATGGTATCATCTTTGTGTAAATTTGATCATTTTACCATTCAAAACAAATTTATTTTTGAGAGGCAAAAAGAAGATAGAAAATTGTGTAGATCTATAATTAAGATCTTTATAATCATAAGCACTTGAAGTTTAGAAAGTGATCATAAGATTTTAAAACCTATTCAACCTTGCTCATCATCTAAATCCCAACAAAATTATTCATGAATTTCAGGCCTCATGGTCATCTATAGGAGTACAACAAATTGCTTCTAAAAACAAGTTTGTGAGCGAGCAAATATTATTTTAAAGGAAGCGTGTTAAACACGTGTCTCAAATAGAAAAAATGGTTTTGTTATTTTATACTTTGTTGTTGAACTCTGACTGAACTCCTTCTAGCGGCATTGGAAGCGGCTCGTCAAAACCTAAATGCTAAAAGCTAAACTAAACTCTAAAGCTAAAGCCTAAAAAACCATGATAAGCAGAAAGACACAATAATGAGCACAAATGCATAATGAGCTGAAAAACATTAATTTATAACCTAAAAGCTAAACCCTAAACCTTAAAGCTAAACCCTAAAAAAACAATGACAAGTAAAAGATTTATACAATGACGTGTGGAATGAATTGAATCGTTGTTCGTTTGAGCCTTTTATGAGTTTTTAAAAATTAAAAATATATTTTAGACTTTTTAATACAAGAATGCTTTTTAGATGAAATCAATTCTTATTTTACTATGCTTAAAGACATATATACCAAATGAATAATAATTTTTCCCTCACACATGTTCTCCTCTTTTATATCTATATACACTTTCAAAAAAGTAGATAATTAAATCCATCTTTTATCTATTTTGTTTTATGATTTACTCAGCTTTAAATTTTAACACTAATAAGTTTGTCTGTATAAATCGACTATTTTACACCATTCATATTTTCCCCTACTCACTAAATTTTTTGAATTCGTGAATTATTTTTGTTAATAAATTATTAAAATATTAATATATGCCTAATTTGAAATTCTCACGGAAAATGGCGTGAATGTGAGTGATACATGGAAATTGAAAAGTCCAAAGTTTATCATCTTGATATCTCACGGATCTCAACTTTTTTCTTTATGTATTTTATACGACTAAAAACTCAAAATAAGCATCACAAAACTATTATTATTAATATTAAAACCAGATATTATAATTCTTTTAACTCACACAACCTCTCTTTCACATAAATAAGATAATTTGATATAATATATCTCATACATTTTAACTCTATTATCTTTTACATACAACCACTTCACTATATTCATATTTGTTTGTTTGTATGGCTCATACATATTCACCACCTACGCATCCTTCTTATAGCATCACCGCATAAATTCAGTACACTAACTTTATAACATGAGAAAGTAGAATGTTTACACTAGTTGAAAGGGACATTAGTGTGAGTTAGAACTTCCCATAAAGACATAAAACGAGATTCATGAGCACCAACTTAACATAAGTGTTTGAAACCTTAAACAACTGAATGAGTATTGAGACATATATTATTCGGGTATGAAACCGAATATGAAATTAGTTTTAAAAATCTACCATTATAAGATTTAATAATATCCAACATGATTACCTGAAATCATATCCATTTTTATACAAACCATACAACCTAACCATATATTAAAATAAGAGTAAATTACACATAAGGTCCTTTATGTTTTATCCCGATTCCGAATTAGGTCCTTTAAGTAAATTTGTTGCATCCGACATCCTTTATGTTCTCAACCTGCTTCATAGAAGGTCCTTTATCACTAACGGAGTTAAAAACCATCGTTATGTTAGGGGCACTTTGGTCATTCTACAAAAAATTTAAAACAAAACATTAAAATAAAAAAAAAACTAAATAAAGGATTAGGTCATCTTTTTTCTCCGTCCATCTTCACCAAAGATTAGCACAAAAGAACACAGTGCTGTGATTTTTCGATTGATTCAAATCTCAATGAAAATTGTATTTAATTTGAAGATCGCTACGAACTTGCAACTCAACTTCGAAACAGATGTGAGCAACTTTGAACCAAAAAAATTAAGCTATAAGCAATCCGTCATTGAGGGAGCTTTGAAGAAGACAAACATGAAAATTGTATTTGAAGATCGCTACAAACTCGCAGCTCAAATCTGAAACTTATGAGAGCAACTTTGAACCAATATATTAAGCTATAAGCAATCCGCCATTGAAGGAGCTTCGAAGAAGACAAACTGTGAAATATTAATTTCAACCAACCTTGATATAAACTCAAAGTAGATGCTCAATACATGTTCAGAGAGGTAAACCGAGATGAATTAAATCAATTTAGATGATTGAAACTGAGTTACACAAAGTTGAAGGATGAATACAGTAACGAAGAACGAGAATGAACCAAAGACAAAAAGTTATCAATTTTAACTCAATTGAGCACAAATTCCAATCCAGTTGGAGACTTGGAGCTAATCTTGATTGGTGAAGATAGACGGAGGAACGATCGTCGATGATTGAGGTGAGCCTTTGTTTTTCTCTTTTGTGTGTATCAAGAAAGAAAGACGAGCCGCTGATCTTTATTAGTTTTTTTTTGTTTTTTTATATTTTAGTGTTTTATTTTAAAGATTTTATAAAATGACTAAAGTGTCCCTGTCTTAACCATAGTTTTAAACACCGTTAGTGATAAAGGGTCTTCTATGAAACATGTTGAAAACATAAAGGATGTCGGATGTAACCAATTTACTTAAAGGACCTAATTCGAAATTGAGATAAAACATAAAGGGCCTTTAATGTAATTTACTCTTAAAATAAATTAATTTGAATTCTTTATATTCTTTTACATTGTAACAAGTTAACAACTAACAATATAATCCTTCTTTTAGAAGTGAGTTTTATTTTTAAAAGATAAATTAAAATAAAAAATTATTTATTTTTGGGACGTTCTATTTTCGGGTACAAATTCTGATTTC